>OX345646.1:3584826-4072326 GCA_947044365.1 Petrosia ficiformis | reverse complement strand
CATGTATTGTATCACATACTACCTAGTATTATGTTATCATTGTTATGTGATGTTATGTACATGTATTGTATCACATACTATCTAGTATTATGTTATCATTGTTATGTGATGTTATGTACATGTATTGTATTACATACTATCTAGTATTATGTTATCATTGTTATGTGATGTTATGTACATGTATTGTATCACATACTATCTAGTATTATGTTATCATTGTTATGTGATGTTATGTACATGTATTGTATCACATACTACCTAGTATTATGTTATCATTGTTATGTGATGTTATGTACATGTATTGTATCACATACTACCTAGTATTATGTTATCATTGTTATGTGATGTTATGTACATGTATTGTATCACATACTACCTAGTATTATGTTATCATTGTTATGTGATGTTATGTACATGTATTGTATCACATACTACCTAGTATTATGTTATCATTGTTATTTTCATTCTATCTTATTTTCAGTTTACCGTACTAGTGATAGCAAAGGTAAAAGTCCCAGCCCTGTACCAATTGAAAAAAAGAATCATGAGAATGTGGTCAGGAGATACTCCCAGGTAAAAACTTGTATGTGTGTATACAGGCTTTAGGGCTAAAGCACGTACGTATAAACAAGATATGTGGAGAAAAAAGTTCCCTATGATTGCTTTCTCATGTATGAAATTATAATTACTTCTTTCCAGTGGGTAAAATATTTGATATTACTTGCCATACATGTAAGGGGTAAATGTAATTATGTATGCATAATTCGTACATGTCAGTCAGTCAATGATACATAGTTGAGATATAGGCCACTGTAAAGATTGAATACTAGTCAAAAATATAGAACAACTGAAGGTTGCACGACCCTGCTTCCCCTGCTGCAGATTTATATATAAGTTAATTTGTGCTATAGTTATGGGCGGGGTGTTTCATGAAACTTTTGTCAGCTTTATAACTTGTATACATGTTCAAAGTTTTTAACTTGCTTTGTTGGAAAGAGGAGTCATTAAGACAGCTAGTGATGTAAAACTCATGGTTCGTTAGATGCAGGAAGAGTCTGGAAGACTGAAAAAATCCACACTTAGCGGCTTTCTTGCCCTTTTTGATAGCTTCTAGTATAGTGGAGCAAATATCAGTGAGTGCTCGCTCTTGCCACTTCGGAGGAGTGTATACATGCCAAATATGGAAGTCCAGGTGTGTCCAGTTTTTGCAGTAGAGCGAAGTCAGACACACAGACAGAAATGTTTCCAAACCATTTACTGTAACAGTGTAACTCTCTTGAAGGGGGAGGATCAATAATTGAAAGCTAGCTTTTTGGCTAGCATTATAATACATGCTATTTTATGCACTATACATTCTCTTTACTTTTTAATGGTCCTTGTATAACCTTTAAAATATATTTCATTTCTTGTTATTAATCACAAGCTGATTTCTTCCTGTTGCTTTGCTGTAGCTCGTGTACATGTTTACTTACCATGTCCATTAATTGACTGAGACTTCTGAATGATGCAACTTCCTTAATGACTCATATGTGACACAAAAATAATTATATATACATGAAAGCAATCATAGAGATGGTGCTGTGCGCCATAACAAAGCCTATGCAATCCATTAGCAATACATGTGCATGTGTAAATTGTAACTATTTTATCAAGTGTGTGTCATCTCTAAAGGATGCAACTCTGAAACCACAAAATACTTATGAATCTTATTTTGACTTTTTTTTCATCTATTTGAGTTACATACATGTACATGTACATGTACAGTGTACCCTTTGTACTCTTCTGGCCTCAATACATGCTTTAATAGTGACACACATGTACGTAGCATTCAATAGGTAAAAATTTGATAATATAATGAGGGTTTCATCCAGTTGGGGGCCTTGGGATTACCCACCCAGAGCAAGTTTTCCCTCCCAGAGTTCCCAAAGTTTAATACTAAGAGACATCAGTTAAACTATTGTTGTTGTTTTCGAACGTGATGAATATTTACACCTCATTAGCTGCATGCCCCAGAAGCCACCAAAAGCATGTATGTATTGTCAAATGCCAGAGGTTAAAATTTGCATGCAATTGGATATGGCCTGTAATTCTGGTAGTAATTCTTATCGTATCATGTATTGTTCAAATACTCTTATGTTTTCAAACATATAGTGTAAGCTGTTCAATTGCAACATTATAATGGGAGGAATACCGCTACACTCCTATGATAGTTCGCTTTTGCATAAACTTCTGTTATTCCTTGCTCCTGATAAAATTCCTATTACTTTCATAATGATCTTTTCTCTGATCCCCAGTCACATTCTATATTGTTTTCAATACAGACCTCGGTAGTATCATCTATAGTGGTACGATACTCTGATCCTCCTTCTGGTAACTACCTTGCAGCTGCCCCTGCTATACGAGTTGATGATGACAGTGATAGTGAAGAAGAAGGATACGAGGATGAGAAGAAACGAAGCAATACAGCTCCTTCTCTATTTCCACACATGGTAAGTGATACAAAGGTCATTCACATTCACCTTGACCTCTGAAAAATGTTCATAACTGTAGTTTGGAATGATTAACAATCTTTACCTGTACCATTTTCATATGATAGTCCTTCCCACTCTTATTTGTGTATGTCAAGTTTCAATCTATTGCTTCATTATTGAGTTACAGTATAATCATGTATTAAACTTACGCTATATTACATATACATGTGTAAGTTATTGAGTTACAGTATAATCATGTATTAAGCTTATGACATTAAACTGTACACTGTAGTACTTAATTATAATGTCTTCACGGCCTGTTGCTGTTTATGGCACACAATCTGCACTCCATATTTTAGGAAATTTTCACTGTTAAAAACATTTTGTTGCTAATTCTTATATGATATTTTAAATTAGAAATAATACAGCACATGGTAATTAAACTCACTGAAATTTTAGTCACTGAATTGAAAAGTATCAATTACAATGTACCACGTGTAGGGTCTGAGATCTTTGTCCACACCTTGAAGTTAGGTTGACAATTGGCACAGCACAGCAACATTACATAGTTGCGCCTCCCCTCCCCCCCTAAATGAAGACCTTCTGTATAAACGTTTATAACTATATTGTTTTCCAGAACCTGAAACATACAGAAAGTGTTAGTAGTTTTGCTAGTACAGTGAGTCTCTATAGTGCTGCTGGTGGTACTAAAGGAGATTATGATATTAGTGGTGAAGTGTTATTAGGAGTTGAGTTACAACATGATCAGTTATTAATACATGTTAATAGAGCTAGAGGACTAGCTGCTGCTGATAAAAATGGATTCTCTGATCCGTGAGTTGTATATACAATTGTATATTTCACATGCTATGAAGATTAAATACATGTATACTCAATTGCAATGTTCTGCCAGGATATTCAGAGTGATACTTGGATTCTAACTTGCTATTTATCCAGTATATACTTACTTCTGTCCCAGTAGCCTATACATGTACACACATGTATATGTATTATCTGATGATGGTTAATTCATCTGAGAAGTACATGTAGTTAATCATGCTGGGAATGAGAGGCAGTCTCTAATGCCCTCTATCATTAATTAAATGTATGGCCGTTTGCCACTCCTACAAACCACTTTTTGTCATTATGGGTTCCCATTATTTTAATAATCATTATTGTAGTTTTATATACTTGTGATTATAATTATGTACTGGCTGTATGTACTTTTATTGTAAATCATCACACACACCTAACGTGCAAAAAAAGGGAAAATATTGCATCCACACACACACACACATATATTCATGTACATGTATATGTACATACATGTACATGTGTATATACAATGTGTATAACTGTATATTTATGGTTTAGCTTCTTATTCTCAGATATGTCAAGACTTATCTTTTACCTGATAATAATAAGAAATCAAAAAGGAAAACAAAAGTGAAGAAAAAAACAATTGATCCTGTTTACCAAGAAACTCTTAAGGTAATTAAAATATAATTTTTTTAACTGGTTTTTGGGGCCATCCCTACGATTGCTTTCAAATAGATTTAATCTATATTAGTCATGTATATATTATTAACGTAGAAATTAACTGCATGTACGTATACAACACATACACATATGTATAGGACACAGTACAGTATATATATAATTTATATAAACATACATCGAACCTGTGGACATAGGGATGGCATGTAGAACAGCTATTAGTTCCAGTTTCTACGTAAAGCTACAAGCAGCTTTCTTCCTGCTGGTCTGTAGAGCTCAAGTATGCATGTGCGTTCTATTCATTTTCACGCCACACCTATTAATTGACCAACCCCCCAGAATGACACAACTTCCTTAACTAAGTATACAACATACTACAGACAACATTTTGATGAAAAAAAACTTTGTAAACCTAACGTGAACATGTTTGACTCAATCTGAAAAAAGTTTTTTTTTCAAAGGAACTTCAAGGTCTTCACATAGTACACTTCAAGTAGAATTTTTTTTCCTTCAATTGTGTTCCAATGTTTTAAAGGAAAGCTATAGCGGGGTTCAGCCACAACTGCAATGACAAATGCGAGCGTGAGCCGAGTCAGTCACAATCGTGGTACGAGCACTCACTTCCATCTTCACAAGAACTTGTGTGAGTGTACATTCAAGTGTGCCTGTGCGTGCGAGTGCTAACCACTACTTGTGAGTGGCGCTCGAAAAACTTAACTGATGCAAGCAATCTATGGCAGTTAAAGATGAATTCAGTAATGCTACATGTATATCCAGTGACGAATGTTCTATACAGTTTAGACAGCCATGCATGGAAAGCTGCATAAGGAAAGGGAAGAAAATATTAACCTAGGGCAAAACATCTAACAAAGGTGTATATCAAGGGTTATTAGTAAAAAGGGTGCAATTTTACGGGTACAATGACAGAAATTCGATACTGTATGATTTATGGTAAAAGATTGAAGCCTTTCATTGAAACTTACTGGTTTCAGCAGGACAATGATCGAAGTAAGTATACAAAGGACTATTTTACCGTCAGCAACATTAACTGGTGGAGGGGAGCAGGGGACTCCACCTGAGAGTCCAGACTTAAACAACAACTTGAATTGAGCTGCTGTCTTCAACTTGAAAATCAACTTACACAATAGAAGAAAAATGAATGCTAATAATAATACTACATCATCCAATTCTGCACCTTGTCTTATATATCATGGCCTTTTCTACTTTGGTGCATTTTGACTTCCCTACTTCTTCTTGTGAAAAATTCCTCTAACGATTTTACGGATGGTTTCTCTGGTGTGGAAGGAAAACACACTCAATCTCAGCAACTTTGTTTGTGATACGACAGCTACACTCATCTTTTATCCTTCACTGAGATGGGAGTAACATTACCTAACCATATCTTTAAGTGATTATCAGTCACTATGGAGAAGAGAAGAACTAAACATGAATTGTATCAGTTGATCTTATCGGATACTTGTGCATATGCCTACATGTATAATGATACCCAAGCATTTTGTTTTATTTAAGCTGATTAGCAAGTGATAATAAATTTACAAATACCTGTTTCTAATTTCTTTGACTCACAATAATTGTCTTTTTAATTATGTAATATGTGACCCTATTCTGTTATCACTGTAGTACATGAAAACTCATGTGAATAGATGTAGACAAACACACACAACAAACAAACAAGCAGTCTTCATTAAGCACAGCCACAAAGGGCCTAGAAAACATCAGAGCAACCACCGTGGCTTAGAAAAATAATCAGGCACAATAGCTTAGAAAAATAATAATCAACCATGTAAGTCTTCTAAAGTCTAGAATTGTTATAGTGTTTATAAATGACAAACAACACCATCCAGATGCTATTTTGTGCCGTCAGTCACATGCTGTAAAGAAGCACATGTTATTTTAAGCACATAATGCACAAATAAATCAATTATTAAAGCTATTATGCCTGAAATAATTGTACATGAACTTTTGGAAGTTTATCAAATTGAAATGGAATTGAAACAAGACTATTTAATACACCTGTGGTACGAGTGTGATTAGAAAACAAATTGGAAATTGTATTGATAATAAATTTGTGACTATAAATGTATTGCGACTGTTGCGCATAACTAATCTACTCTGTGTTAAAAACATAGTAATTTACTTTAAAGGAACATGGAGAAAAGAGTACCAAAAGACTTGTCTGTGATGTTACTTCAGCGACAAAATTGAATGAACCATTTCATATAACCCTATAAGTACATGTTACCTATAGTAAATAGTAAAATACTGAATACTTAATTATAATTATTGGTCTATACAGAGTAGATACATGTAGTTATACTGATTATATAGGGTTACACAGAGTAGATACATGTAGTTATACTGACATGTATTCTATAGGGTAGCATCTTGTTCTTGTTTGAATACCTGAATACCTTTTGAGTTTTAATACGTGTGTGTATATCCATACATGTACATGTTCTTCATTATTATTATAGTGTAGTGATAAGATATCAATTTGGGTGTGGCATAACGAAATTCATTAAAGTTAAATGATATTCATCATTTATTATAATGACCTGATTGGTTAATGCTTTACCAGTTGCTATGGTGACATTGTTTACTAGTAATTGCTTTTGCTGCAGTGACTGATTGGCAGGCAAGCGGCATATTTTAACTTGACATCCAATTACATCAGACTAGCGATACATACCTAACAGCTCTTCATCATGTCAGATATTCAACCAAATCTACAACAACTAGTTGAAGAGTTACAATCCATTCGAGCAACATGGAAACTATTTGGACTTACTTTGGGTGTACCAAATGAGGAACTTGAGGCAATAAATGCAGATGAAAAAAAAGTTGCAGACAAGCTATATGCTGTATGCTATAAATGGCTTCAAATAAAACCTCGTGGTATATGGGAAGATGTTGTGAAAGCTTTGAAGAAAATAAAGAGACTAGATGTAGCAGAGAGATTGGAAGAGAAGTATATAAACCATAATACATCTAGTGGCAAGTGTACTTCATTGAAATCACACAGAGGTACAAATAGTCCATTAAGAGAAAGATCAATGCAAGTAGAATCCCCACTTCCTGAAAACAAGCCAGATATTAATCTTCCTGTAACTGATGAAAGAACTAAAGAGATATTTATCCCCAAAACACTAACAACAGCTGTAAATCGATTAGAAAGTCAGTTCTATTCCTTGTTTATTGAAATGAAATATTCCCTCAGACAGGAAGTAACTAATAATAAATTAAATATCGAAGTCTTGCAAGAATTTCTTTGTGGTCGTCTTGCAATTCCATACCAACCTATTGATATCACAGAAGGATGGGATCAAATAGATACAATCTTCAAACCATTCATCCATTATTTGAACTTTCTAGACACCTCATTATTACACAGTATCGACAGTGCATATCTTAATAGTAAACTAGAAGCCAACATCTTAAGGTATGATGAAAATATCGAAGAGTTTGAGAACTCAACATCAATAGTGGAGTTAACTGAAATGATCCAGTTAAGTCAATCGAGAAGTGAAGAAAAGTCAAGTACAACAGTACCAGTAATTTTACGCCTTGGCCGACAATGGAACGAACATAATGTCAAAAACATCAACTATCTTATAAAGTATCTTTTTGGATATGACAATTCACTCTTGAGACTCATTAGTATTCATCATAGTGTGTTGACTATTAAATATACTGTACCTAGATCACTACTTCTCTCTCTCCTTATCATGGCTAGTAGAAAGGTTAGAGGTATGATATGGGCTGGTGTACTCAGTATACAGGTTGATACTATACTAATGACAGTTAGTACTAATGAGAATGGTATTGATCCATCTGATGCTTTACTGGGTGTAGCTTATCGTTATTATGATGATCCAATTACCAATGATATTCATCTTCTAGTAAATATTGGAGGTGATGTTAACACCTCGGGATTTAATAAAAGTACACCATTGATGATGGCAGCATTAGTAAATAATGTAGCAGCTGCTTATGCATTGCTTCAGTCAAAAGCTAATCCTGATATTCAAGATAATAATGGTGTTACAGCATTGTGTATAGGTAGTGAAAAGGGACATCATCAGTGTGTCGATCTACTACTACAAGCAAAAGCTAATCCTGATATTCAAATTAATGATGGTGCTACAGCATTGTATATAGGTAGTCAAAACGGACATCATCAGTGTGTCGATCTACTACTACAGGCAAAAGCTAATCCTGATATTGAAGCTAATAATGGTACTACAGCATTGTATATAGGTAGTCAAAACGGACATTATCAGTGTGTCGATCTACTACTACAGGCAAAGGCTAATCCTGATATTCAAGCTAATAATGGTGTTACAGCATTGCATATATGTAGTCAAAACGGACATCACCAGTGTGTCGATCTACTCCTTCAGTCAAAAGCTAATCCTGATATTCAAGCTAATAATAGTGCTACGGCATTGCTTGTAGGTAGTCAAAACGGACATCATCAGTGTGTCGATCTACTACTCCAGGCAAAAGCTAATCCTAATATTCAAGATAATAGTGGTGCTACGGCATTGTATATAGGTAGTCAAAACGGACATCATCAGTGCGTCGATCTACTACTACAGGCAAAAGCTAATCCTGATATTCAAGATATTGATGGTGCTACGGCATTGTGTATAGGTAGCCAAAACGGACATCATCAATGTATCGATCTACTACTACAGGCAAAAGCTAATCCTGATATTCAAGATAATAATGGTGCTACGGCATTGTATATAGGTAGTCAAAACGGACGTCATCAGTGTGTCGATCTACTACTACAGGCAAAAGCTAATCCTGATATTCAAGCTAATAATGGTGCTACCGCATTGTATATAGGTAGTCATAACGGACATCATCAGTGTGTCGATCTACTACTACAGGCAAAAGCTAATCCTGATATTCAAGATAATAATGGTGCTACAGCATTGTATATAGGTAGTCAAAACGGACATCATCAGTGTGTCGATCTACTACTACAGGCAAAAGCTAATCCTGATATTCATTATAAATATGGTGCAACTCCTTTACACTGTGCTGTTTTTTGCAATCATCGTCAGATAGTAAGCATGTTGTTGGAACACAATGCTAATCCTAATTATACTATTCTTGGTGTGGGGAGCCCTCTTGCTGTTGCTTGCGATTATGGAAACTTATCAATAGTATCTCTTCTGTTACGATATGGTGCTCTTGTTGACATGCCAGGAGTGCCCTCTCCTCTAATAGCTGCAATAGATAAAGGCAATTATGATATAGCAAAATCTCTAATTAATGCTGGTGCTAATGTCAATGTACAAGTAGAAAAGAGTGGTGCAACATCACTTATGATAGCCTCTGCACGCGGTAATCTTCCTATGGTTCAGCTACTTCTTCAATCTGGAGCTGATGTAATGGTACAAAGTAAGAGAGGATATACTGCTTATGATGCTGCTAAAGGATGTCAACACCAAAAGATACTAACATTATTAACTATCAAGTTATTTGAACAAGCTCAAAAGTATTTGGCACGATCTGAAGAATGTCAAGAGCCTGAAATAGTGACAAGTCCTCAAGATGATGAAATATTATTAGAATCACAATCCAGTGATGCTACACCTCAATTTAACAGTTCAGAGAATGTTTCACAACCACATCAGGTTAATAATGAAACACAGATAGAAGAAAACAATCAATCCAGTATCGAAACCATTCGGAATCACTTTAACAGTATGCTCGATTCACTTCAAGCAAGTTACAAATCCTGGACAAAGAAAATCGAACTAATATTTGAAAACCAACATGGATTTCAACAATATGCATACTAACAATACTTGACATATTATTATGATTGTGTTTGTATAATGTGTTGTACATGTCATTTTACTATGATTGTGTTTGATAACTATTCATAATATTATGATTATTAGAAATATGATATTCTCATAAACAGATATTGACTTTAAACATCCACTCGATGCTCATCAGATTGCTTTGGGATGTCATCATTAATCATTGCTCACCGTCTTATCTAAACCCCAGCAATGACCAATAATGACTGATGCTGATTACCAGTGCATCACTTATAGTTGAGATGAAATATTTTATAATACATTTATATACTCTCTTTAAAAGCAGACACAGACGATAATTAAAACATACAATTCTTTTAATCCTAATTGATCTCTCATCAATCTTTGTAGTTCAGAACCATTTAAGATATCCCCATACCTCACTATACCATGTAGCACAAATGAGATATTAAAATACCTACCAATAGATTGATAAGCACATATCTTTAGTTACCAATGAAGTGTCTCTATAACCAGGACACTTTCATTAGTTTCAATTGTGTTTGTATTATATATTAGTAGTGTGTCTCAATACTTGAAATACTTTTATATATTATAGTTAACAACTTGAAAACAATGTCATACAAAATACGAATACAGAATATGAATACAGTATTTGTTGACAAAAGAGATCTATTTGTAGAGCAATATTGTTATAAAAATCAACATTGCGACCCTGAAGGTTTTCATTAAAAGAATGAATTTAATTTGTTTATTATTATAATAATAGATGATTAATGAAAACTTACTAAAAGGGATTATAATTGATTATTTATGCTGTTATTCTCTCTGTCTCTGTCTGTCTCTCTCTCAGTATAAGATTGTTAGTTCTGATATATCATCTCATACTATATGGTTGAGTGTATGGGATCATGACAGGTTTGGTAGGAATCAGTTTCTAGGAGAAATATACTTACCACTTTCATCACTGGATCTAAATAACACACAACAATGGTATACACTATTGGATAGAGTAAGTGTGTGTGTGTGCGTGTGTGTGTGTGTGTGTGTGTGTGTGCATATGTGTGTGTGTGTGTGTGTGTGTATCTACGTTTGTGTTTCTATGTCTGTGTGACTGTGTGTGTGTGCACTCAGATACTAATAAATTCATGATGTCATCATAATATAATATCCTGTAGCATCCAGATAGAGTAGAAGAACAATTAAAAGGGGATATTTTCATTGGATTAAAGTATAGTCCTAATCATTCCAGTGGTCATGTGACAGGTGGTGACTTGCATGTGATTATCAAGAGTGCTAGACTGATCAACAAGACAGAAATACCAGATGCTTTTGTTAAATGGTGAGTCCAGATTCCAGTATACATGTATATGACATCAGTGTTTCCCACAGGATAAGTATTAAGAGTGGGGGAGTGCATCAGTGGTTCATGACGTTTAGTCAACAATGTTCAATCAGTATTATAAAACAGTGTTTTTCAGCATAAAATTTAAAATGACAGGGTTGGGGAATGCCATGGTACCACTCTTTGGGCTTAACACTGGATGATGTCACATGTACATGTATAATAGTATTTGATCAGGATGTTTCCAACTCTTTTAGTGAGTTTATGCAATTAATCATTAATTACTTATCGTGTTTCATTGATTACGTACTGTAATCAATGAAATTATTTATTGTATTACGTACTAACATTTTCTCCATTAAGTGTTGACACTCATGAATCATGGTAATATAAGCTTGATTTTGTTCCTCACACTTAAATTGCCATTGTTATCACTTAACTGTACTCAGTTGTGATTAATTAGGACTAAAAATATAATCACGATGCAATATCATAATTCTCATTCTGTTACTATGATATTGATTAGCATGAGTTTTAATATGATTTGATTCTGTATTAGCATGATATATGATATAACAATACACTAACATCTTTTAATTTATTATTGTTCATATAGTTATCTTCTACCTAATCGAAGTCAATCAACTAAGAAAAAGACAAAAGTAAAAGTCCACACTCTTAATCCAGTTTGGGAAGAAGAGATTGTGTTTACAGATGTGTCATTAGAACAGCTAGTGAAAGAAAGAGTTCTTGAAGTTACTATTTGGGACTTTAATCAACGAAGCAGTAATGATTTTCTAGGTGGTGTGAGACTTGGTTCATTAGCTCCTAGAAATAGTTCAAGAAGAAAGGAATGGATGGATTGTACTGGAGGAGAGGTACATTTAGTACTACAACATTGGGGTGTACTAGTGGCCTATTGATTAAAGTACTGGCCTGCAATTGGAAGGTTGTATGCTCAAGGCTCACTAGGTACAGACATTTTCGCCCCATGAGTAACTCACCCCCACTCTTCAAATGATGAGGTGTTTGTCACCGCATCCTTTGGAGGGGATGTAAAGCTGTCGGTCCCAGGGAGCTGGTTAATATTAGCAACTTGTGGTATTCCAGCTTCCTTGTTAGTCATATCTGGTGAAAACACTTGAAAAAAAAGCATAAACTAATATGAACATACTTTATACCTTACTGAAGTGATAGTGCATTATACTGTACCATAACAGGGATTAACATAGGATTCTTGTTAGGGGGAGAGAAACTCTTACAAACATTGTCTGTATTTAACTTGTCACCATTTGTATGAAATTACACTGAATGTAGAGGGTGAGGATCACAAGGCATCCTCCTCTCCTCTCTGTAGTAATCTCTGCATATTACGTAGAATTGAACCTGAGTTTATTATAAATTTAGAGTTTTGAATGTATGTATCTACAATCATACAACACACTTTCCAGTGCTACACATTACCACAAATACCATTATTAACATTAAATTTCCTTCATAAATTTATAACAAACGCAAATGGCAATGACTCTAGTTCCTTTAAATGGTCATTATTTGATCATTTTTTACATAATGCTAATGAAATGAACATGAATATAATTGTATAATATTTATTTTCAGATAGCTCACTGGGAAGCCATGTTAGCTCATTCTGGTCAGTGGGTAGAGTGTTGGCACATGTTGCGTTCTGATATGGATCCACAAGATGTTGATCAAATAGAAGAGAGTACATTGTGTTTACCACCACCAATCACAGAGGTACTTGAAGAAGAAGGACCTGAGTCTCCAAAGAAAAGGAGAGGTTAGTGAAAATGTAGATTTCAGTTGAAATAGTATGCATGTGTATGGAGATGAGACCTTACTTGATGCATGGAAATGAGTCCTTAATTTCATGTAGATGAATGTGATTCTTAGATTGCAATTCTTCTGTAATGAGGAATTGTGGACAAATTTGAAAGACACTTTTAGTAAACATGTATATCTTAATTACTGTATGTTGAGATACTATTATAACTAAAAGGTGGTCATTATTGTCATATTCCATCTCTCTCTGTCTCTTTCTATCTCTGTGTCTGTGTCTGTCTCTTTTTGTCTTCCTCTTTTTGCTTTTCTCTGTGTATGTCTGCCTGTCTCTCTCTCTTTATTTTCCCCTCAATCTTCTTCCCTCCTTCTCTCATCCCTTTTCTCATCCTTGTCTCCCACTCCTTCCTGACAGAACCTAGACTCGCTAAAAAGATATCACTAGGATTAGCTGGATCAATGGTGGAATCATCAGATACTTCATCATCATCATCCGAAGAGGAATACCCTGAACTAATTACTAATCATCCTCATGAAATATTTAAAGTATGTTATAAAGGGATGGATTATGTCTTGCTATACATGTACAGTGTACGTGATGTGTGAGAATTACTAATTATTATACATGTGTACATTGTATGTACTGTTCATTCATCAGATATGACATTATTAGTATGCTTATTACAATATCAGTGACATCCTTCAGAAATAACCAATACTGATATTGATGGCCAATATCTGACCCATCACTATTTTTGACACCATTTCTAATAAGCCTGAAGAGTAATTCATACTCGGTAATCATCAGTGCTCAAGTAAAATCTGGTGTTCTTCAATTATGCTAATTTTGAATGGTGTGTTCACATTAAAGCTATTGAAAACAGATTAGTATGTAGTATATGTAAGCTCTTTTATGTACATTTATATAGCTATGTGTATAATTATATACTATACTATTATAATTATATTCATGATATTTCCACAGGAAGACGGTTTTAAATCTCATAATCTCCATCACACTCAGCCTATTCTAAAGGTATACATATAATTATGATACATGTGCATGTATGTGTACTGTGATAATATTACTATCAAACATAACTATACTAATTATCAGGAGCTAAATTTTATATTTAATTTAAGTATAACATGTGTATGTATGCATGGATGCATGAATACATGTACATACATACATACATACATACATACATACATACATACATGCATGCATGCATGCATGCGTACATACATACATAGTTACATACATATATACATACATACAGTACTTGCATACATACATTACATATATATATACTTGCATACATACATGTATGTTCATGCATACGTATATGTACATACTACATACACACATGCATACATAATACATCCACACACACACACATACATATGTACACTAATGTACGTACTGACCATGTACAAAGTGACATCCCTCACACAGCTTATCATATTTTTTAGGGTCTAATGGATTCTAATAGAGGTGGTAATTTTGGTAGTTTAGTAAGTATTGGTAGTACTATGGAACTGAATAAAGGAGATTATGATATTAGTGGTGAAGTGTTATTAGGAGTTGAGTTACAACATGATCAGTTATTAATACATGTTAATAGAGCTAGAGGACTAGCTGCTGCTGATAAAAATGGATTCTCTGATCCGTGAGTACATTTTTATGCATCCCATATATAGTATATTAATGTGTGTTTATGTTTTATATCATGTTGTTTACAAGCAATTTATACAAAACCATACAGTAGCATTCAAGTCACATTCAAAATACTGGAATGAAATTACCAGTATTATGTACATATGTACATTACCAGTACTTATAGTATTAATATTATGTGTGTTGGAACATGTACATTTATATACATGTATGTAGATAAATGTGATTAATATTTATAATTATTCTTATTATAGTTATATCAAGACATATTTGTTACCTGACAAGACTCAACGTTCCAAGAGAAAGACATCCATTAAGAAGAAAACACTTGATCCATTATATAATGAAACATTGAAGGTTAATCACACAATATATTAAAGTACATGTACATATTCTTCAGAATTAATCATACTTGTACTTGCGCATGTTTGAGATGTTGTCATAAGCATAATTATCTTTCTCTCTATCTGTCTCTATCTGTCTCTCTCTCTCTCTCTCTCTCTCTCTCTCTCTCTCTCTCTCTCTATCTATCTATCTATCTATCTATCTCTATCTATCTATCTATCTATCTATCTATCTATCTCTCTCTCTCTCTCTCTCTCTCTCTCTCTCTCTCTCTCTCTTTCTCAGTATAAGACTATTAGTTCTGATATATCATCTCATACTATATGGTTGAGTGTATGGGATCATGACAGGTTTGGTAGGAATCAGTTTCTAGGAGAAATATACTTACCACTTTCATCACTGGATCTAAATAACACACAACAATGGTATACATTAATGGATAGAGTAAGTGTGTGTGTCTCTGTGTTGGTATCTCAGTCTGTGTTCGTCTATCTATTTGTGTGTGTGTGTGTCTGTTGGTATACATGTACGTACATTGTATGTACGTATGTATGTATGTACGTACATACCTACATACGTACATACATAGGTATGTATTCATGGTATGTATGTATTCATGTATGTATGTACATGTATGTATGTATGTACATTGTATATATGTATACATGTGTGTATATGTAGATTTGTGTGTTTGGTATAATTATAATTATGTACATGTATATACATGTACATGTAGCTATGATATTCATTTATAGGGATATACATCTAAGTCTCCAATTGAGGACACTCTTTCAAGAACTGAAAGTCCACTATTTCGTAAAGTATTAATATCAACAAAACCTTCTCCTTTAATAAAACCATCAGTAGAAAACTTAATGGAAGACCAGGTATGGACTATAAACATGCAACATGTATATACCCATAAGGTGGTACCATGTCACTCCCCCATTCTTTAGTCTTGCTCACTTACCATTTAGTTTATGTAATATTGTCAACCAAAACATCATGTACGTACATGTACCACTGATGCACTTCTCTATATACAATATTTTATCCTGGGAAATATTGTACAGTGTATATACATTGTACATACATTGTACATTTACTGTACATACACTGTACATTGTGCATGCTAGGGCTAGAAAAATAAAAGCTAAATTTCTACCTTCGAAGCTTCGCTGCCACTCCTACTTTAATGTTTGCACATGTGCACTTGTGCAATCTAAACGTCTAAACGTGTGGCATGTTCTAGAAATTTGAGACTGTGTTGTTGGCTTCATCTGTCTCATTTTTCAGTCCAGCGATGCCAAATCCAAGTTGAAACAGCGACAGGAGCAAGACTAGTACTCATTATAAACCAATAATCCAGTTTTTAAGGCTTTCTTTCGAGACCTTTGAATGTTCTTTCTTTTTTGCTGATGAAGCTTCGAATGTTGTTTTACAACCTTCATCCTAGCCCTAGTACATACTTTGTACATACATTGTAGTATATACGTACATTGTACATACATTGTACATACATGTATATTGTACATACATTGTACATACATTGTACATACATTGTACATACATGTACATTGTATATACATACATTGTACATACATTGTACATACATGTACATTGTATATACATACATTGTACATACATTGTACATACATGTACATTGTATATACATACATTGTACATACATTGTACATACATTGTTCATACATTGTACATATATTGTATATACGTACATTGTACATATATTGTACATATATTGTACATACATTGTACATACATGTACATTGTATATACATACATTGTACATACATTGTACATACATTGTACATACATTGTACATATATTGTATATACGTACATTGTACATATAATTATTGTACATATGTTGTACATACATTGTACATACATTGTACATACATGTACATTGTATATACATACATTGTATATACATACATTGTACATACATTGTACATACATTGTACATACATTGTACATACATTGTACATACATTGTACATACATGTACATTGTATATACATACATTGTACATACATTGTACATACATTGTACATACATTGTACATACATTGTACATATATTGTACATACATTGTACATACATTGTATATACGTACATTGTACATACATTGTACATTGAGTTCAATTCGATAACAAGTAGTCTGAGAACATAATCGAGTACAATACCAAGTAATTAGTGACAGCTATATGGTTTGAATTTTGATAGCTGGTATAATTAAAAACGTGTTATTAAAATTTTGAAAAATGTTATAAATGTATTGTTTTTTGAACAAAATTGTATATAGAACTGTATGGGTGTGGTTTAGTAATGGGGTGTGTCATAGGTGGGACTACTTGGAATCGAAATAATCGATTCCAGAACCAGTACTTGATACCTGAAATTTCGTAATAGGAATCGAAGAATCAATTACTTGGGAATCACCCATCGCTATTGTACATGCATTATACATACATGTACATTTTGTATGCATGTACATTGTAAATACATTATACTATAATGATATACATATTATATTGATTCAAATAAGTGGGCCTTCCAACAGATTTTGTTTGCTTTGTGTACAAAATAGCTGAACATAGAGGGTATTGTGTTATGAAATAGTTCCAATTTTCCCAGAGCTGATCACATATAAACATGTATTAAGTATATTTCATAATAAAATTAATTTTTTGGGTTTTTAGGTAACAAAAGAGAGAACATCCAGTCCTATCAGTACAATAAAAGGTTTGATTAATATAACTATAATAATTATTTGATATAGTGTACTATGCACGGTGTAGGAATCAGGGTCCATATATATTATAATAATATTTAAAATAATATAATTATATAGTATGTAACTCTAATGCATAATGCAACTCACAAACAAAGAAGAGAAGTACAGAACTGCCATAAACTTTAAGTTGATCACAGGACTTGAGCTCAGTAAGTCAGTATCCGCCTACTGAGCATCTGCTCTTTGAAAAGCAGCTGGCTATGATGGCTATCATTAACTATACATGCAACATATAAAAGAAGTACTGATAAGTAGTGATTACAATTTTGAAGAAGAACTTGTAAGTACTGATTAATGCCTAGTATTTACATACATATAATGTACATCATATGTACATAAAGATATAACTACATATGTATATGTACTCTACATACATAAAAATTAATACATGTACTGTACGTACATATGTACAATGTGTACTCATCAGTTACATAAAGTATGTTCCTTATATATAGAGTCCAGGACTGTATCTTCATCCCCATCCACACCTCCTGCTAATTCTGTTCGAAAGAGACCCTCTATGATTGGTAATGTTAGTACTATCAGTAATAGTTCCTCAGCACCAGGTACTCCGATACCATCATTTCATCACCACAACAAAGAAAACCGGGACTCTCGTGTTAGCAACAAAAAGACAATAGCTATTCTGTGTATTGTAATAATGATTGTATTGTATCTATGTAAATATATGATTATATAATTGTATGACCTTGTGTTAAAAAAAAAAACGAAAAAAGGTAGGAACAAAAAAAATGTTACTCCTGTAGAGTCCTGTCCTTCTAAAGCAGTTTGATTATTTGTATAATGTTACAATGCCTTACTAATCAGGCCACAATGACTCATGTTCGATATTATCTTCTAAAACGAACCAATGTATTATACATGTATATTGAGTGTGTATCTACATAATGTATGTGTATATTATGTTTATATGTACTTTATTACTTTTGTGTCCACTATGTAATCTAAATATCTATCTATCTATCTATCTACATGTATCTATCTATCTATCTACATTTATCTTAATATGCATGTACAGTGTTCTGCCCACACTGGTCAGGAATAACCACCTCTCAGATGAATTAACCACCTCTTAGATAAATTAACCACCTCTTACATAAATTAACCACCTCTCGGTTAATACATATATAGGCTACTGAGACAGAATTGAGTATATACTGGATAAACAGCACTAAATGCATGTAGAATCCAACCACCACTATAAATATCCTGGGCAGAACACTACATGTACATTATACTTGTTGATTGGTTATATTACCTTCTTTCATTATAGTTATCACAGACTAGTAGTTTTGGTAGTTTAGTAAGTATTGGTAGTACTATGGAACTGAATAAAGGAGATTATGATATTAGTGGTGAAGTGTTATTAGGAGTTGAGTTACAACATGATCAGTTATTAATACATGTTAATAGAGCTAGAGGACTAGCTGCTGCTGATAAAAATGGATTCTCTGATCCGTGAGTACATTTATATGTATAATTATATAATGTGAACATGGAAATGAAATGGGACCTTTTCAAATACTACCTTTAAATTCTTATTACCAGTATTTCATATTATGTATTTATATGAAACAAACTATATGTTATATCCAGGAAGAACAAGCAGTGGAATATTTTCACGAAAGGCCTATTTTGGAGTATTCGCGAATTTAAATTTTCACAAATTACCACAATTTTACCACCCACTTCCAATTTAATATAATGTGTTATACTGAATGTGTTCTAAATGGAATATCTGATTGTATGACCTCATTAATTACCAGCCCATATTCTAAGGACACTACAACACATGGACATTAAATACTGAATGTCCATTACTATTTTCTACTTGTTATTTACAATTAAAATTCAAAACTATAGAATGAAAGTTTGGGAATGAGTCATATAAATGATGTAGTGTACATAATGTATTATAATATTCAAATGCTTACATTAAATTAAGTATAAACATACACATAAAAATATGTACATGTACATGTTAGTAAGTTTAATTATTATTATAGTTATATCAAGACATATTTGTTACCTGACAAGACTCAACGTTCCAAGAGAAAGACGTCTATTAAGAAGAAAACACTTGATCCATTATATAATGAAACATTGAAGGTACATAATAATGTACATTGTAATTAATAGAACATACACATAATACTATATACCAGTGAGTAGTCTACCAAATAAGAATTGTTGAGAAGGAAGCAAATAAGAGTGTAATTGATTTCGCTCATCTTGAACAAATACCATTATCTATACATGAATGTTTGTATGTGTGATCGTTTGGGAATATTGCATGGTGCTTTCATTATTCCATTCATCAGCTAATTTACCTGTATTTATAGGTACTCACTGTTTTACCATTTTGTAGGAAGAAGAGTATATACTTCCTAAGTTTTGTTGGCTTTCTGTTTAGCTCTCTCTCTCTCTGTCTCTGTGTCTCTGTCTCTGTCTCTCTCTGTCTCTCTGTCTGTCTCTCTCTCTCTCTTTTTCTCTGTCTCTCTCTCTCTCAGTATAAAATTATTAGTTCTGATATATCATCTCATACTATATGGTTGAGTGTATTGGATCATGACAGGTTTGGTAGAAATCAGTTTCTAGGAGAAATATACTTACCACTTTCATCACTGGATCTAAATAACACACAACAATGGTATACACTATTGGATAGAGTAAGTGTGTTTGTGTGTGCGTGTGTGTTGGTATCTACATAGTCTCATTTATACTTTCCTTTAATTACACACATTTGATTATCTTCATTTTTTGATTTGTAGCAACCTTCTGGAGATAAAGAAACAAGTAAACTAACGACAGGTGAACTAGAGATTGGATTGTGTGTAAATCCTCATTCCAGTAATCCATTAATCTATACACTGTCTGTAAGTATTAAACAAGCTAAAAACTTGACACATCCAAAGGGTAAATCTTCTATTGACCCCTATGTTAAATGCTACTTATTACCAGACAAAAGTAGTTCTTCAAAACGTAAAACTAAAGCTCTTCAAGGAACATTATTTCCAATCTGGGAGGAACAGTTAATTTATGAGAAAGTGAGTAAAGAAGATCTGATGACTAAAAGAGTGCTGGAAGTGACAGTATGGGACTCTCATCGTGGTAGTAGTAATCAATTACTTGGTGGTTTCAGACTGGGACCATCCCCTATTGGTATCGGGCTTACTAAACGACCTGAGTATATGGATTGTATTGGTAAAGAGATCAGTCACTGGGAAGAGGTGATGAGGAAACCAGGAGAATGGGTGACATATTGGCATTCTTTAAGAGATAGTATGGATCCTAGAGATATTACTTATTGAAATATCAATCATTAATTACATGTTCACCTTTGAACTTTGTAGTGTGTCAGTTGATCACTAATCTTCTGTTTGTATGTTTTGTTTACAAATTTGTTTCTGTTATATTACAGCTTTGTGTCTTTACTTGTGGTTTGAGAAACAAGCAAGTAACCAAAACTGAGTTCAGTATTTTTTTTAACATGTCTTGAAATAATAATAGTTAATGACCTTGTCTGTACTTTGACCTGATTATGAATATGATTGTAATACAGCAGTGTTTACAGTACAAATATCTCTGTATAAACAATACCACAGAATTAATATGCAGTGATATATGTAAACAAAACACTTTGACTGAACATACAAAATTCCTCTAATATTTGATTGCTTCATAAGTGTTCACTCAAGTCAGTCAAGTTGATGAAGACTATCGTGACACTATGATTCTTTTTCGGAACTGAGAACAAATCACTGATACATCAAGAAGAAACAGTTATGATCAGATGTTGGAATATAAATCTTTCCTGCTGGCTATGGTTCTCTTTATCATTGTTACAGGAATGTGTCTGGAAGTAGCCTTTAATATTTTTCACCTATACCAATTATAATAATTTGACACTATAATAGACAATACAAAGTAAAGAATTTTTGACTGTAAACACAAAATAGAAATGTTTATACAACTCTCAGTAACAACTGCAAAGTACGATGGGCTATCAGAATGTTATAATTATTCATAAAGTAAAGTGAACGTCATATATAATTATGTAATTAGTCAGCCTTATTGCGTCATAATTTAGAATACAAAATGCTTGATCAGGACTTTCTTCACAAGACTATCAACAAACAGAATGAGTGCTCGTCAACGTTTAGGTGGACATCTAGTGAAACGGAGACTGATTACTGCCTTTCATAATGGGAAGTTATCTAAATCATTGCAACTACTTAGATTATATAACAATCCAGCGAGCGTTAAAACGGAATCAAGGGACACTAACGGAGTTCTCCACATCACTGATGTATCACTGCTCCATCTAGCTGCAAAGAATGATTGGTCTGATGTAGCAGAAATCCTCATAAAAGACTACAAATGCGATCCAGAGTTCCCAAACAACCGTGGGAGTACACCTCTGCATTATGCTGCCCGATATGGTAAATTACAGACAGTGAAATATTTGGTTGGAGAACACAGTTGTGATCCAATGAGACTTACAAAGAACAGATGGACCGCCATCCATTGGGCGGCAACAAATGGCCACACAAATGTGGTAAAGTATTTTGTTGAAGAGCTAGGGTGTGACCCATCTAAACTTGACACAAATCGACACAATCCACTACACTTGGCCTGTGGCAGTGGGCATACTGAATTAGTTCAGTACTTACTCACAACAGGAAAAATAGATCCTGCTTTCATTGATGTTTGGGGATGTACACCCAGTGAATGGGCACGTAGTAGCACTAAACAGGAGCTCTCAGCAATTCAACTCTCAGAATGTTATGAAATCAGTCGGCTTGAAAATCCAGTTGATACTTATGCTCGAGTATTTCTTCTCGGTAACAAAGAAGCAGGTAAAAGTTCTCTTGCTAGAATTATAACAGTAAGGTCTCAGAATGCTAATTTAGTATTCACTGATACGTTTGGCAACATTGAGGGTGTGGAGTTACACACAGCTGGCATCATTCCATCCTGTATAGAAAGTCATGAGGTAGGTAACTTGATCCTATATGACTTAGCTGGACAGCCTGAGTATTATTCATCCCATGCTGCTGTATTAGAGAATGCTATGAAAACTTCAGCTGCAGTGTTCATTCTAGTCATCGACATCAGTTTGAGCGAAGATTACATCATTGAGCAAATCCACTATTGGGCAGGTTTCATCCAAAATGTATCTTATAAACCAAAAAGAAAGTCTCGTCTTTTGATCATTGGAAGTCATGCTGATCTTGTGTCAGAAGATGAACAAAGTAGGAAACAAAGCATTATGGAAGTGGCACTTTCTCTGTCATACTGTAAGTCTATTCAGAGTATGGGCTTCCTGTTCATGGACTGTCGAAAAGTAAATTCTATCCAGATGAATGATTTTATCGAGAAACTTTTGCTCACCTATCTCCCCATTCTTAGTACCTCTTCAATTGGTATTGATTACACATGTCATGTTCTGTATGCATATTTGAAGAAGAATGTGAAGTGCAAATACTGCACTTTAAATTTCCTCATAACACAAATACAAAACAGCCAACATTCATTTATTCCAACAGATGAAGTGAAACTAACAAATTTATTATCTCTTTTAGCAGATAGAGGGTTCATTATTTTTCTGTGTGACAGAAATGATCTTGGAAGAAGCTGGGTAGTCATAGACATTAAATCACTGATTCATGAAGTGTATGGTACTCTCTTTGCTCCCGAATCTTTTCATCGACATCACATGTTAGTGAGTAATATCGGTATTGCTCCAATGTCTTCTCTGCAAACTATGTTCCCACAGCATACTCCCGAAGTCCTGGCTAGTGTAATGAGTGCTTACGAATTATGTCAGATATTTAGTAACTCCAATCCCATACAGCATGATTTGTCTGTTACAAAAAATTCACACCTATTCTTTCCATCACTGATAAATAATGAGTCACCATGTCATCTTCCTTCTACTTTTCAGTTTATTTGGTGTCTTGTGTGTAGTAATCCTTGTACGTATTTCCCTGTACGATTCCAGCAGGTACTGTTTATTCGTTTAGCTAAACACTACTCTTTACCAACTGTTAAAGGCACGTGTAAGACCCATCCAGAGCTCTCTAGGAGGTGCCATGTATGGAGAAGGGGCCTCTACTGGATAAATGATGATTTCGTGGAAACAGTGGTTGAAATGAAGTACAACTCTAACTGTCTTATGGTATGTATGAAATGGAAACAAAGTAAACACAAAGAAATGGCTGAACATCGTAGCTCTATTATTTCCACAATAATGGCTATCAAAGATGAATTTTGTTCATATCTGGAAGTGAATGAAGGTGTGCTCACTCCTCAATACATTCAACCACGTTTCAAATTATCGGACTATACATTTTATGCTATGGAAGATATAACAAGAGCTGTTATTGTCAAGAAGGGCGTAGTTGATTCTGAAGGCCAAGAATGCATGGAATGCAATGATCTGTTGCCAGCCGAACCATACTGCTGTTTAACCACCGAGTTACTGATTATTTTATTTAAAACCGATGAATACCTTTCATTGACGATTCCAGAGCATATCATTCAAACACTTACTTCACAGTTTTATTTCGCATCCCCTGTTAAATATGGTTTGACATATTCAGACTTGAAGAGGATAGCGAATAGATTTTCAATATTTGGGAAAAGAAACATTTTTGTAAGTTTAAACCTTTGTTATTCTTGTAGAAAACAACTGTGGCTACTGTAGTTTATTATTGTATTCTGTATAATTATTACTATAATGGAGTATGTTATCATGGTTAGTATATATAGCAGTCTTTACAATAATCACACATTATACCCTCTTGTGTAAAAGGCATCTTGTGCATCTGTTAGAGTACAGCTGTACTACAGAATTGATTTACTCTAGCAAATATAGAATAAATTACTCAGTATTATTTTGATAAGCTTATTGACCATGGTAACTAACATACATTATATAAGTGTACTGCCAGCCTACTGTGTATTCTAACATAATTATAATTATATGTTAGAGTATAGCTATCTGCTTGACCTCCATTATGATCCATCACTTATACCATACCTTTGTTTGTGTTTGTGGTATACACAGTAATTTCATATATGACTTCAGTTGAATATACAAAGTCATATGAATATCATTTCATGTGTATAGTGTACAAGATAACAGGTACAGGCCTAAATGTTTATTGTGGCAATAATGTATCTTTCTTCTATTAACAGAACACTATACTCCTTTCCAATACTTCATTAGACGATATCACTCTCATAGGTATGTATCATGTGATAAACACAGTTAACACACAATTAATTTTGTGTTTATGATTCAAAACTAATAATAATTTGTGCAAACACTAGGGAATCTAAAATATTGTTTTTATATAATTTCAACAGATTATATTCGTGACAGGCCTACTTTAACTAAAGAGCGCAGTCCTTTACCAGATGGGGATCTCAGTAAGTCAATATTGATCAAAATTAAAATTGAACATCGTCGAAACCACAAGTATTACATTAATGCATATCATAAGTCCAACATAATGTATACACTGTATAGTATGATTACATCTATAACTATTTAAAGTGCACTGTGTGGGTGTGATCACAGGCACCGACAGTGCAGTATTTTCCACATTGTACTGTGCAATGCAGCAAAAACAAGCAGATACTTATAGAGCAAAAGAATGAACTGTGAATAAACTGCATTGCATACAGGAAAAGCAAGGTAGCAATGGATGATATAAAGTGAAACATCTAAGACTATATCATTGAAGGCTAAAAATTATATTATACTATAATATGCAAGGTGAAACTGCATGCTTCTGAGCCATTCAACAAATCGACATCCAACATTTTACTTTTATATTGGAGTAAATATCTAAGCACAATGTATGTGCATACAGATTATAACACTATCTATACATACTGCATGTCACATTAATACTCATACATATAGGTTGCATACATATACTACACATTCACAATTAACACTCGTAATAGTGTTTTTAGTTATTTAATGGATATTTCCCTCTCTGGAGGTAGGTTATGGGCATATAACTCCCAGTGGTACATCAAAGGTTACTGTGGTGATCACCCGTGCACCATGGTATAATATACATGTAATCATACCAGTGTATTTTTATATATATATATATATATAATTTATATATAATATACATGAGGTTTGATAAATGCCACTGTAATGTGGGTGATGAGTATATACTTGTAAGATTGTTATGTAATATGCAAACCATGATAATAAGAACCAAGAGGCAATACACCAACTAATCATGGTTTCTATAATATAACAATTAAATTTTCATTACGTATATATGCAAAATATATACTTAACCTCATCAAACCGTTGCCATGGTAGCATAGTGTATTTAATTATACATTAATGTAATTAATGTGTAATATGATAGTGCCTAAGGTTATAGTAGTGGTTATTTTATAATTTTATAGGTCTGTTACACTTGCGAGATGTAATCAACTTTTTAAAGTATGAAAATGACTGGTTCAATCTGGGACTCCAATTAGGAATTCACTACAGCATCCTCCAAAAAATTGCACAAGAAAATGCTAAAGTGGATGACTGTAAGAGAGAGATGATTGTGCATTGGTTGAATAATGATGTCATTGATGACTGTGGACCTCCTACAAAGACCAAATTAATATATGCTTTGCAAAGAGTCAACTAAATTTTCTACAGCATGACAATTACATTTTAATTTGTTTTCAACACTAGTGACTTAATTGTTGTTATTCACGATCAAATCAATTGCTATTTGAAATACTGTCTATGTATGAATGTTCAATAAACATCTTATGCTCTCTGTGAAACTTTGAATTATTAATGACCACAAATATTCCTTGTTTTAGCAATCCTTGTTTTAAAAGAGTTAGACACTGCCGTTCTATTTATCTGACGAGTACTATTCACTTAGGCTATATTTTATATGCTTACAAAACCAGAAAGTCTTTTATGTTGGGCAGGTGTACCTGAGTGACACATTTTATAGCTCCAGGTATGTTCTTTAATCTTACAGCACCATTACTTGGTTGGATATCTGATACTTTTATTGGTAGAGAGAAAGCTATCAATTTGAGTTTATGGTCATGTTGGTTTGGTACTCTATTACAGTGTATCAGCTATTGTGTTCAGTATGGATCATGTGGACTACCAGTTAATATAGCAAAGTATGGAATATCAAGTATAGCATTACTTTTTATTATGGGAGTGCAGCTAATGTACTAGCTAGCATGTGGTTTGCATCAGTTAATGGATAAATCAGGTGCACAAATCAGGTGATCTATGTATACATTGGATTGTGTGGTTGAATATCCACAGAGTAGTAAGCTATTTGATCCATTCTTTAAAAATTTAAATCTTTGCCATTTTGACATTCCTCATGATTTCGTTAACTCTAATGTACTGAAACTAAGAATTGCACAAATGTTTCATAATTGGACAAATGTTTGATAGTTAATCAGTGTCTGAGAATAGGAGCGATCTGCATGACAAACTGAGAAAGTTACTGTAGCACTGTAGCTCAGTTACTTCATTTTGTTGTTCTTTTTAGTAATTACATAAGCAAAGAACACATATTCTTGAATTATATGATTTTTGTGTGAATTAATTTTGGAATGTTATTCATATTTATTGGTATTTTTTTATTAAACATGCTTTAAAATGTAGATCTAGCTGGAATCAGAATTTTGCAACTACAAACAGTGTCCTGTTCAAATTCTGATTACACACAGTTGAATGTAAACAGGGTTATTGTGAGAGCTTTTGTAAATAGCTGAAGAAACCCTTCAAGTTGAAACATCCTTTTATAATGTATTTATATTATTAACAATAAAAAAGACACATATTATATCGCTTATGTACACAAGCCTAATAACTAATATATTAACTGCATCACGAAATTTGATACAAAAAGGAAGTTACAGTGATTTTTGTTTAATAGTGTATACAGTCTTAAAGAACACAATGAATGATTATAGTGTAATAGTTAATTCGATATTGTGATACTGTCACTCCATGATTCTTCTTGTAACAATTTTTCATATACTTCTTCAATAACATTCCTAGCATAATAATTGTCTCCTCTTCGTCTCTGCTGGTACCATTTTGCAATATAGCAATAAAGAAAGAAGCCTAGAAGTGAAATAACTAACTGTAGAAACAGGTTCCAAAACAAACATGATAGTTTTCCAGGTCCTTGTAGAGTAGTTAATGAAAATGGTAGTTTAGTAAGTGCTCCAATACTGTAAAATGCTGTTAAAAGAAACCAATAAACTCCAGTCAAAATTCCACTCATGTATATAGGAGCTTGACTGCATATGAATTCAAATACATATACAGAACCAATTGTCAGTATAATGCTGGATAATGATAATGGAATAATGTATAAAAGATAAGAGAGGTTGAGTTCATGATCATAATCAAAGTACCTCAGGGGACATGTAACTTCTCCAGGAGTTTGGTAATTACCAATCACATCAATGATAATCATAAAGAGCATTGATACTAGAAGTAGAATATAAGCTACTCCAATCATTCTTAAAGAACTCAAAATGAAATATTCAATTTTTGGAAACAATGGAATTATTACAAGTTCTACTAGAGGGATGAAAATGAGTATACCAAAATAGAAAGTATTCCATAACCAGAAAGAATGATTGTCACTATTAGCACCTTTGAGGTATTGCATATAATTTCCTGTAGATATTACCACCAAAAAGATAGGTATATGAAAACCAGCAGTGGCTAACAACATAGCAACTATCCTCCAAAATGTCTTCACATCTTCCACTATTTCTTCAGGAAATGGTCCTCCATACTTCTTTTTCCCCAAGTCAATTCTACTTGGTATTTCATTCTCCCAGTATGTCAGAGCACTCCTTTTCTCAGGACACTTATTATTCCAAGCATACTTAATTACCTCACATATTATTTTGTAAGGATTTTTATGCAGTAGATTGTTTGCCTCAAACATAAGTTCAGTTCTTTGTTTCAATATTAGAGTTAATGAAAATATGAAGAATGTCAAAATGGCAAATATTTGAATTTTTAATGAATATCCGATATCACTAGTGTTTGAAAAGATCAAATAGTTTACTACTCTATGGACATTCATTCCCCACACAAGCCAATGTACAAATGACCTAATCTGTGCACTAGGTTTATCCATCAATTGATCCAAACCATATGCTAGTACATTGGTTGAATAAGCTGTATTCCCAATAATAATGAAAACTAATGCTACACTTGATATTCCATACTTTGCTATATTAACTGGTAGTCCACATGTTCCATACTGAATACAATAACTGACACACTGCAATAGAGTACCAAACCAACATGACCATAAACTCAAATTGATAGCTTTCTCTCTACCAATAAAAGTATCAGATATCCAACCAAGTAATGGTGCTGTAAGATTAAAGAACATACCTGGAGCTATAAAATGAGCCACTCTGTATGTTTCAGGTACAACTGCCCAACATGAAGGACTTTCTGGTTTTGTGAGAATATCAAATATAGCATAAAGTCCTAAACGGAAACACAGTCCTGAAGCTACTTGACATAATACAAGTATCCATGCTGGAAGGGAAGGACAACGTGATTTGAATTCATAGCAACTCTTCAAAGAATTGCACATCTTCAACAACTGAAAAGGAAGCTTAAGTTATTATAATACCTATTTATCTAGTGTGTTTGCTATATCTATAATCTCAACAATGTTTTGTTTTTGTTTTAAAATGTATAACAATTATAGCCAGCATTTATAATGTAACCAGTACTGTAGCATTTATAATCTACTATACACTATATACTACAATTATTATGACATATTATTGACATTGTTATTTAGGTGTTGTTTTAAATTAGTTTAGGTGTTGTTTTAAATTAGTTTCAGTTATAGGGTACATAACAGTACTAGTATACATACTTTAATGCAAAAGCGAAAGTCAGTTTAGACTGTCACAAACTAACTAATAGTGATAAGCACAGGATGTGTGAAAACTAAACATTTTCTCAGAATAACAACAAGGTTATAATGTATGCTTCTTTTTTATGGGTCAGAGTTATTTCAAATAAATTACCTAAAAACATGTTAAGGATAATTGCTTTATACCACCAGTAACATCATGTTTCATACTGTTAGAATAATTATTACATGTTTTTGTGATGTTGACAGCATGTAGGTATAATAACACAGATGTGTTAGAATACTAGTTTTGAATTTAATATAATTGTTTCCACTTTTTTGATATTGCCATGAACATGTAATAATTATGACTAATTCACTGCACGAAAATGTATTGGCAATAAAACAATGCATGAAGACACAGAACTAATGCACTATAATTGAATTGTACTTCTGCAAATTGTTGGTTTCTCTTAAATTTTATTGTAGACCTATTTTTTGTATCAACTATCCATATACAATTTGCCACATTTCTTAGTATTATTTCAACAGCATACCACTTGCAAACCATGATGGATCTGTTATAAGTGTATTAATACTGAAGTCATAATTATTACATGTTCATGGCAATATCAAAAAAGTGGAAACAATTATATTAAATTCAAAACTAGTATTCTAACACATCTGTGTTATTATACCTACATGCTGTCAACATCACAAAAACATGTAATAATTATTCTAACAGTATGAAACATGATGTTACTGGTGGTATATAATAATTAAAAGCAATTATCCTTAACATGTTTATCAATGATCTAAGCACAGCAAATATTCCCGGTTATTATGGCCCGCAGGGCCATCCCTATGATTGCTTTCCCAACGGTTCGATGTATGTTTATATATAATTATATATTTTCTTGTGTCCACTTACGCGAGTATGCGTTGTATACGTAGTTAAGGAAGTTACATCATTCCCGGGGGGCTTGGTCAATTAATGGGCGTGGTGCGTAAAAGAACGCGCGATCATTGATCAAGCTCTACACAGCAGCAGAAAGAAATCTGTGTAGCTTATGTAGAAACTGGAACTAATAGCTAGCTATTCTGCCTGAAATATATTCCTAAAGTTCTACAAGGTCCTTTGAAAGGTCAGGAGAGTAGATAATCAAAATAATAAGCTGTTGTCTTTCATGCTTGATAAAGTCAGCCATGATTACCGAATGCTGGACACCACAAAGCAGTCATAGAGATATGTTTATCTTTACTTAAATTTGTAAAGCAATCATAGGGATGTTTTTTTTCTCTATATACACTTGTTAGAATTATTATTATTATTACACACATGCATACATACATACATACATACATACTGCAGTACCGCATTGTTGAGTTATGTATTCTTAGATTGTATGGTTTTTGTGAGCATGCTCAGTAGCACGGCTGACTCTAAAACGCGGAACGGAATGCAAAACGGAACGGAAACGGAATGGTATTTTTGGGCGTGGCACGTTGCATTTTGTTACCTGTTTCTGTAGAAGTGTCAATGGTATAGTTAGGACGAAAATTGTGTAACTTTGTCGTCGAATGGCATGCTAATTCATCGAGTGGAAACAACATGGATGATATCCCTAACGATCCCAGGGCCTAAACTGGGGGGCTCCGCCCCCAGACCCCCCCAGTTTGCCAGGTAATGCACTGGGGAGCCACCTTTATCCTAATTTTGGCACTATTCACCCCTCATAGGCTTGTAGCACATGTCAGATTACCTCATGTTATAGTTTTGGTAGTACTCTCTGTCTCTCTCTCTCTTTTATTTCTTATTTATAGTATCAAATATATAATTTATAAAATTAATATTAATTTAAGATACTACAATTGGCGACGAGAGTGGTTGTTCAGTGGACTCATCATGTCTGTTGTCGGTAAACTTCAAGAGTTTAAACCGGAGACTGAACGTTTCTCAACCTACGTTGAAAGGCTAAAATTATACTCCGATGCTAACGGAGTAAGTGAAGACGAGAAGTTAGCTGTTTTGGATCAACTGGCACAGACGGCCCCTCATTAATTATGCACGATAGGTGTGGTGTTATTTAAAATTCCACTGTTGGACATTTACGTTGGGCCGATAGGCCCAGCGCTGTTCCTGACAAACAGGGGGGGGGGGGGGGCACAGCCCCCCCCAGTTTAGACCCATTGTCGGTAGGGATATCATCAGCATGATAGCGAGCAAAGTTACAACCTGCCACACCTATCGGGTTTGCTGTTTTTCTCACAGTTATCGGTCCTAAAACCTACGCTCTACTAAGCAACTTTTATGCTCCAACAAAACCAAGGGATATAGCCTTGGAAGAAACTCTTGCGGATCATTTTGAGCCTGCACCTATCGTAATAGCAGAGAGATTCCATTTCCATAAGAGAGACCAACGTGCAGGTGAAAGTAATGCAGATTTTGTTGCTGAACTCATTTGGAAGAAGCCCTACGAGATCGTTTTGTTTGTAGTTTGAACAATGAAGCCACACAGAAAAGACTGTTGATTGAAAACGATTTAACCATACTTAAAGCTATTGAGATTGCTACTAACCTTGAAAGTGCTGAAAGGAATACTCATGTAATGAAATCTAGTAAACCTGGAGTCTCAGTGGAGGCTAATATAAAGGCTATTAACCTTCAGCCATGTTATCGTTGTGGGAGGAAAGACCATGCCCCAGCCCACTGTAAGTTTAGAGATGCAGTATGTCATTCATGTGGAAAGAGAGGCCACATCTCACCAGCTTGTTGCGGGAAGAAAAGAGATGACACTCGTAAGCAATTCTCAACTTTCAAAACAAGAGGTAGGAGAAATACTACAAAGTGGGTTAGTACGTCAATTGAAGATAATTCAGATTCTTCTGATGATTTCACATTATTTACCTTTCGTAGTAAATCTACACCCCCAATCCTTATAGACTTAGAACTGAACAATAGAAACACAGTAATGGAGTTGGACACGGGGGCAGCCATGTCTTTAATCTCAGAGACTACAAAAAAAGAATTATTTCCTACTGTTAACTTGCGTCACTCTGAGGTTGTTTTGAAAACATATACGTCAGAGAAAATTACTGTGTTAGGCGAGATGGATGTAGATGTTAAGTATGGAGATCAGGAGAACACGCTCACACTATTGATTATTAAAGGACCTGGTCCTAGTCTTATTGGACGAAACTGGATGTCACATATTCGTTTCAACTGGAGTGTTATTAAGCACACCAGAAACTCTGATTATCAAAATAAACTTGAATTACTGTTAGAGAAGTACAAACCCGTTTTTAGTGACACTTTAGGGACAATGAAAAATTTCTCAGCACACTTGGAACTGACAGAGAATGTAAAACCCAAGTTTTTCAGACCGTGTCCCGTGCCGTTTGCACTTAAGGATCGTATTGAACAGGAACTGGATAGTCTTGAGTCTGCTAACATTATCACCAAAGTCAACTTCAGTAATTGGGCAGCTCCAATAGTGGTAGCACCCAAAAAGGACGGAAAACTTAAGTTATGTGGTGATTACAAAGTTACCTTTGAACCCTTCTCTAGAGATTGAGAAGTATCCTCTACCCAAGCCAGAGGATCTATTCGCTACTCTTTCAGGTGGCAAAGTCTTCTCTAAAATTGACTTTTCTCAGGCTTATCAGCAGATGCAGTTAGACGACTGTAGTAAGGAGTTAGTCACTGTTAATACTCATCATGGACTGTATAGATATAATAGACTTCCTTTTGGAGTAGCCTCAGCTCCTGCCTTGTTTCAACGTGCAATGGACACTGTTTTGCAAGGTATACCAAACGTAATTTGTTATATTGACGACATACTCGTTAGTGGAAAAGATCATTCACATCACCTCAAGAACCTAGAAGAAGTTCTTAAAAGATTATTAGAAGAAGGTATTACTGTCAAACGTAGTAAGTGCACATTTTTAAGTAGTCAAGTTGAATATTTAGGCCACATTATTGATTCAAAAGAGTTACATTCGTCTAATAGAAAGCTTGAAGCTATATTAAAACCATCCATTCCCAGAAATGTACAACAGTTACGTTCCCTACTAGGGTTAGTGAATTATTATAGGAAATTTGTACCAAATTTGGCTTCGGTTCTTCATCCTTTAAATCAACTTTTCAGGCAGGATGTCAGGTGGAATTGGATCCCTGCATGTAACAAATCACTTAGTATTGTAAAAAAGAAATTAGTGGATTCAACATTATTAGTACACTATGACAGTCAATTACCTTTAAGACTGGCAAGTGACGCCTCAGCCTACGGCATTGGTGCTGTTATTTCTCATGTTTTTCCAAATGGTACCGAGCAACCAATTGCCTTTGCATCTTGTACACTTACCCCTACAGAGAAAACTATCCACAAATACAAAAGGAGGCATTATCCTTAGTATTCGGTGTTCAAAAATTTCATCAATATTTATATGCAAGAAAATTTGTATTAGTCACTGACCACAAGCCCTTATGTGCTATTTTAGGTCCTAAAATGGGTATCCCTACATTAGCAGCAGCTAGACTACAGCGTTGGGCTATTCTTCTATCTGCCTACACATATGACATAGAATATCGCCCTACAAAATTACATGGAAATGCTGATGCATTATCTAGATACCATTACCAACAACTAATGAAACAGAAAAAGGTGTTTCTTTTGACAGTATTTTTAATTTAAGCCAACTTGAAGCCTTACATATTACAAATCATCAATTAGTTGTTGCAACAGAAAAGGATCCATTATTATCAAAAGTAATGAGATATACCAAATATGGTTGGCCAAGTACTGTGCACCACCAACTTAAACCTTTCTTTAATCGGAAAACTGAGCTTACTATCGAAGGCATATATTTGATGTGGGGAATTAGAGTAGTTATTCCTCAAAAATATCAAAGGGAGATTTTAAACAAACTACACAAGGATCACCCTGGTATATGCCACATGAAATCCCTTGCGAGAAGCTATGTTTGGTGGCCTGGTTTAGATGCTGATATTGAACTATTAACCAAATCTTGTTTACCATGTCTGCCATCACCACCTAAATCACCTTTAAATCCCTGGATTTGGCCTTCAAAGCCATGGTCCAGACTGCATATAGATTTTGCAGGACTGCTGTATGGTAGAACATACCTTATCATAGTGGATGCTCACTCTAAATGGCCGGAAGTGTTTGCCATGCCCTCTACAACTACTAGTGAAACCATCGAGGTTCTTCGTAAAGTCTTCTCCACCTATGGTCTTCCAGATCAAATTGTCTCGGACAATGGTCCCCAATTTACTTCAGAAGATTTTCAGATGTTCCTTAAGAATAATGGTGTAAAACATATTCGCTCTGCACCTTACCACCCTGCAACTAATGGACTTGCAGAACGTTTTGTCCAAACCTTGAAGAAAGCAATTGTGGCTGGGAAGAGTGATAGTAGATCACATGATCATAGATTAGCAAGTTTCTTACTGAAATACAGAACAACACCACATACAGTTACTGGAGTACTTCCTAATACATTGTTCTTAGGCCGTCAACTTAAAACTGTACTAGACCTTTTAAAACCTAATACTGAAAGAAGAGTATTAGAAAAGCTATCTGCACAGAAAGAGAAATATGATCAACACAGTTCTATCAGACTTTTTGAAGTAGGAGATCTAGTAATGGTTAAAACTTATCGTGAAAATCGTGTTACTTGGTTACCAGGTACTATATCTGAGAAACGAGGTGAAGTTTCATTTATAATTATAATACTTTCATCTATAGTCCTCACTGGTACTATAGATGAAAGTATTTTGGAAGATACATCAGAAACTATTGAACATTCAACAGATTTTACTATTGTACCCAATTTGCCTAATTCTAATCGTTCTACTACAGATAACCCATCTAATAATGAATCTTTGAGTTCTGATTCTCAACGAGAGACTATGAACCAATCTTCAAATCCACAAGTCACTGATCATGATAACGTATCAGAATCTCCTTCCTTTCATAAATCAATTGAGAAGAAGAACTCTCAGATATATCAAAGAGAAAATACATTGTACTTGGTGCACGCCATGTATGGTGGGCGTGGCTTTAGTGGTTTTGTACTTATGTTAATTGCAAAAATGGAGATTTTATCAATTCCAGGACACTATAAAGGTGATTACAAGATACGAAGGTTGGTATTACATCCAATTTTACTCATATTATATTATATTGTATTTTGAAAGTGATTGGAGTCGCATCCGCCCACTCCCTAGTACCACCTTAATAATGGGAACTGCAGGATTCTTTACAAACGTACCACCATATGGATTAGATCAGTTAGCAGAGAAATCAAACACACACTCAAGAGCTTTCATTCACTGGACTATATGGGGACTATAATCATTATGAACTGGTTTATAATACATTTAGTACCACAAAACCCCAGAGAAAAGAAGCTCGCTTACATAATCGTAAAATAAATTACCTAGTCGAATAGATCTTGGGAGGAGAAAGTATGCTGGGTCTTTTTCAGAAGAGAATGTAGAAAGTGTGAAAACATTTTTGAGGATTTTAGCAGTATTACTTGTACATCTGGTTTCTTCATTCCCTATCTTAGAGCTGATTATTATTCCACTGTTCCCTAAGTTAGAATATTTCTCATTGAGAGGTATTGGATTCTGTTGCATTTTAATATTGATAGCCATGATTTCCTTGATTGTTCTCAATGTGGTTGGCTATTCTATCACACCCGGAGATGTATGTTGTGTGACTTAGACTTGGCCATCTGAGTTTTTGTGTCAGCTTTGTCAATTTCCTTATCTTTAGAATGTCCAGGAACACTTAGTGAGTCAAAAAATATCTCTTCATTAGCCTTAGTTACTGCTTGTTCTTGTACACAAGAGGTACGCTCATAGACTCTTAAAGCAGTGAGACTTCTATGACCTGTTTTCTCAGAAATTAACTTCTCTGGAACATTCTTCAAATACATTCTTGTAGCAGAAGTTGCTCTAAGTGAATGGTTTGTATACTGTGTATTTACATCAGCTTGCTGAGATATGGTGGAAAGAATACTGTTCAAAGTATTAATACCAACAGGACTGTTAATGAACCAAGGCTTATCTGGGACTTTTGGAATAGAGCTGACTGGGCGCAAATAAAAAGCTTTCGGCTCAGATGGAAGTTTCTTCAGGTACAGATCCAAAATTTTTACTACACATTTACATGACTCTACATTGGCATAAGCTTTCACAACCTTATTACTCGAGTGAATATTCTTAAAACGGTGTTGATTGTTCTTCGAAACATATTCTGTATACTCATAATAGGTGTGCTCGCCATAAATGCTGATATCTGGAGGAGTGCGGGTAAACTGGTGAATGGATAAATCTCTCTGCTCCTGTCCCCCTCTCAAACAGAAATGGAGCCCAACATAAAAAAAGGTAGTATAAAGTAAGCTCCTTGGATTATCTAACCCGAGAACTCCCCTTTCCCAGAACAAGTCTTCATCTGCATAAGTTATGACAGAAGCAGATTTTCTAACAGCCCCAATGCTCTTGGAATGTAACTGGCTACAAACACTATCCATAGTTAGATGAAGATCTTTAAATCTAACATCACTTTTGTCTAAAAAATTGAGAGTAGAGCCTTTGCTACGTGCAACTCGCAATAGACCACATAATAAAGCATACAAAGTCTTGGGAGGGTACAATTTTCCACATGCTTGTCGAGTTTCCATCACAAAAAAGCCTAACCACTTACAAAGAAGATTGGGATCAGAAGAGCTTAGCAAATCACAAGGAACAGGATCAGAAGGCAGTTTTTCAGATCTAGCAGATGCCTAATCACGAAAATTTTTCCAAGCACACTCATTGTTCTTCTCAGTATTTTGAGGAACGACACCTTTGACAGCTTCCTCCATGGTGTTCCCATCAACAGGCTCAGCAAATCGTGAAATAGTAATGTTACATTCTTCCAAAGGTAGCTTCTTTTTGAGAGAAAGAGACAGGCGAGGCTTCTTTTTCAGTCACTGCTTTCAGGGACCTGGTTCTCTTTCTCAGCCATTTTAGCCTCGTGATCAAAACGTATGATACGCATGCGCAATTATGTATTTTCTTGGTCACTAAGCATTATTACAAATCAATTAAGGCATGGTCTAGTCGTGCATTATTGGATTTGTCCGCACTCGTTTCCGGTCTCGGTACATCAAATAGACCACTCGGCCTTCGGCCTCGTGGTCTTAACTAATACATAATAATTATTTATTATAGTATTAAAATAATCACATTTTTGTTTCTTTACAATTATTCTTTTGTATGTATGTAATTATTTTGTTGTTTTTGTGATGGTTATGTTCTTGATACTTATATGTGCTGAATGGAACATTCAAGAGGGTGTTATAAATGATGATGATCATATGATAATGTGAAGTTAACTTTAGTATCATATCAATATATGCAAGCATAAAATTAATACATGTATATATATGTAATATATATAGTATGCTAATAGGTCCTGTGTACAAAATATAGGGCCTGAGTTTGTGTCCAAGGATGTGATATAGCCCAAGCCTGCGAGGGCTATATCATATCCGAGGACACAAAACAAGGGTCCTATATTCAGTATATAGGACCTATTAGCATACTGTATACAATATATTGTATGATGGTTACATCTCCTGCATAGTGTGCACATGGAAGGTCTATATACAATATATAGAACTCACCACATCAAAGGGATGATGTCACCATCGTATATAATACTTCTCGCTAAGTTGATGATTTGTTGCATCTATTTATTGTATAGTTCACAATAACTCATCATTTTTGCTGGTTAATACTAGATCTTCCACAGGACTGCTGAAGCAAGATCTAGTGATTTGGTGAGACAAAATCTGACTTTCATATTTCAAACTGCATTGCTCTGTTTTCTCTACTCTTTCATTGAATGGCTATTATCGGTAGACAAAACTATTTATTTGAGTATAAGGTCATGTTGGTTTGGTACTCAACTGCAGTGTGTCAGCTACTGTATTCAGTATGGAAAATGTGGACTATATACCAGTGAATTTGTTGAATTTGAACTGCAGAAGTCTTCACAAATATAGATACATATATGGACTACCAAATTAAACACACACACACACACACACACACACACACACACACACACAGCATCTGTATATATAGTGGCCTTGCAAAAATTTTAATTAATAATTAACAAACGCCCACCTAAGGTTAATTAATAGACCACATGTGTAAAAGCGCATGAGGAATTAGATCTGTTGTAATCCAATAAGAATGGGCCATTATTTAACTTCAAGATTTTGAAAGTAAGTGATTATTACATGTATTTACTGATGCATTGGTAAACAGGACTCTGAGCATTTCCAGATACGGATAGAGAGGGGAGGGTTGGGGCCCCACCAAAGATGTCTTTAACCCCCAGTTCTGGTTCCCAAGGCCAGACTATCCGTGTTAAATCGACCTGCAGCACCAAAGCATCAAAGCATATGGAAATGTTAAGTAAACAACTGATTACTATAATCATGTAACAACAGTACTTCTGAATTTTCTAGTAGTTTTTGGTTTTTAATGTATTTCTGAGATTAGCAATTTCACTGATCATTATACTAGTTGGTGTAGGTTCCCCGCTGCTCACCTTAGTGGTATAAACCAGGACAGGGGTTCCACCCAACATGTATGATCAAAGCACTTTTCGATGTGGGTAACCTTAGGGGAGAGTCATCGTCTGTGAGATCAGTGACTTGACTGAACTTTATACTACTTGGTGTTGGTCCCTCGCTGCTCACCTTAGTGGGATGATCAGGACAGGGGTTCCACCCAACACGTATATACACACCTAAACACACACACACACACAGCATCTGTATATATAGTGGCCTTGCAATAATTTTAATTAATAATTAACAAACGCCCACCTAAGGTTAATTAAAAGACCACATGTGTAAAAGCACATGATTTACAAGGGAATTAGATCTGTTGTAATCCAATAAGAATGGGCCATTATTTAACTTCAAGATTTTGAAAGTAAGTGATTATTACATGTATTTACTGATGCATTGGTAAACAGGACTCTGAGCATTTCCAGATACAGATAGAGAGGGGAGGGTTGGGGCCCCACCAAAGATGTCTTTAACCCCCAGTTCTGGTTCCCAAGGCCAGACTATCCCTGTCAGGAGTCCAATAACACCAAAGTATCAAAGCATATGTGAATATGTTAAAAGTTAAGGTTGTTAAATACTGTTTGTGACACTGCATGCTTTTGACCAATAAAGTCCCAAATATAGGAAAGATCTGAACCATGAGTGAAATACTGGGTCGTCTGACTAAAGCTCAGAGGAGAATCACCGTCTTCGTTTCTGTGACAGGACAGAAACTTTACACTGTTGGTGTTGGAATTGTGCACTACCTGCCTCAGCGGTTCAGCTAGCTTGCCCTTTCCACCCAACACGTAAATACACACTAACACATACTGGTTCTAATCAGCCAGGTGGCTCTGTTGTGTTGACACAAGGCTACAATAACGCCCTCTGTTAGCCATCACAATATCCAGACCCGAGGGATATCTCTGTGTGTGAGAGAACAATTGTGCGAGCCATCTGTTAATTCAGTTGGTAAAAACTGCCGACCGCTCTCAACCTGTTGGACCCCCGGGCTTTTAATTGTGTGTTCAGTTAGCTTGCCCCTTCCACCCAACATAAAAATACACATCTACATACACTAGTTGGAGCAGGTTCCCCGCTGCTCACCTCAGTGGTATAAACCAGGACAGGGGTTCCACCCAACATGTATGAACAAAGCACTTTTCGATGTGGGTAACCTTAGGGGAAAGTCATCGTCTGTGAGATCAGTGACTTGACTGAACTTTATACTATTTGGTGTTGGTCCCTCGCTGCTCACCTTAGTGGAATGACCAGGACAGGGGTTCCACCCAACACGTATATACAGACCTACACCAGAGACTTTATTTATTGGACTAAATGGGGCTGTTTGATGGATCTCTCACAGGGTATATTACATTGTGTGGTAAAAGAAATGTACTGAACATGAATGTGGTATTATATTATATATTAATGACTATATAATTATACATATTCATGATGACCGGATAATGACTCACAAAATATATTACATTTGCTAGTATAAGCATACTACAATTATGACAAAATTTGTACATTTAAATTTTACATTTACACTTAGATTTGTACATAATAACAATATACACCTGTCCATGTACACATACGTTGTGTACATGTACATGTACACATATGTCATCTCCCCATGTATATTCACATGGTCAAAACAGTTAGCCTCAGTCTCACGTACCATGGGAGACTTCAATGTAATGTAGAATCACAGTTTTGCACATGAAAGCAACAAACCTCTCTTACTTCAAATCTTGACAATTCTGTCTTTCCAACTTTCTCAGTCGCACATAAAGCCTCCACGTGCAGATTGAGGAATGCCGGAGGGCGGTGGTCAATCTTACATTTTAAAGGGGAAATCCCTTAAAGCAAGTGTTGATGCCACAAATATGCTAAAGGCTGTCCTTGAAGATCTACTTGAATATAGGAAACGTGGAAGTGAGTAAGTTGTCTAACATGAAAAAAAAATCATAGTTGAATTAATAATTATAATCAGTAAGCTATAGTCATGTGTTAAAGCTCCTGTACATGTATTGATATTATCATCAGTCATCCAATGGTATGTCTACATTGTTTGTAGAAACACTAGTTTTTAAACTATTGCCAGTAGGTAACTGACCCTAGGATCAGTTGTATTGTAAACCCCAGGTTAACCACATTCATAAGACGAGCTGATGAATTTATCCACCCTCAAGTACTTGATGGATGTTTACAGAAACATACTCTTGTCTGGTGCTTTGTCGGGAGGTTGGTGTATTATAATAATTATGTGATAATTTAAACTGAATATTCATTACTACCAGTTCTGGTAGGTTAGTCACCATGTAATTATATTTAGTTTAATTGTAAAATTAAGGCATAGAAACCAAATAGTTTGGATTGTGGGAAGGCAGCGTTCTAACCAGCATTTAATCGGTGCCACTCACACGAAATAAAATAATACTATTACATAATTAAAGTTATAATGTAGTTACAAACATAATTATTATTGAAGGTAATGTAAAGTGTTAGTAAATACTATGTGGTTTTTTAATCGTTTTATAGTGAAAGTACTTTTAATAACATTGGTTATTAGCAATAATTATTATAGCTGATGGCATAAACTTCTTTTGTGGTGCAATGATAATGGTGTATACATGATGATGTAACACAACCAGAAAAACACCTATCAAGAACACTAAAGAATATTATCAATAAAATTATACTGAAAAACAATCTTGATTATTGAAACCTTAGAATATAGCATACTGGTAATGAATGTAGGCTAATGTACTCTCCTCCTTCAGTTTAATAATATGTGCATCAGTGTGGTTGATAGATTGTGTTTTTATTTTATCAATGAATATCGTTATTGTGATGATCATTATACTAATGATATTCATAAAAATATTGTGAGGCAGGAGAAACAATGGTTAGTGTGGAGAAGAAACTAATAATTAATTTTAATTGACCTAATGAAATTCTTGAAATATTAGATCGAAGTCTTGCAAGAATTTCTTGGTAGTCGTCTTGTGATTCCATTTGAACTTATTCATATCACAGAAGGATGTGATCAAATAGATGCAATCTTTAAACCATTCATCCATTATTTGAACTTTCTAGACACCTCATTATTACACAGTATCGACAGTGCATATCTTAATAGTAAACTAGAAGCCAATATTTTAAGATATGATGAAAATATTGAAGAGTTTGAGAACTCAACATCAATAGTGGAGCTAACTGAAATGATCTAATCGAGAAGTGAAGCAAAGTCAAGTACTACAGTACCAGTAATTTTGCGCCTTGGTCGACAATGGAACGATCGTAATGTCAAAAACATGAACTATCTTATAAAGTATCTTTTTGGATATGACAATTCACTTTTGAGACTCATCAGTATTCATCACAGTGTGTTGGGTATTAAATATACTGTACCTAGATCACTACTTCTCTCTCTCCTTACCATGGCTAGTAGAAAAGTTAGAGGTATGAAATGGGCTGGTGTACTCAGTATACAGGTTGATACTATACTAATGACAGTTAGTACTGATGAGACTGGTATTGATCCATCTAATGGTTTACTGAGTGTAGCTTATCATTATTATGATGATCAAATTACCAATGATATTCAACTTCTAGTAAATATTGGAGGTGATGTTAACACCACAGAATTTGATAAAATTACACCATTGCTGATGGCAACATATTTAAATAATATGGCAGCTTGGCAACAAAGTCCACAGAAAGACAGACACTCTCCTTTCAGGAAACAACATGACCGCAGCTGGACTCGAACCACAGACCCTTAGATCAGGAGGCTCAAGCTCCAACCACTAAGCCATGCTGCCTCCTTAAAAAAAAAGAGTGCCCATCAAACTGGGACTATTTGATAGGAATGACTAACCACAACTTATATACACAGGTGTGTATATGGGACCATAGTCCTATCAGTTGTGGGAAACCGAAGTTCTATTATAACCCCCTAACATAAAGTGCCGTCAGAATCCGCAGGGTGGTAAGTCCCACGAATCGACCGGAAAGACCACAATTTCCAAGGTGGACCCTTTAGGCTAGGAGGCGTCATCCCTCATTACCCAAGGCTTGGGTAATAGCCATTATGATATATAGAGGAGTTTATTTAGGAATAACCCTCCTAACGGTGTTAACTTGGCAACAAAGTCCACAGAACTGCGGATTCTGACGGCACTTTATATTAGGGGGTTATAATAGAACTTTGGTTTCCCACAACTGATAGGACTACGGTCCCATATACACACCTGTGTATATAAGTTGTGGTTAGTCATTCCTATCAAATAGTCCCAGTTTGATGGGCACTCTTTTTTTTAAGGAGGCAGCATGGCTTAGTGGTTGGAGCTTGAGCCTCCTGATCTAAGGGTCTGTGGTTCGAGTCCAGCTGCAGTCATGTTGTTTCCTGAAAGGAGAGTGTCTGTCTTTCTGTGGACTTTGTTGCCAAGTTAACACCGTTAGGAGGGTTATTCCTAAATAAACTCCTCTATATATCAATATGGCAGCTGTTTATGCATTGCTTCAGTCAAAAGCTAATCCTGATATTCAACAAAATAAGGGTGCTACAGCATTGCATGTAGGTAGTGCAAACGGACATCATCAGTGTGTCGATCTACTCCTTCAGTCAAAAGCTAATCCTGATATTCAAAATAATGATGGGGCTACAGCATTATATATGAGTTGTCAAAACGGACATAATCAGTGTGTAGATCTACTCCTTCAGTCAAAAGCTAATCCTGATATTCAACAAAATGAAGATGCTACAGCATTGCAATAGGTAGTCAAATGGGACATCATCAGTGTGTCGATCTACTGCTTCAGTCAAAAGCTAATCCTGATATTCAAGCTAATAATGGTGTTACAGCATTGCATATATGTAGTCAAAACGGACATCACCAGTGTGTCGATCTACTCCTTCAGTCAAAAGCTAATCCTGATATTCAACATAATGAAGGTGCTACAGCATTATATATTGGTAGTCAAAACGGACATCATGAGTGTGTCCATTTACTACTTCAGTCAAATGCTAATCCTGATATTCAAAATAATGAAGGTGCTACAGCATTGTATATATGTAGTGAAAACGAACATCATCGGTGTGTCGATCTACTCCTTCAGTCAAATGCTAATCCTGATATTCAAGCTAATAATCGTGCTACAGCATTGCATATATGTAGTCAAAACGGGCATAATCAGTGTGTTGATCTACTGCTTCAGTCAAAAGCCAATCCTGCTATTCAAAGTAATGATGGTCGTACAGCATTATATATGGGTTGTCGAAACGGACATTATGAGTGTGTCGATCTACTACTTCAGTCAAAAGCTAATCCTGATATTCAAGATAATGATGGTGCTACAGCATTGCATATAGGTAGTCGAAGGGGACATCATCAGTGTGTCAATCTACTCCTTCAGTCAAAAGCTAATCCTGATATTCGTAATAAATATGGTGCAACTCCTTTACACTGTGCTGTTTGTTGGAATCATCATCAGATTGTAAGCATGTTGTTGGAACACAATGCTAATCCTAATTATCCTGCTTTTGGTATTGTGTGTCCTCTTACTTTTGCTTGCCATTTTGGAAACTTATCAATAGTATCTCTTCTGTTATGATATGGTGCTCTTGTTGACATGCCAGGAGTGTTCTTTCCTCTAATAATTGCAGTAGCAAATGGTTTTTACGATATAGCAAAATCTCTAATTAATGCTGGTGCTAATATCAATGTACAAGAAGAAATGATTGGTGCAACACCACTTATGATAGCCTCTGCACGTGGTAATCTTCCTATGGTTCAGCTACTTCTTCAATCTGGAGCTGATGTAATGGTACAAAGTAAGATAGGATATACTGCTTATGATGCTGCTAAAGGATGTCAACACCAAAAGATACTAACATTATTAACTATCAAGTTATTTGAACAAGCTCAAAAGTATTTATCACCATCTGAAGTATATCAAGAGTCTGAAATAGTGACAAGTCCTCAAGATGATGAAATGATATTAGAACCACAATCCAGTGATACTACACCTCAATTTAACAGTTCAGAGATTGTTTTACAACCAAAAATAGAAGAAAGCAATCAATTCAGTATCGAAACCATTCGGAATCACTTTAACAGTACGCTCGATTCACTTCAAGCTAGTTACAAATCCTGGACAAAGAAAATCGAACTAATATTTGAAAACCAACATGGATATCATCAACATGCATACTAACAATACTTCGCATATTATTATGATTGTGTTTGTATAATGTGTTGTACATGTCATTTTACTATAATGAATATTTTGTTTGATAACTATTCATATTATTATGATTATTACAAATATGATATTCTCATAAATCAATATTGACTTTAAATATCTATTGATAACCAATGATGATCCAATATTACACCTGCATCAACACAATAAGTATAACATACAATTCTTTCAATCCCAATTGATCTCTCATTAATCTTTGTAGTTCAGAACCCTTTAAGATAATCCCACACCTCACTATACCATATAGCACAAATGTGATATTAAAATACCTGCTCCCAATAGATTGATAAACACACATCTTTTGGTACCAATGAAGTATCTTTATAACCAGGAACTTTCATTAGTTTCAATGAATTCTGTATGATTGAGGTTCACAATGGTAGTGTGTCTCAATACTTGAAATACATTTATATATTAGGTTTAATTTAAAAACTGATGTCATACGGAATATAAATACAGTATTTGTTGACAAAAGAGATTTACTTGTAGAGCAGAGCAATTTTGTTATAAAAGTGAAGATTTCTACCCTGTAGGTTTTCTATATCCAGGAAGAACAAGCAGTGGAATATTTTCACGAAAGGCCTATTTTGGAGTATTCGCGAATTTAAATTTTCACAAATTACCACAATTTTACCACCCACTTCCAATTTAATATAATGTGTTATACTGAATGTGTTCTAAATGGAATATCTGATTGTATGACCTCATTAATTACCAGCCCATATTCTAAGGACACTACAACACATGGACATTAAATACTGAATGTCCCTTACTATTTTCTACTTGTTATTTACAATTAAATTTCAAAACTATAGAATGAAAGTTTGGAAATGAATCATATAAATGATGTAGTGTACATAATGTATTATAATATTCAAATGCTTACATTAAATTAAGTATAAACATACACATAATTATGTACATGTACATGTTAGTAAGTTTAATTATTATTATAGTTATATCAAGACATATTTGTTACCTGACAAGACTCAACGTTCCAAGAGAAAGACATCCATTAAGAAGAAAACACTTGATCCATTATATAATGAAACATTGAAGGTACATAATGATGTACATTGTAATTAATAGAATATACACATAATACTACATACCACTGAGTAGTCTACCAAATAAGAATTGTTGAGAACCTATTTATGATTACAACTTATCAGTGTAATTGATTTTGCTCATCTTGAACAAATACAATAATCTGTACATGAATGTTTGTATGTGTGATTGGTTTGGGAATATTGCATGGTGCTTTCATTATTCTATTCATCAGCTAATTTACCTGTATTTATAGGTACTCACTGTTTTACCATTTTGTAAGAAGAAGAGTATATACTTCCTAAGTTTTGTTGGCTTTCTGTTTAGCTCTCTGTGTCTGTGTCTGTCTCTGTGTCTGTCTCTGTCTCTCTGTCTCTGTCTCTCTTTTTCTGTCTCTCTCTCTCAGTATAAAATTATTAGTTCTGATATATCATCTCATACTATATGGTTGAGTGTATTGGATTACGATAGGTTTGGTAGGAATCAGTTTCTAGGAGAAATATACTTACCACTTTCATCACTGGATCTAAATAACACACAACAATGGTATACACTATTGGATAGAGTAAGTGTGTGTGTGTGTGTGTGTGTTGGTATCTCAGTTTCTGTGTATCTGTGTATCTTTGTGTGTCTATTTGTTATTATATATCTGTGTGTTATACACATAGTCTCATTTATACCTTCCTTTCAATACACGCATTTGATTATCTTCATTTTTTCATTTGTAGCAACCTTCTGGAGATAAAGAAACAAGTAAACTAACGACAGGTGAACTAGAGATTGGATTGTGTGTAAATCCTCATTCCAGTAATCCATTAATCTATACACTGTCTGTAAGTATTAAACAAGCTAAACACTTGACACATCCAAAGGGTAAATCTTCAATTGACCCCTATGTTAAATGCTACTTATTACCAGACAAAGCAGTTCTTCAAAACGTAAAACTAAAGCTCTTCAAGGAACATTATTTCCAATCTGGGAGGAACAGTTAATTTATGAGAAAGTGAGTAAAGAAGATCTGATGACTAAAAGAGTGCTGGAAGTGACAGTATGGGACTCTCATCATGGTAGTAGTAATCAATTACTTGGTGGTTTCAGACTGGGACCATCCCCCATTGGTATCGGGCTTACTAAACGACCTGAGTATATGGATTGTATTGGTAAAGAGATCAATCACTTGGAAGAGGTGATGAGGAAACCAGGAGAATGGGTGACATATTGGCATTCTTTAAGAGATAGTATGGATCCTAGAGATATTACTTATTAAAATATCGATATCAATCAATAATTACATGTTCACCTTTGAACTTTGTAGTGTGTCAGTTGATCATTAATCTTCTGTTTATTTGTTTTGTTTACAAATTTGTTTCTGTTATATTACAGCTTTGTGTCTTTACTTGTGGTTTGAGAAACGAGAATCAAGTAATCAAAACTGAGTTCAGTATTTTATTAATCTTTTTTTACAGCCCATTCATGTAAAATCATGTCATGAAAATTATTATGACCTTTGACCTGATTATGAATATGATTGTAATACAGCAGTCTGTATAAACAATACCACAGGATTAATATGACTACTGTGGTAGTGATATAAGTAAACAAAACACTTTGACTGAACATACGAAATTCCTCTGTAACATTGATTGCTTCATAAGTGTTCACTCAAGTCAGTCCAGTTCATCAAGACTATCGTGACACTATGATTCTTTTTCAGAACTGGGAACAAATCACTGATACATCAAGAAGAAACAGTTATGATCAGATGTTGGAATATAAATCTTTCCTGCTGGCTACGGGTTCTCTTTCTCATTGTCACAGGAATGTATCTGGAAGTAGCCTTATTTTCACTTATACCAATTATAATAATTTGACATTATAATAGACAATACAAAGTAAAGAATGTTTGACTGTAAACACAAAATACAAATGTTTATACAACTCTCATTAACAACTGCAAAGTACGATGGGCTACAATTGTTATTCAGTAAAGTGAACGTCATAGTAATTTCTCAGCCTTATTGCGTCATAATTTAGAATACAAAATGCTTGATCAGGACTTTCTTCACAAGGCTAACGTGAAGATCAACAAACAGAATGAGTGCTCGTCAACGTTTAGGTGGACATCTAGTGAAACGGAGACTGATTACTGCCTTTCATAATGGGAAGTTATCGAAATCATTGCAACTACTTAGATTATATAACAATCCAGCGAGCGTTAAAACCGAATCAAGAGACACTAACGGAGTTCTCCACATCACTGATGTATCATTGCTCCATCTAGCTGCAAAGAATGATTGGTCTGATGTAGCAGAAATCCTCATAAAAGACTACAAATGCGATCCAGAGTTCCCAAACAACCGTGGGAGTACACCTCTGCATTATGCTGCCCGATATGGTAAATTACAGACAGTGAAATATTTGATTGGAGAACACAGTTGTGATCCAATGAGACTTACAAAGAACAAATGGACTGCCATCCATTGGGCAGCAACAAATGGCCACACAAATGTGGTAGAGTATTTTGTTGAAGAGCTAGGGTGTGACCCATCTAAACTTGACACAAATCGACACAATCCACTACACTTGGCCTGTGGCAGTGGGCATACTGAATTAGTTCAGTACTTACTCACAACAGGAAAAATAGATCCTGCTTTCATTGATGTTTGGGGATGTACACCCAGTGAATGGGCACGTAGTAGCACTAAACAGGAGCTCTCAGCAATTCAACTCTCAGAATGTTATGAAATCAGTCGGCTTGAAAATACAGTTGATACTTATGCTCGAGTATTTCTTCTCGGTAACAAAGAAGCAGGTAAAAGTTCTCTTGCTAGAATTATAACAGTAAGGTCTCGGAATGCTAATTTAGTATTTACCGATAAGTTTGGCAACATTAAGGGTGTGGAGTTACACACAGCTGGCATCATTCCATCATGTATAGAAAGTCATGAGGTAGGTAACTTGATCCTATATGACTTAGCTGGACAGCCTGAGTATTATTCATCCCATGCTGCTGTATTAGAGAATGCTATGAAAACTTCAGCTGCAGTGTTCATTCTAGTCATCGACATCAGTTTGAGTGAAGATTACATCATTGAGCAAATCCACTATTGGGCAGGTTTCATCCAAAATGTATCTTATAAACCAAAAAGAAAGTCTCGTCTTTTGATCATTGGAAGTCATGCTGATCTTGTGTCAGAAGATGAACAAAGTAGGAAACAAAGCATTATGGAAAAGGCACTTTCTCTGTCATGCTGTAATTCTATTCAGAGTATGGGCTTCCTGTTCATGGACTGTCGAAAAGTAAATTCTATCCAGATGAATAATTTTATCCAGAAACTTTTGCTCACCTATCTCCCCATTCTTAGTACCTCTTCAATTGGTATTGATTACACATGTCATGTTCTGTATGCATATTTGAAGAAGAATGTGAAGTGCAAATACTGCTCTTTAAATTTCCTCATAACACAAATACAAAACAGCCAACATTCATTTATTCCAACAGATCAAGTGAAACTAACAAATTTATTATCTCTTTTAGCAGATAGAGGGTTCGTTATTTTTCTGCGTGACAGAAATGATCTTGGAAGAAGCTGGGTAGTCATAGACATTAAATCACTGATTCATGAAGTGTATGGTACTCTCTTTGCTCCCGAATCCCTTCATCGACATCACATGTTAGTGAGTAATATCGGTATTGCTCCAATGTCTTCTCTGCAAACTATGTTCCCGCAGCATATTCCCGAAGTCCTGGCTAGTGTAATGAGTGCTTACGAACTATGTCAGATATTTAGTAACTCCAATCCCATACAACATGATTTGTCTGTTACAAAAATTCACACCTATTCTTTCCGTCACTGATAAATAATGAGTCACCATGTCATTTTCCTTCTACTTTTCAGTTTATTTGGTGTCTTGTGTGTAGTAATCCTTGTACGTATTTCCCTGTACGATTCCAGCAGGTACTGTTTATTCGTTTAGCTAAACACTACTCTTTACCAACTGTTAAAGGCATGTGTAAGACCCATCCAGAGCTCTCTAGGAGGTGCCATGTATGGAGAAGGGGCCTCTACTGGATAAATGATGATTTCGTGGAAACAGTGGTTGAAATGAAGTACAACTCTAACTGTCTTATGGTATGTATGAAATGGAAACAAAGTAAACACAAAGAAATGGCTGAACATCGTAGCTCTATTATTTCCACAATAATGGCTATCAAAGATGAATTTTGTTCATATCTGGAAGTGAATGAAGGTGTGCTCACTCCTCAATACATTCAACCACGTTTCAAATTATCGGACTATATATTTTATGCTATGGAAGATATAACAAGAGCTGTTATTGTCAAGAAGGGTGTAGTTGATTCTGAAGGCCAAGAATGCATGGAATGCAATGATCTGTTGCCAGCCGAACCATACTGCTGTTTAACCACCGAGTTACTGATTATTTTATTTAAAACCGATGAATACCTTTCATTGACGATTCCAGAGCATATCATTCAAACACTTACTTCACAGTTTTATTTCGCATCCCCTGTTAAATATGGTTTGACATATTCAGACTTGAAGAGGATAGCGAATAGATTTTCAATATTTGGGAAAAGAAACATTTTTGTAAGTTTAAACCTTTGTTATTCTTGTAGAAAACAACTGTGGCTACTGTAGTTTATTATTGTATTCTGTATAATTATTACTATAATGGCGTATCTTATCATGGTTACTATATATAGCAGTCTTTACAATAATCACACATTATACCCTCTTGTGTAAAAGGCATCTTGTGCATCTGTTAGAGTACAGCTGTACTACAGAATTGATTTACTCTAGCAAATATAGAATAAATTACTCAGTATTATTTTGATAAGCTTATTGACCATGGTAACTAACATACATTATATAAGTGTACTGCCAGCCTACTGTGTATTCTAACATAATTATAATTATATGTTAGAGTATAGCTATCTGCTTGACCTCCATTATGATCCATCACTTATACCATACCTTTGTTTGTGTTTGTGGTATACACAATAATTTCATATATGAATTCAGTTGACTATACAAAGTCATGTGAATATCATTTCGTGTGTATAATGTACATATGTGTACAAGATAACAGGTACAGGCCTAAATGTACACAGGTATATATATTGTGGCAATAACGTTTCTTTCATTTATTAACAGAACACGGTACTCCTTTTCAATACTTCATTAGACGATATCACCCTCATAGGTATGTATCATATGATAAACATAGTTAACACATAATAGGATGCCCATCCTTTATAGTTGTTATAAAAATCAAAAGTAGTTTTGCAATTGTCATGGTATAATTATATGTACACTTACTTACTATTGCTCAGCTTGCTAATCTGTTTGGTAAATTCAATTTGTGTTTATGATTAAAAATTAATAAAAATTCGTGCGAACACAAGTTAATCTAAATATTGTTTTTATATAATTTCAACAGATTATATTCGTGACAGGCACACATTAACTAAAGAACTCAGTCCTTTACCAGATGGGGATCTCAGTAAGTCAAATTTTAATCAAAATGAAAATTGAACATTGTAGAAACCACAGTATTACATTAATGCATATAATAAGTAATTATCACCAACATAATGTATACACTGTATAGTATGATTACATGTATAACTATTTAAAGTGACTGTATGGGTGTGATCACAGGCACCGACAGTGCAGTATTTTCCACATTGTACTGTGCAATGCAGCAAAAACAAGCAGATACTTAGAGCAAAAGAATAAACTGCGAATAAACTACATGTCATACAGGAAAAGCAAGGTAGCAATGGATGACATAAAGTGAAACATATAAGACTATAATATTATCATTGAAGGCTGAAAATTATATTATACTATATGCAAGGTGAAACTGCATCCTTCTGAACCATTCAACAAATCGACATCCAATATTTTACTTTTATATTGGAATAATTATCAAAGCACAATGTATGTGCATACAGATTATAACACTATTCATACATACTGCATGTCACATTAATACTCATATATACAAGCAGGTTTGCATCCATAAACTACACATTTACAATTAACACCCATAATAGTGTTTTTAGTTATGTAATGGATATCTTTCTGTCTGGAGGTAGGTTATGGGCATATAACATTCCTGCGGTACATCAAAGTTTACTATGGTGATCGCCCACGTACCATGGTATAATATATAGAGGTCTAATAAATGCCATTGTAATGTTGGTGATGAGTACTTGTAAGATTGTTATGTAACATGCTAACCATGATAATAACAAGCAAGAGGCAATACACCAACTAAACATGGCTTCTATAATATAACAATTAAATGTTTCATTAGGTATATATGCAAAATATATACCTAACCTCATCAAACGGTTACCATGGTAGCATAGTGTATATAATTATGATAGTGCCCTATAAGTTTATAGTAATGGTTATTTTATAATGTCATAGATTTGTTACACTTGCGAGATGTAATCAACTTTTTAAAGTATCAAAATGACTGGTTGAATCTGGGACTTCAATTAGGAATTCACTACAGCATCCTCCAAAAAATTGCACAAGAAAATGCTAAAGTGGATGATTGTAAGAGAGAGATGATTGTGCGTTGGTTGAATAATGACGTCATTGATGACTGTGGACCTCCTACAAAGACCAAATTAATTTATGCTTTGCAAAGAGTCAACTGAATTTTCTACAGCAAGACAATTACATTCTCTTTTAATTTGTTTTCATCACTTGTGACTTAAATGTTGTTATTCACAATCAAATCAATTACTATTTGAAATACTTACTAGCTATGTATGAATGTTCAACAAATATCTTATGGTGTCTGTGAATCTTTCAAGTATTAATGACCACACATATTCCTTGTTAATCCTTATTTTAAAAGAGTTAGACACTACCATTCTATTTATCTGACGAGTACTATTCAGTTATGCTATTATATATATTTGATATCCTTATAAAACCAGAGAGTCCTTCATGTTAGGCAGGTGTACCTGAAACATACAGAGTGGCTTATTTTATAGCTCCAGGTATGTTCTTTAATCTTACAGCACACATTACTTGTTGGCTTTTATTGGTAGAGAGAAAGCTATCAATTTCAGTTTATGGCCATCTTGATTCGATACTATATTACAGTGTATATCAGTTATTATATTCAGTATGGAACATGTGGAATATCAGTTAATATAGCGGGATATCAAGTGTAGCATTACTGAATGGGAGTGTACAGGTTTTTTAACCAATGTACTAGCATACATGGTTTACACCAGCTAATGGTAAAGCTGGTGCACAAATCATGTCATTTTTTTTACCATTTTGATATTCCTCATTATTTAACTCTAATACTGAAACTAAGAACTGGACATATGTTTGAGGCAAGCAATCTACTGCATAAAAATCTTTACATATTCATATTCCTATCATTTTGGTAATAATGTCTACAGAAGATTACATGCAATACCTCATAGTGACACTAATTACTATGGATATGGAATACCCTATTTTGGTATATATACGCATTTTCATTCCTCAACTTGAATTTGTAATAATTCCAAAAATTGAATGATTCATTTTAGCTTATATTCTCCTTCTAGTATTGATGCGAATATATCGATAATTAGTTCAGTATATCAATTTGATGTTTAAGTTCCTATATACATGAGTAGAATTTTGACTGATGTCTTTTAACAACATTTTACTATATTGGAGTACTTATTAAACTACCGTTTGTATTAACCACTCTACAAGGACCTGGAAAACTATAAATATCATGTTTGTTTTGGACCCTGTTTTTACAGTTAGTTATTTCCCTCTTGTGGATCTTTGCTGTTAAAGACAAAGGGGAGACCAGTATTATGTTTCAGAAGTTATTGAAGAAATATATGAGAAAGTACTATACTGGCAGTGTTTATATAATGTTTTTGGGGGGAAGCTAAGCCTTTTGAGGGATAGGCTTCCACCCCCCTATAGCAGATTGAACCCTGCCTGGGTTATAGTATCACAATATCTAAATAATTATAAGCTACTGTAGCATTGTAGTTCGATTGTTCTTTTTAGTTATTATGTAAACAAAGGATATTTATTCTTAAGATTGTATATATGATTTTTGTGTGAATTAATGTATGTGCAGAAGCATGTGCGTCTTTGATATAGGTCTGACATTAATATGTTATTCATATTTATTTGTAATTTTTTTTATTGAGCATCTATATATGTGAAAATGTAAAACTACATCTGAAATCAGAATTTTGCAACTACAAACAGACCCTATTCAAATTTTAATTATAAACAGGTGATGATGAGAGCTTTTGTACATAGCTGAAGAAAGCCTTGAAGTAATATTTCTTTTATAACTTATTCATAGCAGTATTAAAGCACAAGGAAAGCACACACCTATTATATCGCTTATGTACAGAACCATAATAATAACTGTTATATTTATTACCTGCATAATGCAAATTTGTTACAAAAAGGATGTTACACTTACTTTGAAATTTATTTTGCTTAACAAAAGTGTGTACTGTGTTAAATAATACAATGAATGATTATAGTGCAATAATTAATTAGATATTGTGATACTGTCACTCCATGATTCTTCTTGTAACATTTTTTCATATACTTCTTCAATAACATTCCTAGCATAATAATTGTCTCCTCTTTGTCTCTGCTGGTACCATTTTGCAATGCAGCAATAAAGAACGAAACCCAGAAGTGAAATAACTAACTGTAGAAACAGGTTCCAAAACAAACATGATAGTTTTCCAGGTCCTTGTAGAGTAGTTAATACAAATGGTAGTTCAGTAAGTGCTCCAATACTGTAAAATGTTGTTAAAAGAAACCAATAAACTCCAGTCAAAATTCCACTCATGTATATAGGAGCTTGACTGCATATGAATTCAAATACATATACAGAACCAATTGTCATTACAATGCTCAATATTGCTAATGGAATAATGTATACAAGATAAGAGAGGTTGAGTTCAGGATCATAATCAAAGTACCTCAGGGGACATGTAACTTCTCCAGGAGTTTGGTAATTACCGATCACATCAATGATAATCATAAAGAGCATTGATACTAGAAGTAGAACATAAGCTACACCAATCATTCTTACAGAATTCAAAAGGAAATATTCAATTTTTGGAAACAATGGGATTATTACAAATTCTACTATAGGAATGAAAATGAGTATACCATAATAGAAAGTATTCCTTAACCAGAAAGAATGATTATCACTATTAGCACCTGTGAGGTATTGCATATAATCTCCTGTAGACATTACCACCAAATAAATAGGGATATGAAAACCAGCAGTGGCTAACAGCATAGCAACTATCCTCCAAAATGTCTTAACATCTTCCACTACTTCTTCGAGAAATGGTCCTCCATACTTCTTTTTCTCTAAGTCAATTCTACTTGGTATTTCATTCTCCCAGTATGTCAGAGCACTCCTATTCTCAGGACACTTATTATTCCAAGCATACTTAATTACCTCCAAAATTATCTTGTAAGGATTTTTGTGCAGTAAATTGTTTGCCTCAAACATATGTCCAGTTCTTAGTTTCAATATTAGAGTTAATGATATTGTGAAGAATGTCAAAATGGCAAAAATTTGGATTTTTAATGAGTATCTGACCCTATTATTAGCACTTGAATGCAACAAATAACCTACTACTGAACCGACAATCATTCCCCACGCAAGCCAATGTACAAATGACCTAATCTGTGCACTAGGTTTATCCATCAATTGATCCAAACCATATGCTAGTACATTGGTTGAATAAGCTGTACTCCCAATAATAATGAAAACTAATGCTATACTTGATATTCCATACTTTGCTATATTAACAAGTAGCCCACATGATCCATACTGAATACAATAACTGATACACTGTAATAGAGTACCAAACCAACATGACCATATACTCAAATTGATAGCTTTCTCTCTACCAATAAAAGTATCAGATATCCAACCAAGTAAGGGTGCTGTAAGATTAAAGAACATACCTGGAGCTATAAAATGAGCCACTCTGTATGTTTCAGGTACAACTGCCCAACATGAAGGACTTTCAGGTATTGTGAGCATATCATAGATAGCATAAAGTCCTAAATGAAAACACAGTCCTGAAACTACTTGACATAATACAAGTATCCATGCTGGAAGGGAAGGACAACGTGATTTGAATTCAGAGTAACACTTCAATGAATGGCACATCTTCAACAACTGAAAAGGAAGTATCTAAATTGTAAATTAATTATCATAATGTATACCTATTTATCTAATGTGTTTGTTATATTTATATCATAACAATGTTAAAATGTATAATAATTTTAGCCAGCATTTATAATATAACCAGTACTATAGCATTTATAATATACTGCACTATACATTACAACTATTATGTACATGTACATTAGACAGAGTTATTTAGTCTATAAGTGTTGTTTTATAATTATAAATTAGTTTCAGTTATTGGCTGCATAATAACAGTACTAGTATATATACTTTAATGCAGAAGTGAAAGTCAGTTTACATTATCCCAAACTAACTAACAATGATAAACATAGGTGTGAAAAATCTATAGCTAAACAATTTCTCAGAATATCAACAAGTTTATATAATGTATGTTTCTTTTTTATGGGTCAGAGTTTCATAATTATTTGAAATTAATTACTTAAAACAATTAAGCCAAATTCACTGTACATGGCAATAAAACAATGCATGGAGACACAGACCTAATGCACTGAATTGAATTATACTTCTGCAAATTGCTAGTTTCCCTTAAATTTTATTGTAGACCTTCTTTTGTATCGTCCAACCATTCACATAAAATTTGCCACATTATTAGTAATATTTCAACAGCATAACACTTGCAAGCCATGATGGATCTGTTATAAGTGTATTAATACTGGAGTTATAGTTATTACAGGCACATTCCTGTGATAGCATGCAGCAAGGAGAACTATGACAGAAAGCAGTACCCCCGGTATATAATATTAGATAATAAATTACAATGCATAATTATAATTATTATGTTCATAGCAATATCGAAATGAATTGAAAACTAGTATTATATTTTAAGTACTTACTTATCAATACATTCCCATACACATACATATACACTCATACATACATACATACATATATGCATATATGCATGTATACATAATACATACATGCATACATACGTACATATATACATACATACATACATATATACACATACATACATACATGCATATAATTATACTGTGTATAACACATGCATATATACATACATACATACGTACATACATAAATACATACATACATAAATACATACCTACATACATATATACATGCATGCATATATATATATATGTATATAATTATATATATAGATACGTTAACTACATGCATACATACATAGATATACGTACATGCATACATACATACATATATATACATATGTACATACATCATAGATACATACATACATGCATATACCGGGTATTGTATATTGAGTGTGTATCTACATAATGTATGTGTATATTATGTTTATATATATGTATTTTATTACTTTTGTTTAATCTAAATATCTATCTATCTATCTAGATCTATCTACATGTAGATGTATCTATTGATCTAACTTGATATACATATACATTATACTTGTTGATTGGTTATATTAACTTCTTTCATTATAGTTATCACACACTAGTAGTTTTGGTAGTTTAGTACGTATTGGTAGTACTATGGAACTGAATAAAGGAGATTATGATATTAGCGGTGAAGGAGTTGAGTTACAACATGGTCAGTTATTAATACATGTTAATAGAGCTAGAGGACTAGCTGCTGCTGATAAAAATGGATTCTCTGATTTGTGAGTACATTTATATGTATAATTATATGTGAACATGTGTGGATATCAAATGGGACCTTTTGAAATTTACTGCCTTTAGTACCTTTAAATTCTTATTCCCAATATTATTATTTATATATATGTATTATCCAGGAAGAACAAGTGGTGAAATATGTTCGCGAAAGGCCTATTTTGGAGTATTTGCGAATTTATATTTTCACACAATTTTACCACCCACTTCCAGTTTTAGTAGCTCTGCCAAACCACGTGTGCACTCAATGTGCAAAAATGACACAAGTGTTTATTTGTGAAAGCTGTATGAGCATATCTACAAAGACGTCTGGTTTCCTGATGCAATGAGGCCTGAACTATTGACTTCCATGCGAGAAGCTGGAAATGATGCTGATCCCTATTCTGTAGCAATGATCAGTTCCTCAATGACTGTTGTTGGACATGAATCAATGGCAGAAGAAGGGACACTTGAAGATAGTGCTTCGTGTAGGCTTGGGACAGCAGAATTTCACTTGATGTAATGATACAATGACGCCATAATCGATTCATGAGGGGTGTTTACTTGCAACCACACTCATATCTTCATGATTTTTATTTTTGCGAGTAGTGTAAAATTCGTGAAATTCACGAAACTATTCCACTGCGAACATTTCCCGGCATACGGTATTGCTCCACCTGAATACCTCATCAGTTTATTAGGTTTCCTATACAAAATGGCCTAACAGCAAGCATTTAAGGATAAACATTATTAGTTATGATTACATAATGTTATGTGCACATATAATGTGTTATATTGAATGTGTTCTAAATGGATAATCTGATTGTATGACCTCATTAATTCCCATATTCTAAGGACACTCCAACACATGAACATTAAAATACTTACTATTTTCTACTTGTTATTTATAATTACATTTCAAAACTATAGAATGAAAGTTTGGGAATGAGTCATATAAATGATGTAGTGTACATAATGTATTATAATATTCAAATGCTTACATTAAATTAAGTATAAACATACACATAATTATGTACATGTACATGTTAGTAAGTTTAATTATTATTATAGTTATATCAAGACATATTTGTTACCTGACAAGAGTCAACGTTCCAAGAGAAAGACGTCCATTAAGAAGAAAACACTTGACCATTATATAATGAAACATTGAAGGTACATAATGATGTACATTGTAATTAATAGAATATACACATAATACTACATACCACTGAGTAGTCTACCAAATAAGAATTGTTGAGAACCTATTTATGATTAGAACTTATCAGTGTAATTGATTTTGCTCATCTTGAACAAATACAATAATCTGTACATGAATGTTTGTATGTGTGATTGGTTTGGGAATATTGCATGGTGCTTTCATTATTCTATTCATCAGCTAATTTACCTGTATTTATAGGTACTCACTGTTTTACCATTTTGTAAGAAGAAGAGTATATACTTCCTAAGTTTTGTTGGCTTTCTGTTTAGCTCTCTGTCTCTGTCTCTGTCTCTGTGTCTGTCTCTGTCTCTCTGTCTCTGTCTCTCTTTTTCTCTGTCTCTCTCTCTCAGTATAAAATTATTAGTTCTGATATATCATCTCATACTATATGGTTGAGTGTATTGGATTACGATAGGTTTGGTAGGAATCAGTTTCTAGGAGAAATATACTTACCACTTTCATCACTGGATCTAAATAACACACAACAATGGTATACACTATTGGATAGAGTAAGTGTGTTTGTGTGTGCGTGTGTGTTGGTATCTCAGTTTCTGTGTACCTGTGTATCTTTGTGTGTCTGTGTGTGTGTTTGTTATTATAAATCTATGTGTGTTATACACATAGTCTCATTTATACTTTCCTTTAATTACACACATTTGATTATCTTCATTTTTTGATTTGTAGCAACCTTCTGGAGATAAAGAAACAAGTAAACTAACGACAGGTGAACTAGAGATTGGATTGTGTGTAAATCCTCATTCCAGTAATCCATTAATCTATACACTGTCTGTAAGTATTAAACAAGCTAAAAACTTGACACATCCAAAGGGTAAATCATCTATTGACCCCTATGTTAAATGCTACTTATTACCAGACAAAAGTAGTTCTTCAAAACGTAAAACTAAAGCTCTTCAAGGAACATTATTTCCAATCTGGGAGGAACAGTTAATTTATGAGAAAGTGAGTAAAGAAGATCTGATGACTAAAAGAGTGCTGGAAGTGACAGTATGGGACTCTCATCGTGGTAGTAGTAATCAATTACTTGGTGGTTTCAGACTGGGACCATCCCCTATTGGGTTACTAAACGACCTGAGTATATGGATTGTATTGGTAAAGAGATCAGTCACTGGGAAGAGGTGATGAGGAAACCAGGAGAATGGGTGACATATTGGCATTCTTTAAGAGATAGTATGGATCCTAGAGATATTACTTATTGAAATATCAATCATTAATTACATGTTCACCTTTGAACTTTGTAGTGTGTCAGTTGATCACTAATCTTCTGTTTATTTGTTTTGTTTACAAATTTGTTTCTGTTATATTACAGCTTTGTGTCTTTTACTAGTGGTTTTGAGAAACGAGAATCAAGTAACCAAAACTGAGTTCAGTATTTTATTAATCTTTTTTTAAAGTCCATTCATGTAAAATCATGTCTTGAAATAATAAGCATTAAATAATAATGACCTTGTCTGTACTTTGACCTGATTATGAAGTAATATAGCAGTGTTTACATCTCTATAAACAATACCAGGAGTTAGTCTAGCTGGCCTTGCCACACCCTTGCTTCTGTAGTTTGTATTTCATCATTGAAAATTTGGGACCAAAGATTCATGTGGTTTACAAAGTTTGATGTAATGCAACATTCCTCTGGCACAACTAGTATATGCTAAGCAAACAAGACCCTGGCTGTGAGTATGACTATATACTGTACAGTGGTGTAAGTAAACAAAACACTTTTGACTGAACATACAAATTTCCTCTGTACTATTTGATTACTTCATGTGTTCAGTCAACTTGATGAAGACTATAGTGATATTTCTTTTTGGGGACTGGGAACAAATCACTGATATATCAAAGAGAAATGATCATGATCAGATGTTGGAATATGAATCTTTCTTGATGGCTACTGGTTCTCTTTTTCATTGTCACAGCAATGTGTCTGGAAGTAGCCTTTAATAATATTTTTCACTTGTACCAATGGCAATAATTAATTTTTATCATAATAATTATAATTTGAATAATAGACAGTAGCTACATAGTAACTGTAAACACAACATAGGGATGTTTATGCAACTCTCAGCACCAAAAATCCATCTGTCAGTCAATAAATCAGTCAGTCTGTCATGCAACAAATATGGAATTGATACGTTAAACATGTTCTAAACACATCAGTCAGCTAGAAAATGGTCATAGTTACAATAGCACATGCATACCTTGCAGAAGCTAATGCAGTTCACAGTACACTGTTAAAAATAAGGTGCTCTCGTAATACCCCACCCAAGAGGACAAGGAAATGGGGTATAGCTACAATACCCTTTAGTCCTCAAAGGGTGCTACAAGAGACAGTTAGAGCCTCAGCATAATATTAATCATGATATCATGCAGTAATCATAATAACTGTATGTAGTAATATTTAATCTGTATACATTGTATCTTGTTATATATTATTATTATGTATTATAATAATTCATCAGCATCATAAATTATATTCTCAGGTATGAAGACAGATATAGCAGTATAGCTTATAATCTGAACAGAAAAAGTCAACACATGCACCTTTCCACCATGACAACCAATGCTGTTATATGTTAATTTATTTATTTTTTATATTAATGTTTTACTACATGTGAATTAATGAAATAAAAATCACTACAGAGAGTTTACAATATGATATTTGACAACAATACAGGAATAAAAATGTCCTTTTAAGTAAATTTTTCTTAAATGCAAAGGAAAAACATTATACAACTTGGTGATTGGAATTGTGTTATAATTATTGGATGTGTGAACGAGAAAAACGTGGCAATGCTTATTGTAGTCCACTGTTGAGAGTATTCTTACATGGAAGTAAACATCATCTGTGTTCACAATATAGATTTTCTCAATTCTTGCAAATATAGGCAAGTCATTTTCCACTCCAAGGATTACAACAGCTGCTGGCTGATAAAGGATGCCATCTTTTTTCACCCAGGCTGCTCTGCAAGTTCAAAGAAACAAGGGGATTAATAGCTATATCTCTGATAAAATTCGACTTACTGAAAACAATCATTAGTACTAAGAAGGTTAGATGGTCGGTCTCGTTCAGCAACAGTATCACCTGAAGAGAGAGTTTAAAGGGTAAAAACAACACATGTATAACCCTTCACCAACTCTCCACTAGTTTAATGATTAACTTACCTGGACCAATCTGTGGATCATCTACTGCCAGGGTATCACCTTCCAGCCATTTGTAACTTTGCCAGTATTGGTGACGGCAAGCTAGAGTCCATGGAATATTAATGAAATTCCCAATGTTTTGGGCTAATTTCTTCAGATGGTTATGCTTCGCTTCATAACGCATCGTCCAATGCTTCACTAAAGGACCGTATCTGAAGAAAGAAAAAAAAGATGCAATGCAAGCTATCACTTCTTCAAAGATATTTTATATAATCTAAACTACAAAAATCATATCTGAATACTTACTTTAATATTAGGCGTGGCATGTGGATCATGAAGTGATGCTTTGGGATCACAGAATCAGCTGAGTACAGCTGCACAAACTCAGTATGATGTTCTTGGATCAACACTGTTAACTCCCCAACTTCGTCTTCAGTTATCTCCGGAGCCATCAATAGGTCGACAATGCTGAGCATTAGACAATAGTTCAACCAATTTGGGTCATCCTCAGGCACATGAGCCCCTATCATATAAGGTAGCAGTCTACCCAGGAGCCACATTTGAGATGCTATGAAAGAATGCTGCTTTAAATTTTAACCTGTTAAAAGATAAACATACCTTTCTGTCCAAGAGATCGGTCACTTGAGTTTATGGATGCCAATGCCATTTCACTTGGCTTGTTGTCTGCCTCCATGTATCCTAGTTCCAGTCCATCTAGTGTCTTTGTAAACAAGGCATAAGAGATGAACTTCTGTCGAATGACATGCTGTAGGATCAGTTTGGTTTCATATTGGAGAGTTCCTTCTAACAAAAACACACCTGTTGAATTGAACACATATTTACATTTACATGTACTTACATATGCCAATGGTAAACTTACCTAACTTATGAACTTTTCTATGTGATCCGATTGGGTTTACCACTTCAACATCGTCGTAGTATAGAAGAATTTGTAATGCATTATTATACAACGAGAAAAGAAGGTGTTGCTTTAGGACTAATCCATCGCAGTAGTCCTTCAAAACAGTAGAATGCATGGAGTAATGTCCTCTTTTAATCTGAAAAAGTAATGATCATAAATGTATGTCACAATACCACATTGTTATATGATAAAATACAGATACCTCTCCAAGTACAGATTCGTTGTGTAGTAGACACTGAATAGTTGCCAATGAAAAGGCTCTATATGCCAATGAAGAATGTGGTAAATATGACTTGAGAATTTATTGTTTACTTATATAGTTACCCCTCATAATTCATCAGTTTCTGAACTATGTGAGGTCCATTCTATTGAACTCTTAGTGATACTATTAGCTCCAAGGACTAAGGCAGGACTTACACATCGCTTTGAGGTATGTATAAAATATTAAGAACAATTATTATCATTGTAATAATGAATAACTGTTTATTCTAAATGATATTTTTCTCCTTGTAGATGACAGGAAACATATCTAATGAAGTACAGAAAATACCTAACAATTTTCCATACATTGGTGTTGCTACTGGAGATGACAGCTTGTCATTCTACTTGGTTGTTGAAAGAACTGTTCTTTTCTCCAGTTCCTCGTTCTTAAAGGTTCTGAAAGGGTTAATAGCAGCTTATTATACTTTTGACATTCAGTACCCTCAAAGTCTCTCTTTACCTTTGATTTTTCTCCAACACTTTTTGTTTTATGTCCAGGAAGATAGCCTTCCACCTGCCCTTATCAGATTTATAAGTTCTATTGACAAACTCTAAAAACCTTATTTATTCAGATCAGTGTATATTAGTATATCATTTCAATACAGATGTTTAGGTTATTTTATTCAAATCAGTGCATATTAGTATCATTTCAATACAGACGTTTAGGTTATTTTATTCAAATTAGTGTATATTAGTGTATCATTTCAATACAAATCTTTATTCAAATCAATGTATATTAGTGCATCATTTCAATACAGACATTTATGTTATTTTATTCATTTGTTTTCGTATACTGATTTCTGTATAATACTATGCATTCAACTCTGCAGGCTTTATTACACTTGTTTAAAAAGCAATATTGTCTTGTCAAAATAATTATGCATGTCACACTTGGATACCCATGAGTGCTTGGACTACACAAAAGGAGGTGCAACAGATGAACCATAAGGGGTTATATACAACACTTCACAAGTACCACTGTAATACCCCTAGTAGTGTCATGGCGATACCCCTAGGGTATACTGTTGATACCTTTCTCTTGATACCCCGGGGTCTCAAATATAAACCTAAGAATGGATACCCATTGGGGTATCACTGTGATACCTTTTTTTTGACAGTGTAGTATTTGAAATTTCTGGGTTTTCTTATTATATATAAGATATATAGTAGCATCAGTAACATGTTATTTTTGACCCTAACCAAGAAACTGAAGATATTCTCGTTGTGTCAGTGACTTAGCTAATATTTTGCAGTTATCCGTATGGTACATGTTCTAGGAACATTTGGTTTAGCCAACAGTTATGTAAAATAGATAAATGTTGATAATCAGGGTACATACTGGGATTTCCTTCACCCAGAACAAATGAGTTTCCTCTCCCAGAGTTCCCGAAGTTTAAGGCCAGCAGCTGTTAACCCATATTTGTGGTTTTGAATGTGATGAATATTTACACCTGTAATGTTTTTTATTAATATCATCACCTATAGACCCCATGAAGTAACCTCAGAGAACCTAGATTTGAACATTGTCATGGCCACACAATATGCATTCCGTATTTCAGAAAAGTTTCGCTGTTAAAAGTACTTTGTTGCTAATTTATCCATCATGTGAAAATTGATACGTATTTTCGCTAAGTTTAATTTAGAAATCAGGGTTCAGGGGCAGATCCAAAAATATTTAATAGGGGAGGAGGTTGTAGTCCTACGTTTAATGCTTACATGCACATGCAGTGTCACAAGCCATACCCATGATAATATACATAGTGTAAATAAATCAATCAACAAAAGCAATGATATCATTCACGTGTCAATCGACTCCAACCCAACAGCATAAGAACATTATGTGTATTGTGGACTGGTTCAGTCTGGTTGTGTGTGTATGTGTGAACTCTCTATTCACCTTTGTTATATTGATATTTCTTTTTGTAATCATCACACAATGTTAGTAAATAGACTTCAAAATTACATTTCATTCTACAACATTTTCCTTTGATCTATGGATACTTTACTTCTTTTATAGTTTCCACATCTATTCATAAATTTTGTTCAGAGCTGGAGCGGGTTGTAACCCCCTCAACCCCCACCCCCCCCCTGGATCTGCCACTGGGGTTTCATTTAGAGTAAGGGAGAGGGTGAGGGGCATTTGCAAAGTCATAGCACAATATACCCCTGTACGTTACCCCCCGGTTATAATCTTTCAAACTCAACTGATTTCCTTTAACAAATGAAGACCTGGAAATAATACAGCACATGATATTTGAAGGTTTTGTCGCTGAATTGAATAGTATCAACTGAATTAATCTACCTCAACTATTCAAAACGAATGTTGACAATAGGCACATCAAAACTTTTGCCCCTCCCCCTGACAACTAAAGACCTTTTGTTTTCCAGAAACTGAGACATACAGAAAGTGTCAGTAGTTTTGCTAGTATAGTGAGTCTCCATAGTGCTGCTGGAGGGGCTAAAAGAGATTATGATATTAGTGGTGAAGTGTTATTAGGAGTTGAGTTACAACATGATCAGTTATTAAGGTGGTACTAGGGGTGGGCGGATGCGACTCCAATCAGTTTCAAAATAGAATATTATATAATATGACTCTAACCTGGTGTAATGGCAACCTTCATATCTTCTAATCTCCTTTATAGGGCCCTGGAATTGATAAAACATATATAAAATGTCCATTTTTGCAATCTCAATAAGTACAAAACCGAGAAAGCCACGCCCACCAATCATGGCATGCACCAAGTACAATGCATTTACAGAAAACAAATAGAGCCGTTTTCTGGAAATTCATTTTACTTTTATAGTTACAAGAGGCTGAAGAAAGCTGAATTCTGTAGCTTTTCACTGAAACCATAAAATCTACCTTTCTAGGCACTATCAAACTTTGATCTTTCTCAGACACCAACTACAGTTACCCGCCATTGTTATCCACCCACCGCGCCCTCCACCACCCGTGGGGTGTGTTTAGCTTTGTTTCTGAAAATAAACTATCAGTCAAAACATTTAGGCCCAATAATTATACCCCCGGGTGGGTGTGGCTTCCAAAAAATGCAGAATGGAACTAGTCTGGCGTAGCCACGCCCTTCGCTTGGAGGAGGAAGGGTCTGGGGACATGCCTATAACCGACTTGTACAGAATGGAATGCGGAAGTAGAGTGGGGGTACTTAGCCAGTTATTGTAAGCCACTCCTCAAGTCCTCGACTCCCCGTGTGAACTAAGTGAACTAAAGCGTGAGTGAATGGCTGTCATTTGTCTTGCTTGTGGAGATGCGTTAAAGGCTAAAGACCGTCGTTTGTTGGATAGTGACTTTTCGAAGCATGTGCTACCAGTTTGGAGGGTTTTTTTTGAAGCAAAGCTTCAAGAGTTAGGATTAAGCGAAGAAGTGGATGTTGATGGTCTAGTGAGAGATTTAGTTTATGGTTCTGGAGATGATTCAAAGGCAGGAAGAGTGTGTAGAACGTGTTTTTCAGCTTTGGAGAGGTACGATAAACTTCGTAAAAGTATAGACATGCTTATTCACGTGTTGTATACGGGTGGAGCTTAGAAGACTTCGTGGTTTCAGTGGGTGGTTAGAGCAATCTGATTGGCTCGCAATATTTCTGCGAGCTTGTACAAGTCGGTTATAGGCATGTCCCCAGACCCTTCCTCCTCCAAGCGAAGGGTGTGGCTGCGCCAGACTAGAATGGAACCAGATTGTATGCAGCAAGAAGCTTGCAAGACTAGAAACTGATTGGAGTAGCATCCGCCCACGGAAAAGACTACAACCTTAATACATGTTAATAGAGCTAGAGGACTAGCTGCTACTGATAAAAATGGATTCTCTAATCCGTGAGTAATGTACATGACATGCTTTAGTTTTGTTGAAGACTACATACATGTAATGTTCTGCCCTGAATGTATTTGGAGATAGTGGTTGGATTCTAAGTTACCGTGTGTTTTAGTGCTGTTTATCCAGTATATATTTACTTCTATCTCAGTAGCCTATAGCGGTATTATCTGAGAGGTGCTTAATTCATTCATGCTGAGTCGTACTGCATTTAATTTAATCCTACGAAGCGCTTGGAGACTTTCGAGTCCCGGTAAGCAAATTGAAGTAGTACTCCATGTTGGAAAAGGAGCCAGGTTTGGGGTAGAGAAAGTGAATGGTGGCCAAAATATATGCAATAGAGTCGTCAGTATTGGAAGTGGGAAGAATTTTGAAAAACAAGCTCAGTCCTCTAAGGGTTAATGGTTTAAAAAATAACACGGCCTCTACAAAATAAGGCAATTACCTTCGAAACAAATGAAAAAATTGGGTGGTCCAATTAGAGTGTTGAAAGAACTTTAAAATACTCATGGTTTTTATGGACAACATTTTAGGCAAAAATAAGAAAAAAATTATCTTTTTGGTTGCTTTGTGCATTCTTTAATCATGGCTGACTTTCTCATTCCTGAAGTACAACAGAGTATTACAGCTCATAAAAATAAGGATAGTCATATGGCCATAAAAAGTTTGTAAAACTATCAAATCATTACGTACATGTAACTCTATAACAAGTTTCAGCACCATCCGAAACAATTATTATTTTTGTGTCAAGTGAACATCAAGCCATAGCAATACTGTAGCTCTTTTTATTGTGCAGAATGTGCAAGTGAAGCTACACTCAGACAAACAGTTAGACCAAGCTGTTTGCTGCTCCAACTCCACCACTTTCTGTCATCCTGGGCTCCCAATATTTTAATAATTATTAAATATTTGGGATTTTCATATAATAATTCTTCACACACACATAACCTGGTAAACAATGGAAATATTGTGTCCACATGAATGTATATTATACACGTACATTTTTATTCTCAGATATGTCAAGATTTATCTTTTACCTGATAATAGTAAGAAGTCAAAAAGGTAAACAAAGTGAAGAAAAAAAACATTTGATCCTATTTACCAAGAAACCCTTAAGGTAATTAAAATATGTATTTTTTTTACTACTATTTAATATGATTGCTTTCAACAGGCTTTAATTTATATTACACATGTACAGTATATGTCAATAAAAAGTCACTATACAGTAATAATAATTATCTTAGTTCTACTGTCAGTATGGTATAGTAATTACTGTCTCACTACTGTGGTGTTGAATTGACAAATACACCAATTACTGTTAAAACTACTGTTGAACTACTGCAGTATGGAAATGAAACTACTGAGTAAACACTGTGCTGTGTCGTGACTTTTTATTGACATATACTTTATACAAAATTATGTTTGTGTCACATTCATATCCATGTACAATGTACATGTATATTGCATATGTAGTAAAGGTAATTGGAAGATTCTTGAGCTTAACCATTTAATGGTCATTTACGTAAAAATACACACTCAAGTTACACAGTGCCATCAGCTAGAAAGAAAGCTGCATTGGCTTAAAACTATAACTATTACATGTACTGTAGCTGTTGTAACTGAAAGACACTGCAAAAGAAATACAAGATCCTTTAAAAGCGAGAAGAGTTAAAAACCAAGATACATGTACATGTATATGGAGAAAAACGTATCCCTACGATTGCTTTGGGATGTCCACAATTCAGTAATCATGACTGGCATTCTTATGCCTAAAGCACAGCAGCCTATTATAGTGATTACTACACTGTAAAAATGAATTTGTTATTTTAACAGACCAGTTGTTACTTCAGTTGCATGTACATTTATAATACATAGTTAGAAACATCAAATACAAGTACACTTAACATTTTGTCTGGTTATAATGATTATAGCTATAATAATAAGGAATGTTATGACTACAGTCAATTGTACATTCTACATGTGGTGGTAGGGTGTATATTGGTACGTACATTCCTGATTGCATGATTAGTTTTTACTATAACCAATAATTTGAAACAAATCGTTTCATATTATCTCATTTTGAAGTTATCAATAACAGCCTCTTTATATGGTAGTAATGGTAGTAGGGTGTATATTGGTACATACATTCATGATTGCATGATTAGTGATAATTGTTTTTACTATAACCAATAATTTGAAACAAATCGTTTCATATTATCTCATTTTGAAGTTATCAATAACAGCCTCTTTATATGGTAGTAGAGTGTATATTGGTACGTACATTCCTGATTGCATGATTAGTTTTTACTATAACCAATAATTTAAAACAAATCGTTTCATATTATCTCATTTTGAAGTTATCAATAACAGCCTCTTTATATGGTAGTAGGGTGTATATTGGTACATACATTCATGATTGCATGATTAGTGATAATTGTTTTTACTATAACCAATAATTTGAAACAAATCGTTTCATATTATCTCATTTTGAAGTTATCAATAACAGCCTCTTTATATGGTAGTAGAGTGTATATTGGTACGTACATTCCTGATTGCATGATTAGTTTTTACTATAACCAATAATTTAAAACAAATCGTTTCATATTATCTCATTTTGAAGTTATCAATAACAGCCTCTTTATATGGTAGTAGGGTGTATATTGGTACGTACATTCCTAATTGCATGATTAGTTTTTACTATATAACCAATAATTTGAAACAAATCATTTCATATTATCTCATTTTGAAGTTATCAATAACAGCCTATTTATATGGTATTTGGGTATATGCATTTATGACTATAGTCATAACATTCCTTTTTCCCATATAGCTATAATCAGACAAAATGCTAATTATCCTGTTATTTCATGTTTCTAATGATATATTGGAAATTTATGTGTAACTGAGGTAACAACAGGTATGTTAAAATAACAAATTCATTTTTACAGTGTACATGTACATGCACTCTTCTTACTTTTTAGAGGTTCTTGTAGAACTTTAGGAATGTAATACACCTAGAACAGCTATTAGTTTCAGTTTCTACATAAAGCTGCATAAAGCTGCATGCAGCTTTCTTCCTGCTAGTCTGTAGAGTTCGAGTGCGCATTCCGTTTCATGCTACGCCAATTAATGACCGAACCCACTGGAATGACACAACTTCCTTAACTAAGTATACAACACATACTTGTGTAAGCGACACAAGAATGTAGATATAAATATCTACATGATGTTATTGGAGATGTAGAAAGAAAGAAAGACACCTGAGGCAAATGTAAAAATTAAAATGAGAGTTGCCTCTGGTGGGATTTGAACCCACGACACTCTGTACTCCAGACAGATGAGCTGGTAGGGTTCGAATCAAACATCTCATACATCTGTATGAACAGGCTGACTTAACACTAGGCATTAGGTGAAGGCCGGGGTAATGAAACCACCAAAAGACACATGTACATGTATGTAGTTTGAACTCGTGGAACAGCAATCAGAGGAATGTAAAGCTGATAAGGATAATATCTACAATAAAAATATTTGTTGAAAACAAAGTCTTGGCCTTTGTGAGGGCCTCCAGCTGATGAAGTCCCTCAGGCTGGAAATTTCTTTTTAAGAAATCTTAACTTCAAGAATTACCACAATGAATACTGGTAACACAGTATGGAGCATTTATTTTATAGTTTTGTTTTTATGTAACTTTCTAATCATAGAGTGTGTGGTAGTATAATCATGATGTAGGGATGACGTTGAAAATATGGCTGCCTAATTGTCTATACATAAATCATAGAACATACCCTTAGTACCAAATAATACTTGCTCGTTGAGTACTCATGTGCCTACACAAATTATCTAACATCTTCCCACATACAGTAAATTGTAATTTCTGTATATCTGGTAAATCTTCTCCACCAATCTTCAACTATCTTCTCTGCATTAGAAAAGTAAAATACTCTAATGTACATTGTAGGCATAATTCTACACAGCTAGTAAATACAGCTGCACATCTCTCTTATTTAGAAAGAAAATTAACAAATCACTCAATTAATTTTTATAGTTATCATAATTTATCAATTAGTCATTCAAAAATAGAATTGAACACAAATATTGAATATACCTGTGGTACCTCACTACAAGTGTAATTATAGAAATTGTATACATTTTCTCTCAGACAACACACTAAATTGTCAAAAGGCGTACACACACTATTTATAGTATGTTGTTTTAGTTAACTATAACTATAACTAAAACCTTTTTAGTTAACGACTAAATCACATGTCTGCAGCAATAACTGTAACTAACTAAAATAAAATTGGCCAAGAATGGCCACTTTTAGTTAGTTAATTAAAACTACTGCAAAATCCTTTTAGTAGTGTTGCACCTATACAGTAATTTGCCTATATGCCTATATTTCATAATCCAAATTGTCTATATATGCAGATCCAATTCGAATTGTCTTTGTGAAATATATTATCTAGTTTACAACTGTTCACACATGGTACAGTGTTAATTATTCTATTGTGTGCTATACATGTACATTCAGCACAAAGTACATGGCATATTCATACTTGGTTGCATATATCTTCAGATTGCACTAGTGCAGTTTGATAATAATGTAATCTGCAAAGCCTGAAAAATATGTTGTGTAAGGTGTATAGGCAATGTATAGGCAATGCAGTTGCTTATACCAATTCTCTGCCTTCACACTGCAAAAACAGTTTGGTTATTTCAACCTATTGGTTGGTTACCTCAATTGCATTTCATTACTGCTCTATTGAGGTGTTGAAGAGTAGGACAGCTTAACTTTTGGTGTTGGAATGTTGTTCACAATAACATGTAAATTAGTCATGATTCACAGTTTATATGTCAGTACTTCCCCACTATAAGTTTACATAATTACTGACATTCTGTCTGTCATCCTCCGCTATTGATTTACTTAGTCATTGTGAACACAACATTTCAACACTATATATAAATTAAAATTACAAACTGGCTTACCTTCCAACAGCTTAATACTGCAGTATAGTGTGAAAAGGCATATTATTAAATTGGCATGCAATTGAGGTAACCAATTGATAGGTTGAAATAACCAAACTTTTTTTTGCAGTGCACAATAGGCACCTATTCAGATCCCTATTCTAGTATAGATACAACTCTACGTTTGGTCATTATTGTCATACTAAAGCAACACTAATTTTAATTGAGATAAGTGAACTAAAAACACGTTGTGATATGATATCAATTTGGGTGTGGCATAAAAAAATTCATTGAAATATTAAATGATTTCATTTTTCATTATAATGACCTGATTGGTTGATGGTTTACCAGTTGCTATAGTAACATTTTTACTTCTGCTGCAGTGACTGATTAGCCAGGCAAGTGGCATATTTAAACTCGAAATCCAATTACGTCAGTCTAGCGATACCTAACAGGATTCCCATCCGCTTATAGCAGTGACAGATATGGGGGGGGAGGGGCAGCTGGCACATGCCCCCCTCCCCCCTCCACCCTTCCTAAATTGCACACACCCACATAGTAATGACTACTAATAAACAAGTAGAATTACTTCCAGTTCTAGCAAGAAAGGTATTCATTTATAGCTACTTAGTATTGACTAGTCTTTTCAATACATAGTATAAGTAATTTGTAATTAAAGAGATGGTATGACTCCCCTATTGCACCATATTGCCGTTTTTAGGTGTCCAAAATCAAAATTTAGGGGGGGTGATGGGGGGGCATGGATATTATATATCACCTACCCCCCCCACTCCCATCACAAATGCTCAATTTGTCCCTGTTTAGTACTGCTGACAGTTAACTATATATGGCAAAAGTTGCAGGTAACTTAAATTGTTTCATGTAGCCTGTATTCATTTAATAAATTAATATAATTATAATAGTACATATCCTAATATAATATTTTATAAATAGTTATAATATATATATAATTTATATAATTCATATACTGTATAACATAAATACATTATGTATGTAAAATTATAAATAAATATAATTTTATTCATGCAAAAAGAGTCAAATTATAATTGTGTAACTGGAGAAGGTGGAATTGCGGAAATTGAAATGAGTCGATGCATTTTCAAAAACACCCACAATGCTGTCTTTCTGCAGCATAATGTTTGCGATTTTTACTTTCCTAGAAAGTCTTCCGTATAACTGAGTCAGTCAAAAGTCTGTGTTAATGTTTTGTGGGTGTTGCTTTTATACGATCACATTTATTAGTACATGAAATTAAACTTTTTAGGCTGATTGGCACTGGTGTTGGGAGTAGGATGATTACTATTTTAAAGTGTGTTCAGATTTTAACCCTATAACAAGAGACCATATGGTTTGGCTACTACATCCATGCCAGTGGCAGTGGCACGTTAGTGACAGTTTGTGACACCGACATTCCTGTGAAAATAGCCATTTCAATTCATATTAGATCACATAAATAGCACACATTATCAATTCTGTAGCAAATATACCCAAACATTTATAAGCTGATTAAATTGAATGTTGAGACATTTTTGTCTCTTCTGTTCTCATCCTGACCTTTATGCAAATGGCAGTTAAACATCAAGGGCTGCTATCATAGTATGAGATATCATTATAATAATTTTGCTATATGGTCAAAGGTCAGTCCTTTATTTAATGTACAGACGAGTAAATTGACTGGCTAAATATTTCATGGAAATATCTAGCCTTGAATTATTTTTCTCAAATATTTGCAATTAGCTTCCTTCTTTTGTGTTGTCTGTCATTCATTTTACTAACATTATTTCATGCTGTGTTAGAGCAAAGTGTTACTCTATCCCACATAGGAAGAGTGAAGAGTTAGGGAATGTGTGTGCGTGCAAGAATATTAATTATAGCTACAAGGAAGAAGATGGTATATTATATGCATTTTCTAAAATTAACCTCTCATTTTAAAGTACAGTTTGCATAGCGCTTAATTACCTCGTGTATCTTGAGATGAATTGGTAGCAATGAATTGGTGTAATACATAGAAACCGTGGTATAGCAAGAACATTTGGGCTGTGTGCTGCACGCGCTATACATGTGGGCATCACATCTGTGAAACTAATACTAGAAACTGATGTGCTTCCAATTGCTTCATTTTTACACACTGAAATATGTGAAAAAAGCCTCAATGAACTCTTAGTGAAATTAGCTTTAATTTATAACTTGAATGCTTTAGTTTTACACATATTTTCCGATATATTATATACCGGTATAAGCATTTGTTTAGTTGATGAAAGCCAAGAGCAATTTGGGCTTATTATTAGATCTATATAGATCCATCACATGCACAACTCAACTCCAAGCGAAAGAAGTGTAAATGAAAAAAATACTTTAGCTACTGCTTCATGCTTTTATACTTTTGGGGATTTCTTTCAGAGCTGAATTTAATGAAAGTGGTCCTTTGCACCATAGATTTATGAATCTAACTGAAGTACATAAATGCTTCAACATTCCAAAAATGTTACTTGCTAATATTGTTGTTTCAGCCTTTTAGTTAACTGTAAATATAACTAAAGATCATTCAGGTTCACCTTGACCTCAGAAAAATGTTCATCACAAATATCCTTTCAGTTCTTTTTTTTTGTTTTACATCAAATTTTAATCCATTGCTTCATGAGTTGTTTACATAATTATAAAAGTCTCTTATCACACATAAGTATGTTATGGAGTGCTGTTTGGGTCAAAATAGTAATTAAGTTTTCTACGTTATAATGGTGAATGTATAAGCCAACAAATTTATAAATACGTCGATGTATATAATAAATACTGCAACATAATTATTTATTAATCCATCGACGTATTTATAAATGCTGCTACTTCATAAATACATCAACATACTACATGGATGTACCTATAAATCCTGCAATATATTTATAAATAGATCGACGTACTATATACATGGACGTACATATAGATACGTTGATAATGCAGACATTTCAAAATACTATTTTGGGCCCAATTATGTCATGACGTCATCGAATCTTAAACGTAACAACAGCCCTCTGATTGACGTCATAAGGTAACTAAGTCGCGCATATCTAGCAGTCGTAGACTCGTAGTAGGTGATCTAGAGCATCTATCTTCTGCTGACAGTTAACTATGGCAACAGTTGCCGGTGACATGGGTCCATTCAGGTAACTTTCATATTTTCATGCGGCCCGTATTCTTTTCTTTTTGAACTAAGTATAATGATAATGCATAATAATATAAAATAAATTATGTCAAAATTATACTTCATGGAGAAGAAGAAATGTGAGAATTGCTGTTTTCCTGCAACCAACGAAGTTACTTTCCTGGAAGATTTGCTGTGTAACTGAGTATATATATAGTTGTTTTGTGTGCGTGCCTTTATGCACTCGCAAGACCTTGTACATGATATTATAAACTTCTTAGGCCGATGGTATAGCCACGGGAGTAGCAGGATTGCTACTTTAAAGTGTGTACAGATGCAACTCAGCGACAAGAGACTGTATGGTTCAGTGACAACGCCCATGGCGATGCTTGCGGCAGAGTTTTGAATAGCCGAACAGTGACCCAAATTTTCAAAATAATAAATAGTGAATTTTTTGCAACCTACACTGTATGATAAGTAACAAGATGAAGCTAGGTTGTACATAATGAAGTTTGCTTTGCAAGGCCATAGATACAAAAATCATGCTTTGCTATATAGTTGCAGGAAAGCAGCAAAGCAAGTGTTTGAAAGTGTAACATGCATGGACAACTAATTTCACACTTAGTTTTGGTTCCTGTTCTGATTCCTCACTCGATCTTCCACTACTTGCAGGATTCCAGATATTCAGCCAAAAGTAACAAGACAAGAGAATACAGAGGAACATGATGAAAGGTCAGAACACTATTAATACATGCTGACAAATACCATGAGCAGACCCGTAGCTGGAATTTGAAAAGGGAGGGATCAGAGAGAATGTGTGCATGAATGTGTGAAACATTTTGCCTGCCAATTCTCACTTTTTTGCCTACCACACCTATGGATATATAGCTCATTTGGTATGCAAAGTACTCGTAGGCAATTAGACTGGCCGATTTCATAATGGTTGAGAAAGCTATGGTTTAATTTTTAATCACTCTACCATTGGGCATCATGCTTAACAACCCATGCACCTGGGCGTGTTATACTATTACTTACATGCTTACCCTGTCTTGCTTGTATTGCACATCGCTATGTAATTATATTTAGCACAGAATATGCCATAACAATATGCCCATACATTGCACAATACAATTAATTAACATAATGTAACAATACACCCAAATTTAATCATGCAAAGTTGAAATATTTTTGTTTTTATGTGTCTGTATGCAAATTGGCAGTTAAATAGCTAGCTATCACATTATGTGATATCATTATAATAATTATTTTGTTTTAATTATAATGCCTTGAATTTTAACTACTTATTCAGTTCAGATTGTGATGTGAATTACCCTGGCACTTAATTTCCGAAGGACAAAAGTGAGGGTGCAGTGTTGAGCAAATTAATTATGAAGTGCCCATGACAGCACTAAGCATATTGCATGTGGTCCATACTCTGATTCCATAGTTATAATTATAATTGTGATTATAATCTCCACTCACTTGCAGTATTCCAGATGCTCAATCAGGAACAGAAGAAGAAGAGGAAAATGATGGAAGGTCAGGACACTGTTAATCGTTCAAATTAAACGTACCAAGCCTTTGCATGAAAAAATACGTATACGTATGGAATTTAAATGTTTGTGTGTATATGATTGAAACCATTGTTGAAACCCCTGGAATGACACAACTTCCTTATCTATACATATGCAACGCATTTGTCACAGACATAACTATATATAAATCATCATGGAAAGCAATCATAGTGATAGTCACACAGACAATAATAAAACAATTGTTGCACATTTCTTACTCATCATGTATCAAAGCTTAATTGCTCTGTAAAACAGCAAAATATCTAAAATTGAACAAATAAACTTTAATTTAGAGGGAAACATCACAAGACTAACCAAGCCTACTAAACTCTCTTGACCTCTTTACCAGAACATTGATAGTCTCATAATTGCAAGTAATTGATCATATACCTATCATCAATAATAATATATTAATTATGTTTGCATGCTTAGGTATGCTTCTAATTTGTGTAGGGCCCAAAGACTAGTCCTGGACATCAGGCAGTGCAAACATTGCTATAATATATTGAGTACAAAGTTCATTGTTAAAAAAATGTAATACACATCCCAAAGTCCTGGACATCAGGCAGTGCAAAGTTCATTGTTAATATACATACCAATTATCTGATGTGTTACTTCCAAATATGGAAGGTGTCTGGAATAACACATATGAAGACCACACCACCTTTCCTGCAAAATAGCATAGATCATGTTGTTCAAAACAGATTTAATTGTACAAATGTTTTTTTCTGTTCATGTCTTGTCCTGTATACAAATGGGGTCTTAAATGGGAAGGGCTACTGTCGTGTGTGATTTCAGTGTAATAATTATTTTGCATAATGCCTCATGTTTAAGGTAATTGTTCAGTTCAGATTGTGAATGTATACTCTGATTCCATAATTATAATCTTCACTCATTTGCAGTATTCCAGATGGTCAATCAGGAATAGAAGAAGAAGAGGAAAATGAAGGAAGGTCAGGACACTGTTAATCGTTCAAATTAAATGTACCAAGCCTTTGCATGGAAAAATACGTATACGTATGGAATTTAAATGTTTGTATGTATATGATTGAAACCATTGTTGAAACCCCTGGAATGACACAACTTCCTTATCTATACATATGCAACGCATTTGTCACAGACATAACTACATGTATATATAAATCATCATGGAAAGCAATCATAGTGATAGTCACACAGACAATAATAAAACAATTGTTGCATGTATGTATACTCTGATTCCATAATTATAATCTTCACTCACTTGCAGTATTTCAGATGCCCAATCAGGAATAGAAGAAGAAGAGGAAAATGAAGGAAGGTCAGGACACTGTTAATCATTCATATTAGCATTTACATAGAATAATAATTATGCATGGAATTGTTAACAGTGGACAATAAGTAGTTTCATCTGATTATCCTGTCATAATGTAAAATATTAATATTTCTAACTCATAGTAGCTCACATTGTTAGCAAATTTCTTTTCTATAAGCGGCATAGTCTGTAAAGCACATGTTCTTTTATGTGCTCATTGAAACCAATAATCAAGTCCTCATAAATTCCTTATGTATACACATACAACACATACAATTAATACACATACAACACATACAACACATACAATTAATGACACAAACATGTATATAAATCCCCGTGGAAAGCAATCATAGTGATAGTCCCGCAGACAACAATAAAACAATTGGTATATAATTTCTTACTCACCATGTATCAAAGCTCAATTGCTCTGAACAACAATGATATGTCTAAACATATTGATGTTATAGTCTGGAATTAAGTGAGGAAGGCGTATTATGTACTTTCCATCAGATCTGTAAAACCTTATATATTCAAGCTGTATCTTTAATTACACAGTTCGGTACAGTATAGTACTGATGCAGTACAGCAACGTTTTGTATTATATATTTGACAAATACAGACCCAGGTTTTAGTGGAGGTATTTCCATGGTGACCCTGAGCTGTATAGTATCAGTTGTATTCTGACTCCACTATTTTACACAAACAAGTTGAACTACAAAATTAAACCTTGTGTATATGTGACCCAATTTGGGAAAACCACACTTGTGGCGCATAATAATTTTGAACAAACGCTTATATACATTCCAATGCTCGCTATTCCACACACGAAGCATACTAAATTAGAAAGAGCACCAATTGGATATCCTGGCTTCTTGTGCAAAATGGCCAAATAGTAAGCATTTATTATGCACTACAAGTGTGGTTTTCCCAAATGTGGTCACATATATATATGCCTGGATACATTGAAAGATTACTATGCTTGCTAAGGCAAGAACATCATATTCTCACAAATACAAGCTAATCAGAGCGTAAAATGATTGACCTTTGATCATTAATAATTATAACCAGTAGCTCGTTGGAGCCACCAATGTTCGTATTTTTCCAAAAATTTTGCGAACACACACACACACACACACACAGACACACAATATGATTACCATACCCTTCTGCCTACGCTTCGCGGCGAGGAAAATTAAACATATTTGCACACTTCGGTATGCTTTATAATAATCTGCCTAGGGCCCAATGACTACTATAAGGCTGGTCTTGGACATCAGGCAGACAAATGTTATAGCTATAATTGAAATGACAGTTTGCATGTGTGTAGTATATATGACATTATATGTATGTATGTGTATGTATGTTTGTGTGTTTGCATATTTTATGTAAAATCTTCAAAAACAAATATTTATTTTAGTGAAATTGCCTTAACCCTTAGAGCACTGATGTCACATTTATGTGACATTTGACTCCTATGCAGTTCAGAGAGTGTTTCTAGCATTACGAAGCATTCCAAATACTTGTAATTGGTGTTGGGGACAAACCCATGAAAATGGCTAAAGAAGTTGATGGTTTTTCGGCCGCCCTTTGCCCTAAATAATGCTTATGGGGGGAGCTTTAAAGGGGGTGTCCCCCATTAATGGGGGTTTGAAGGGGGCTGCACCCCCCTCACCGCCCATGCAATTTGAGGTTTCAGTGACCTTGCCTATGCAATCTGGTGGGTGGTTCAGGCATGCTGCAAAACCCGAATCATGGGTGTACCTGGTCCAAACATGCAGTGGTGTCAATTTGTTTGCCCCAGTTCCAGTCAAAAGAGGGAGAGTGCTGCATTTGATTTAATCCTACGAAGCACTAGGGGACTTTCCAGTCCCGGTAAGCAAGTTGATGGAAGTAGTACTCCATGTCGGAAAAGGAGCCAAGTTTGGGGTAGAGAAAATGAACGGTGACCAAAATATATGCAGCAGAGACCTCCGGTGTTGGAAATGGGAAGAATTTTGAATCAGTTCTCTAATGAAACCTAGCCTGATTTGAATAAACAATGGAGGTTAATAAAATGTGATACTTCCAAATATGGAAGGTGTCTGGAGTGACAATTAATTATCTAGTAAGCAATGAATAATACCTTTAAGGCCTTTTTCTGTTTGGCCACACATATTTTAGAAGCATTATTAACATGTTTTTGATGTTGCAGCCAGTAAAACAATATTTATGCTTGTTGCATTGTAATTCAAAATTCATGACTTGCACTAATAATGTCACCAATACCTATGACAAGAAACCATTTATTGTCATGATTTGATCATGGCAACCGCACTGTTAACCCCTTTAGTATCTAATGTATATGCATATGTTTTAGTAACAGATGTGAGGCTATAACCCAGGTTAATTCAGGCCCAACTTTTTTGTTTATTGAATAACTCATAACTGATCGTGAGTTGGTGCATAGCAGTGAAGATCTTATATTATCTGGTCTCATTTGTCTATTGATCTATAGGTGTCTCAAATTACTACGCTTGCATGACTTGTAATATGCAATTCCGATTTCATAATTGATTGTTTAATATGTATAGGATATAGCCCTGGTTGGAGGCAGTTATGGGCATATAACACCCGCGAGATAATTGGTCGAGGGCGTAGCCGAGACAATTATCTCAAGGGTGTTATATGCCCATAACTGCCTCCAACAGGGCTATATGTATTTTATACCATGGTAACACAAAAGTATGCAATTAAATCACGTTTGATATCAAGTAGAAACCATAGTACTATCCCAATTAGCGTTGACTGTAAAAACTGTGAAAATACAATTAGATGATTTTAGTGGCTAGACACTAAATCTCCTTGTCTACAGGCATGTTATGGGCATATATCTCCCGCGGTACATCAAAGGTTACCATGGCGATTGCCCACGCACCGTGGTATAATTCACTATAGCTATCATTCTATGCACACACTTTGTGTCTTCAATATAGTGTATATATTTATCATAGCTATACAGTACAATCAACCCAATATCTTATTTCTTGAGCATTCATACTTATCTATATCTGCATAATGGATGCAGCAAAACAATGATCTTCAAAGATCACCATGATCAATTGTAGTGCTCACGTAGGGGAGATCCCAAGAAGTATGAACATCTATACTTTCTGTGACAGGCAGTTTGCTTGTAGAAGGATAGGAACAAAAAGAATATACCAAAGAGATTTGTTAAACCCTGTTTGCAAAGCAGCTAACTTGATCCAGCTTTACATTCCATAAAATAAAGTGCTGCTTCCTTTCGTTCTGGTTGTAAGCTGCTATAGTCTAGTTTCACAACAGCATCATCGATAGTTCATTATAACAAAGGCGTTAACCTCACCTACGATATGGCAGATAACTTTCATGGACTTAAAAGTTCATGGTGAAGTTTGTTAAGCCATGAAATTAAATTGATAAAAGGTGTTAACTAGTAGGAGAAACTGTAGAAAGTTATTCACAATTGGAAGCTCATCAAAAACTTCACCATATGCTCCTCATGTAGCCAACTCAAAATAATATTATGTAATAATTTTGCTAGAAGCCACATGTCTCTCTGAGAGTAACCCACGAAGGTTCTTGAATGTCAGGGTCATATGTCATTTTATTATTAATCATCACATATAATATAGAGTGGAGATCTAAAATCTCGTGCCTTTTCCATCAACACCTGGAGGTTAAAAACATGATCGATACAGCCCCTTCCTTCACAAAAGCCACCCCGGTTTTTCCGTAATATCTGCTCTGTCCTCTCCTTTAACCTATTTTTGATTATTCTGCATAGAACCTTCTTTTCCCCCTTCTTGTAAACTGGAATTGTTATCTGCTTCAACACATGATCCAGAATTCTTCCCGTTCACCAAATGCTGCCAACAATACATGTCATCTTCTCAACAATGGTCTCTTCCCCAATGATTTAATAGCTGAGCTGTTATCCCATTATCATCTAGTATTTTATTCTTCTGTAATGGCATGATTGCCCTCACTTCATTCCGCTATAGGCACCTGTAACAGATCTTCACCAGACATATTCACAGGGCGACTGTAATCAGTGTGTGTGTGTGTCACATCCTGAAAGGGGAAATTAGAAAGATGATGGTAGCACTTTGAATTGCGCTCTGAAAATCCCCTCTGAAATGTTTTGATATAAGTTTAGTATAATTATTTTTTACTCATTATCATACATGGTGAGTCAAGATCACTTAGTGTGACTACACTGGATCTGCATGTTTACCCTCTTTAGTTTAACACTTTCAATTGAAGTTAACTGTACTGTAACTGTAGTAAGACGTGCATAAATGCATAATAAATACAATTTTTTGAAAATTTTATGGGGGTAAATTAGAGTATGCTAGTTATGAGGTTCGTACACTCATTGATATCTATCATTTTGATTCTGCATAGTGATCGCTAACAGACTTCTTTTTGCCAAATGTGTTGCAGCATACATAATTATACTAGCGTAATTATGTGTCTGATGATAATAATTATTCCAACAATTTTACGATATTTTTTGTAGCACTACCGATAGCACTATAGCATTTGCGTGTATTGCAGTGATTGACATTGTGTTCAGAAGGTTTGTGCTACCCACTCTATTGTTAGCAGGTGAGAAAATATTATTGCAATGTTCATCAATTATTGTCTGCTGTGTAATGTAATATTACAGCCGCTTTCCTGAGATATAACCTCTTCTCACTTGTCTACCTTTCATTATTTTTGGTTGGTGTACTTGTACCTAGTCCAACGTTGAAGTCAAAAGGTAAAAAATTTAAATCATGCATTCATTACTCAATTTTTATTCACTGATCGTATCCCCTCATTTAGTTGGCTCTGTTATCTATCATAAAGTTGTTTTGCTATTTTCCTCGCTTTTCACAATGAGTCAGGGAGTGTTTCTATTATTGACTAGATTGAGCTTAGAATTGGAATCATGTAAGGCATTCAATAATAATGATATTATTTGAAATACAAATTAATCAATATAGGTGAAACAACAGAGGTAATTTTGCGTCAGTTTGGACTTGTTCAGTAAGTGCTATCATTTTTTATAATTATGTGATTCAACTTCTAAACATACAATAATAGAATTTGTATGAATTGTATAAATTGTTAAATTGTATACAGATCATAGAATTATGCATTCACCCTAATCCTAACCCTGCATGCATATGCATATTCGTAGTGGCGAATTGTATGGCTATTCATCTGGTTGTTTTATTGTTAACACATTATTTGCTATTATTGATGATCATGTGACCTGTGGCCAATCAGATTGCAGATAATGTGTCATGTGATTGAACATTAAATCACTTATTGCACACTTTTGCGTGCAATAAGTTAGTTATTGCACACTTTGCTCACCTCTATATACTAACGAAGCTGCTCCAACAACAGTGGAAGTTCACCAGATCATCAATAAATCACTTATTAACACGCCCTTATGCTACATAATCACAGTAAAGTATGTTATAACTATTACTTATATTTAACGTACGTGCACTCTTCCTGCCCCTCTAATGACAAAGATGGTTGAATTTAGTTTGGTGATAAGTGTAATTCTTTTGATGAACTCAGTAGGATATGATACAGTTATACAATGCTGGGAGGAGTGTAACAAATTATGACACCAACCATAATTAAAAGACGGCTGTCAAAATTTTGGACACACCCACATTAATTAAGAGTGTGTGCATTTTTTTTAAATTATAAAACTAATATAAAACTGTTTAGGATTTATAGAGGCTACAAAGATATTAGGCTACATGCAGTATCTGAATTGTTCTCAAAGGATACATTTGATTGTGATCGTTAACATAACTGATGACACAATGATCACATTTTATACTTAATATAGTTGTAGAAGATTATAAACAAATGCAAGGGAAACATTAAAAGGCCAAAACAATCAACTTTTCTAAGACTGTGATCACTCATGCCTAGTCTCACGTTGCTGAAATATGCAATATGGGATGAGAACTTCTGGTGACTCTCATCACAAGACATTGTAAACTGTTGTGTGACATAATCAGGTCAGGCCCATAGCCAGTATTCTGAATAGGGAGGTTCTAATGATGGCACACGAAGGACACCAACTATATATTAGTTGCTAATTAATTAATAGTAGCTGTGGTTCATTAAATTCACACACCCAGCTAGTTTGGAGTAGTCTTCATAAAAACTAACAACGTCACCAATGCTTGATCACTATCACTACAGATATCACCATCTACATCACTGTGACTGGTGACTGTGTTACTGTACCTAGGTCTATATACACATTCAGGGCTAGGTTGTTTCAAATTGAGAGAATTAAGACAGCCTCTTTCGAGCCATAACTGTGATAACACACCAAAATCCAAGAAATGCAACTATAACCCAAAGACATGCAATACTGGTATGTGCATATGTGCATGTGCGAATGGTATTTGCACACACACACATGCGACTTATAATTTTTTCATTCATAACGAAAAAGGGTTTTGATAGAGCCCTTCAAATCCCCCCTAGCTACAGGGCTAATAATAAAATTAAATACAAAATAGTTAGAACAGTTAAAGTCTATTTAAGTTCAGGAGTCACGGAAGTCCACAGCAGATGTAAAATTATTACGTGTTTGTGGTCTCTCACATGAGCATGTGCTTACCTCATGTATACCCCTTGCCTTGGCAGGAGCATTTGAGCATAGTGTTGCTGTCTTTATCAACTTGTATCTGTTGTTGAAGTTGGCAATGCCCAAACTAAAATGAATGAAAAGCACCTTAGAGACTATTATTTGTAATGTTACATTAATCGGCAAAGTAGGAAACAGAGGTCCACTCCACTGAAGTTATGTAAGAAGACTGCTGAAGCCACAGCCAACTGCATCCCACTAGAGAAGAGGAAGCTGGATGAAAGTTGTACATCTACAAATAACTTATCAGTATACCATGGTTTGAATATTAATAATTATTATGCTCAATCTATTTGCTCACAAAATAATTAGTAGGCTTATGATTCCAACGTAGCAAGCAGTTTCCTTTTAGTAACAGCTTCCATGCAAGTTCTGAGGACATACATTCAATTCCACATGGCTCGATTAATGAATACAGTTATGAAAATGGTGTCCAATTCGAGATCGAATCTCTGCAGTCCTTGAGACTCTCTTCTTTCATAGTACCTGAAGACATCATTTCAATAATTTGAGACCAGAATTTTACTATGAAAGTAACTAGAATGGTGCTAGAATCATTGGGATAGTTCAAAAAACAAAAAAAAATTATTTGTCTGGAAAATAATAAATTTTGCAAGTTTTGCCACTCGCCAGTTCTCTACCTTAGTAACAATATTTGACTATCTAGATGGTGTGGTGTTGGTAGTAATAACAACACTAAATATAAATAGGTATGTGTGTATTAAAACTTATTACCAGAGATCTCAGCTCATCGCTTGAAATTGAAATGTATGGGTGGCCATTTTTTTCCATGCCATCCCTACATAGAGAGTATTACTGTACTCTCTGATACATTAAAACAGCGAAATAATTGGTAAAACGAAGCAACAACAAACAGATGAATATCCATACATTACAGTTTGCCAGATAAACAGCCTGGCACCGTACTTTATTTTTCCATGCTTTTTTATTCATTATTACAGATATCAAGCTCCTGTTATGGACATTGTTCGACACTTCTTACCTGATGTACTAATCATTATAACATCAGTTGTCATTTTCGTTTATCAACTGTACAAGATATGTCGAAACAATGCTGAAAATGCGAATGCTAACATAGCTTTACAAATTCATAACTCTCATCTTCCAGAAAAAGTGATTGATGTTTTTATATTCTTCATGTTTTGGCTATGTGGTGTTGTTGTTCCTTCAGTAACCTCACTAGCATATTTCATTGCTTTCCTTTTATTGTGTCTTCTTTGGAGTTTACACATTAAGAATTGTCTACCTGTTCGAGTTTTGAGATCTGTCTGTCTTGTCTTTTCTGCTGGACATATTCTAGTGCTCTACCTGTACCAGTTTCAATCTGCCCAACTTGTTTTTTCTGTATATCCAACAGATACAACTGAGAGTTTGTTGTGAAGGTTAGTGCATTGTAGCTAAGAAAGAATTTTAAAATGTTTCATTGACATAAATGTTCATGGTCCAGCATTATAGGCTTAGACGTTTTTGGGTTTTTTTGTTTTTTTTTGAAATTCGGGGGGTAAAAATTGGGTTAAATGGTGACAAGGTTTTTCAGGTGCTTTTTGGATTGTTATTAAATTTAAATATAAGAATTCGGGTAATTTTCGGGTTAACATCAAATTAATTTTTCACAGTTAATTAAATAATTTATGTCCACAGCCATAATTTTTAGCACATTTTCAGCGAAAATAGTGCTTTAGAAGTGTTTGTTAGGCTTTTCTGAGTAGCAATCGAGTTAGAAAAAAGTGCTAGACATCTATTCTTCAACAGGAGATGTTAAATTTTTAAACTAATTCGGGGAGAAAACGGGTTAAACCCGAAAAGAGTTTTTCCCCTTCGGGGCGTATTTTTCGTGTTTAAACGGGTTAAACTGAAAAACTTCTAAGCCTATCTAGCATTAATTTTTTTTAGACGGAATAACAATAATAATTGTTATAGATAACAACAAGTAGGATGGCTGGCAACATGAGAGGTATATACAAGTAAGCATGTAGGTTGGGCTACAACAAGGTAGTTATAAACTTAAAACGACTTAGCACAAAGATCAGCAATAATTATATAGGTCTGGCTATTAAAGTTAAATAAATCCTGATCAAGCTATGCCTTGGTTACTTAAATCTGTGTTTAATACTTCAATCAGTATGTTACTAATTGAAATACAAAATGGTCAACACTTATTTAAAGTAACAAAATTAAGTCACAATTTAACTGAATGACAAAGTTAATGAAATAAGTGACAAATGAATTGAAAGATAAATTATCAGTAACCATGCCTAAGACTATTTCCATTTGTATATCAGGTGGACTAGCTTCTCTCAGTATGGTAACATTCACTTTCTTCATTTTATCAGCAAACACTAAGCACTGACATATACAGCAGTAGCTAGTCAAGTGAAGCCTGAAGATCCTTATTAAAGTTTGCTACAGCACTTGTATCACCCTGTCTATGTGTATCTGTGTGTATTTGGACGTTGTTGGCGTCGTTCATTGCTTTCCAATTGCCTTCTCAAATGAGTATTTTCTCTTCTGGTCTCTAGACTTTGCTGTCAGTGTTCAAGATTCTAATTCAGCCTTCTCAAATGAGTACTTTCTTGTCTAGTCTGTAGCCTGTGCTGTCACCATTCAGGGCTCTCTCGATGTATCCTCAAATGATCTAATAGATTCCTGCACATTTGTCTTTCATAACGTTCTTCTCTGATCGTCCCCATTTTAGCAAAATAATTGGTCTTGTTCCCAGCCACACCCATTTTGTGAAAAGCAGCTGGAAACATCATATGATCAGGGTGTGTGCAAGCTAAACTTAAGAACAACATTATACAACAAGAATAATCAATTCCATATCTATACTTCTTAACATTGCCTCCAAACTGTCATACACTAGCGACAACAACCAAATCACAGCGACTAACCAACAGTGGCAGACACATATGTTTGGTTTAAATCAAATAGACATATACAATAGCCTTTCCTCTTACCTTTTAATAGCTTTTCACATGACTCAGTATCAAAGGATTTTGCTGGAGGAAGATTTTGAAGTCAACTTAATCTTTGAAACACGTGACATTGAGTGTTAAATATGCAGTTGATTGAGCTATCTGCAATCTGATTCATATTCCAGCATTCCAGAATAAATTGTCATCCTGCCTCAAAATATTGGCCACTGTCACGGTTTCTGAAGCTAGAGTTTGGTATCTATTGTGATCATGCATGGTAGTTCATGTAATCTTTCCATTAAGTAAAATAGTCCTGAATACTTTCAGTAACGTTCCACAATTATAGCAAGGGTTCTGCACTGTGGGTGCAATCTTATAGTTGTATTTATAAATATAATTATATTCAGCATGTTTTTCCATTTACAGGTTATTTGGCCTTACCCCTGTAATTCAAACATTTTGTAACTACCCAACTAAACTGTTGTTGTGGGAAGATACACCAAAGTCTTACCTAGTGAACATATGTGCTCTCCTACTACTATACTGGATTTTGGGGACAGATTGTCGTGTGAGTTTAATAGTACATGTAATTATATTTGCTACATACTGAGACCATACATAAATAATTTCTTTTGATGGTATATCAGGTGACTAAATCACCTAATTATCTATGAATTATATACTGCACTTCCACTCCATCTCAGTCTACATATATAATTATACATTCTTCAAAGTAACTAATTACATGTGGTTATCTCTCTAAGTATGTGTCTTGAAACAAAATCTGTACCTATTCCTTAGATTTTTGTTCACCTCAACGGCTACAGAAGAAAAATGTGATTGGGGGCCAGCCATTGAGGTTAACAAAAAAATCAACACACTAACATCTGGTATGTTGACAAATTATTGGCTCATTATAACCTCCAGTCTGTAAGTATAATTTATACCATGAGGCAATTAGTTATCTAGAAAGTATAAACTTCGGTTTACTCTTGTGATTAATTAACTCTCAGTCAGTTAGATTTTCTGTCTGTTTGGGTGTGTCTGTTGGCAACATTTCTGGACAACTAACAACATTTGGACTTTGATTCAACTACTAACAGAATTGAAATTATGCAAGGATCAAAATAAAAGACAGGCTTTTTAAAAACCTTTCGGTAATAAAGTTATGACTATTTTTAAAACCCACAATAGCCGTTTCAGCACATTCTGAAGACATCTAGTAGCAAAAAAGTACATGGAAACTCATCTCATCTTATTTGAAGGCTATCACTGTCAATTTACAGCTTGAAATGAAGTAGTGGCTGCTACAACATTGAACTGGCTCTGAGCTTTCTGCATGATGGTCACTTTCAGGTTTAAACTATTTTGCATGCGATTGAAGCCACAAAACTGTTTTCTCTACTTGATTTTAACATTGGCTGTTGTGCTTCTTATACTAGGAATTGTGTAGGACTAGAGTGTAAGTTGTATACAGTATAGACTGAAAATTTGGCAAGAAAAAATGTTGCTCAACTTTACATGTATAACTATAGTCAAATATTGTCTGCAAATGTTTTCTTGTCAGTAATTGTTGACACTTGTGGCAAAGGTTTGCTCTGTGAGTGCATTCATTATTACTGTATTTGTCAATCAATGTAATACACATGTATGTTTAGTAAGAAAAAATAGATTATGCAGCATAGTCAATAAAGTAATTCACAATTTGTTTCCTTTGAAGACCGATCATTCCCTGACAAACATATAACCTATCATATTATACCCACTTATACATACCATCAAATTATAGAACTCGACAAATTATGCACTCAAGTCTCACCAACAAGTGTCTGAAGACGAAGATGACAACACTACAAAATTGTGGAAGCAGTTCAAGAAAACTATGGATAACACGTGGAGGTGGAGTATGAGTGTTAGCTTTGTATTTGCTCTTGTGACAATGGTGGTTAGTGCAGTACACAGATCAATAAACAAATTAGTGCATAATCAACTGAATGTTATATTTATCTTAGAACACTAATAATCATAATTATATTGTAAAAGTAATTTTAATCCTCTTAATTCATGCATGGATAGGCATAGGCAGTGGAACATATTTAAAATTGGGAAGAGGTAGCTTAGCATGTGTGTCGCTGACTGTTTATCATAATTCATGAGGGATATGATCCTTTTAAATGTAAAGATCATTATTATGGCATTTTGGTTTTGAGTGTCCTTGATCAAGAGTGGTATATTGATTTTGTATAATTATAATTATAATAATAATTATTATAAATACAGAATCATGCTATACACTGTGCTAAAACCAATTCATTCTTCGAAAACTGTTCCTATCCCTGGTCAGTCATCACTGAATCGCTAGGTTCAAGTAAATCTAGGATGCCACTTCACCTTGTCAATTCTTTGTCTGGAATGGACCCCACAGAAAGAGGGATGAAACAAAAGTGATGACACCATCATGCAAGTGAAATACACACAAATCTTTTAAACGTGTTGCTGTTCTTGTAATTTGAAAATTTCATTTGCTGAAGTTGAGGAAGCGTAGGCTGATCAATTTATACTTCAGTGGTATCTATTATTACCCTCGTCATTCGTTATTTATCTTTGAATGGCCAGGATTATTAGATTTTACTAGATACCTTGGAGGCAACAATTGTATTGCTTCATCTCGAAATTAATCCAAGTTATAATTCTGGAGATTGTTGACTGAATCGTTAAGCGAGATCCTGGTCCATGAGTCCTAATAGGAGACATACTAAAGTACAAAACAACTCCTCCAGAGGAGTTATTCTCATGGATGACCCTCTCTTAGCAGCTTCAGATACTCTTTCACTTGCATTGTTTTTGTTTCAACAACATACAGCCGCAGCTTCCCTGAAAGTTATAAAAAGCTTTTAAATGCTTCATATGATTGAAATCCAGGTTCCGGATTATCATCATTTTAAATATTTATTAACTGGACTTTTTGTTGCATCAACTGCTGATCTTTTCATTTCACTTGCTTCTCTAGTGCAGCAACGTTTTCTACAGCAGCTAACTAATCACTAATCAGTGTCTTCTCTGTCTGTGGCTCGCAAGACTAGTTGTAGACAGTAACACAAGTCAAAGACTTACCACTCGATTTTCACATAGACACAGGTGCAGAAGCTACCCACAGGGCTGTTCTCAGGATATATAATAAGAGGAAATTGAAATGTTGTAGTAAAATTAGCCTCTCTGTGCAGAATGGTTTTTAGGTAAACTGTGTCATCTAGCAATAGATGCATTATGTTGTGTATACAAATCAAAGAGTGGCTTTTAATTCAAGTTAGTTCACAAGCAGTTCAAAGACTTCACCTGTAGTTTTAGTTTTGTTTTAGTAGATTTGCATATATACAATCTAATTGGAGAATTGTGTCCAGCTGTCATAACTCCTTGCAATAAAGATAAAGCTAGAGCACACGTAGGAGAGGGCTGTAAATTTCCAGTGACAGAACCACCTCATGGTGTTCAAACAGAACAATACATTTCATTTTTTAAATAATTTTTGTTTCTCACCTATGTCTCACTAGTCATATAGGCAAAGTTCCCATGCTGACATCATTCATTATGTATGGTAGTACTCTCTATGTATGGATGCCTACCCATACATTTTAAATTGCAAGTGATGAGTTGAAATATCTGCTAATATGTAGATATAAATCTTAATACACACAAGCCCCTAAATATCAAGTGACTGCCAGCTGGAGATCTTCTTTAAGGAAGAGAACTGTTGAGTAGCAAATCTGGCAAAATTTTCATCATAATTACTGTAATATATATTAACCCTTAGAGCACCGAGCCTGTTTTTCAAAATTCTTCCCATTTCCAACAATGGCGACTCTATTGCATGTAATTTGGCCACCGTTCACTTTCTCTACCCCAAACTTGGCTCCTTTTCCGACATGGACTACTACTTCCACTAACTTGCTTACCGGGACTCGAAAATCCCCAAGCGCATCATAGGATCAAATCAAATGCAGTGCTCTCCCTCTTTTGACTAGAACTGGGGCTAACAAAATGACCCCACTGCATGTTGGCACCAGCTACACCCACGATTTCAGGTTTCACAGCAAGGAAAATGCCTCAGGTACCCACCAGATGGCGTGGGCGGGGTCAAAAAAAGCTAAATTTGTCGGCAGCAATGGGGCTGTGCCCCCTTCGATCCCCAGCATTAACGGGGGGACACCCCCCTTTAAAATTCCCCCCGTAGTCGTTATTTAGGCCAAAGGGTGGCCGAAAAACCATCAACTTTTTTAGCCACATTCATCAGCTTGTGCCTGACGCCAATTACAAGCATTTGGACAGCTTCGTGTAGCTAGGAACAGACGGCGAACCACGTAGGGGTGAAATGTCACATATATGTGACATCAGTGTTCTAAGGGTTAATATTTTCCCTAAGAATCTTAATATATTCGCAGTAAAATGCTGGTCTACAAGTATTGGGATGTTAGGTTCAAGTATTATATAGAGAGTTTCAAAAACTGCAAAGATTGATCTTGAATGGCCACAATTTGTTCTCAAAATTGATGCCATTTTGATAGGTGTAGTAATTAACCCTTTAACAGCCGTAGATATATTTTTACATCGTTTAATTATGTGCATTGAAATACTAAAGACGTAAAAATAGGTCAAATGTATCAACAGTTCTGTTTTTGAAGTCGTTTGATATTTTTCAACCAAATGTCGACACAATACAGTCTAGCTACTAAATGTGCATTAAGGTAAGTATACTAGTAACCAATCAAAAGTTACAAGCAATCAAATTTAGAAAGGCGCTAATTATAAGTGTGAGTGTTTGCACTGACCACTGCACTTTCAAACACTCGCCTTGCTGCTTTCCTCCAAATAATGAAGCAAAGTTTTGTATCTATGACTTTGTTAGCATGTCCTCTGTCTAACTACGTAAGTTAAAAGTCTTTGTTATGTAATATGTGGAGATTATGCAAGTAAGTAAAAGTGTGGGCATTGTCCACTGGACTATTAAACTTGCCTTGCTACCTTTCTGTTGATAGCGAAGCATAAAGTTTACACCACTGACTTTCTTAACTGTTCTTTCCAGCAAAGGAAGTTAGAATCTTTAGTGTTTTAAAACAGGAGATTTATAGACAGTGCTGGAAATGTGAAATGCCAAGGTATACTGCTGACTCAATCAACTATCACCAGTAGCTGTCACAGATGTTGACATCCATTCTTATGAAATATGGATACTTTTCTCTCCATAGCAACCAATAGAATTTACCTCAAAGCACAAAGTGCTGTATATATGTCTCATAATTCAGTTAGAAAGTGATGTTTAAAATTTTGTCTATATTTAGCACCTTCAAGGAGTCGATGTTTAAAAAGTTGTCTATGTTTAGCGAAACGGTCGATGTTTAAAATGTTGTCGATGTTTAGCGATGTTGGGGTCGATATTTATTAGTATAGTCAATGTTTACAAATTATTCAACGTTTAAAAAGCTGTGTATGTTTTGGATGTTTTGAATTAATATATGAAAACATAATATGTATACATACCGCTAAAGTATGCAAATATAATTTAGGAGTAAGGAGTTAACAAAATAATTAATAATATATCAATAATATCTCAACTGATGATGAAACACAATATCATTAATATATCAACTCGTGATAAAACACTCTAACTGTAATAGAATAAAGAAAAACAATATTGTGAAAAATGTCACACTTGCCTGGTAAATTTAAAATGCAGAAAATGATGTTATATTTGAACACCTCAAAAGGCATTTCCTGAAGTGGTAAATACATGATGTTACTGCATGTATTAGATTTGGGGAAAACTAAAGAGGAATGGAATATCATAGACAGCTTAGGTGTAAACCATAATGCAGGCTCTGATGGGCTCTGGTCACAAACATTTAGAACATCAGAGAGGGTCAGCTTCCTCTTTTCCTATAATATAAATTGGCACTTTGGCATTCCTGCCAGCTACGGCTGAGGATGTGATGAAGACAATGTAGTGATTTGCTGGTGCCACATGTAGGTTGTAGTAAAGCTTGCAGAAATTAAATCTGTGACTGCCATTCATGGGGTCATGAAAAACAAAGCAAATTTGCAACATTGCTAAACATCGACAAAATTTTAGACATTGCTCTCTAACTGAATTGTGAGACATATGATACCCCACACAGAACACCCCAGTTTTCCATTATTACTAATCCACAAAGCCATAGATAATCCATTCTTTTACTATTCTGCATTTTCCTGTCCCAACAAGAAGGCTAGTCTCACAAGCCAGACACAACCCTAAAACAAAGAAGGGTCTGGACACAGCCTTTACATCAGTTTGTTCCTGTCACTCTTTATGTTGCGCCCCAATCAAATAGCAAAACATCACGTAACATCAGAACAGCAGAACCGCAAAAGTAACATGGAAGTGTTGATGATAGAAGCAGCAGGGAGATGTTTGGGATTCAAGACAAAGCAGAAGGAAGCTACCATAGAATTTATTGGTAGGAAAGATGTTTTCGTTTTACTCCAGCCTGGCTATGGTAAAAGTGTTTACTACACAACTATACCGTTGATATTTGATCAGCTAGGAGACAATATTAGAAGTTTAGTCATAGTTGTGTCACCCTTAATCGCACTTATGAAAGGTCAAGTGGAGTGTTTTAAGAGCAAAAGATTGGAGTGCTGCATTTTTAGTATTGGATGTTGCTCATGCAATTACCATTGTTATTAGGTGGAGCTGACTCGCTTTAATAATGAAATTCATCACGATAATTGTGTTCCTGTTGTACAAGCTGATGTGTCGAGACCCTTCCCTGTTTTATGGTTTGGTCTGGCTTGCGGGACTACAAAAAGGCCTGTTTCAGAGTCAACCTGAAACTCTGAGTCATCACTTGAATCATCCTAGTGGTGGAATATTCTGCACCTAGAACAGCTATTGATTCCAGGTTTTACGTAAAGCTACAAGTAGCTTTCTTCCTGCTGGTCTGTAGTAGTCTGGTGAGCGCAGCCCCTCCTATACTTCGAAAAGGAGAGTCTGGGGAACTGTAATACAACAAGTAGTTCTGGGCATCAATGCGTGATCCCCCAATCCAATCATGTTTACCATAAACGTAAAATTATGTATTGGAAAAAATGAATGTGATTGAGTGCTCGTCAAACATCTGTGGATATTTCCATCTCACAAAATTGCAGAGAGAGGATGTGGATATTTTTTTAAAGGGGAAAGATGTGTTGTGTGTCTTCAAACAGGGTTTGGGAAAAGTGCCTGCTACAGAATTCTTCCGAAGACTTTTGATTTCTTTAATGGCACTGCTTCAAGGTCAATAGTTTGTTGTTTCTTTGTCTGATAAAGCCTGCAGTGTTTGTGTTTTTGCACTCATAGAAGTCCTTTAAAAACATCACAATTTCTCCATCTCATTACATTAACCTCCTGTGCTAGTATCATCCTGACCTTGTTAACATACTTTTTGGGTTTTGATGTCCCTGCATCTTAATTCTTTCAATTTTGTTGATTATTCTTATTGTTATTACAACGATTACTACAATATTATAGGAATTTTGAACCTGAGAGTTTGAGTGCCAAGTTGATCTAGCCATGATTTAATTGATAAACACAAATTTTTGTCTAAGTATCTGCCACAAAGCTACTCCTAATTAGTGATTTATGATTGTTTATGTAGTAACTGGTGCATATTTAACATATTCATATAATAGATTGTAAATGTATAACAGAGGCGGAACCAGAAATTTGAAAGAGGGGTTTCCTATGAGCGGGGAATGTAGCAAACTGTGAAATTTTTTAACTTATTCATTTTCATGAGGGGTGTAGTCAATTAATTAGTCGTGTTACAATAACAGAAAACGAAAATAAGTGAAAAAGAACAAAACCCAACTCTAGGACTAAGGTATATGGTTTACTTGAATTTATAAAAAAGAGCAATAAACACTTGAAAACTTAGTTTTTCAAAACAGGGGTTTCCAGAAACCCCTGGAACCCTCCCTCGGTATACCCCTATATAAAAACAGATTATAAACATTAATTAACTTTTATTTATATTTTTTTCCACAGATATGGAGTGTTCTTTTTCCGTCTTGGCCAGCACTAGTCTTACTCTTGTGGCCAGTAGGCATTTGGATAATAAAATGTATCATGAAATTTGCTGACAAGAATATGACCATAGAAATGGTTTTATACAGGAGCTCCCCTGCCCTTGTTTTCTATACAATAATACTCCTTTGCATCGGGTACATACATGGTCTCAACATTACTGAAGAGGTTTCTTCATGGTACAGCAAAGTTGGCAGAGAATGTGATAACTGGGCTAGCTTACATGTTCAGGATTGTAAGAGTCTAGTCTTAGGAATAAAGGTAATAGATAAATAATATTGTGGTTAGATAGAAAAACCCTTAGATTTAGAACAATGCATTTAATGATGTATTCTAAGCAAAATGAAGCATTCCAGTGCTGTAGATGCCTCAGTGGTAAGCCTTTTTAAAAAGGCTCAAAAATGCGGCCACACTTTAAGCTAAAAATACAGTAACGAGGGGGGTTTCAATAAGAGTGTCCCACTAAATTGATGCTTTGAAAGGTGCAGTGCCTCTTTACAACTCTGCATTTTTGGGTATGGTGTGTAGTTGGACCATTTCTCTTCCTGGAAGAATCTGTATTCTGTGTTTAGCTTTTAACATGTAAAGATTTTGCATAAATAGTTGCTATAAAAGGAAGAAATCAGACTTACCCTATGAATATGGATAATCGTGTTGCTAGAAGTAGTATACACAACATTGAAAAACGTGCACCAGTTTTGGGTGCAGGTAGTGAACAATGACTGAGCGTTTTGCATCAGAGCCACTGTTGGAAATGAAAATAAACATGGTCATTCTTCTAAACGTTAACTTAATTTATTATTGTTAATTATATTGAAGGTAACCCAAAATCAAATTCTATTAAAAGCTGATTTCATTCTGCTGCGAAATAGTAGGTATTTTTCATTTATTCTCTTCCTGGAACACACTGTTTTCACAATTGTTATAGCTATAAGCAAATGTAGGTCTTTGGGTTGCTCATCAGAAACAAGAATCCTTCTAAACACAATGTATTGGTCTTCTTCCATTATAATAATATTTAATTCAGAATTGCGTATTATAAATTACTGTAATCATAAATGTCATATTCATTACACAATCTTCATCGCATTCTGTTTGACATGGTTTATAAATTCCTTCAGTGATCACCACAATCGTGCAGTGTTTTCATGGATATTAATTAACCATAATAATTATGATTATAATTATTATTACATTTCTGGAAATGTATCTTGGCATGTGTAATTGTACTTATGTATCTTATGTATAATTTTCATTTTACTATGCAGAGTGTATTTGCACTTGTGTTTTTTGCAACTCTCTATAAATTTAAACAACATAAACAAAACGAAACAGACCATGCTAGTGAGGAAGGTGATGCTCGTAATGATGGGGCAGACCAGGCTAGTAAGGAAGGTAAAATTATATTGTAATGTTTGTAAGGGCAGTGATATTTTTCTAATTAATTATAGTTAAGAAATTGAAACACAAGATCAGGACGTTTTTTGCTCATTATTTGATTGCAGTAGTACTAGTAGCACAAATACTAGTTATTCTTGTTGGTGATCCTTCAATTTTAAAGACTGTATACCTTATTCTTCTTTTTGTATTCTTCTTCTGTTACCAGGTAGATTTACACATACTTTTCATGCAACTAATTTTTCTTTAATCATCATCAATTTCATAAATATGTCCCTCAAATTATATGTATGATAATAAATAAAAATTCCTTCATCTGTTGCTTCTTCTCATTTTCCCTGACTAGATTGTGCAGAGTGTTCTGATGAAGCAAAATCAAAATAACAAGCCTGTAACCATTATTATCTTTGTATTATGGTGTTTTTTGATTGTTTATTCAATGTTACATCTGATTCTGATATACACCTTTCAGTTTGATGTTGTGAGTGACTTATGGCATAATGCTATTAAAAATCAATCAAATACCACCTTCACCACTGAAGATGTGTAAGTTAATGATTATATAAATATATGTACAGAGTGCAGAATGACCCATGACAGCAGAATAATTTCTCTTGTATTATTTTTTTATAACTAGCATACAATAACTACATCTTTTCTTTCGCAGGTTACAAAGCATTGGCCTTGTAAGATATGACTCGTCTGATGTTATTTCTCTATTTGTCATTGTTGCTCCGATAATATTATTTATAGCACTGATAGCAGTACAGTTGAAGTATTTCATTCCAAATCCATGTGATGAAAAAAATAGGGATAGAGAAGATTTTGAATTAGCCTGTGTTATGGATCATGTATCTCCAACCATTATGAAATATGTTAATGACTTGAAACGTTATTCAACCTATTCAAAGAGCATTGAAATTGCTAAAAATGTGCCAACAATTATTAAGATATTTTGGAGAGTTTCAGAAGAACTTACAAACAAACTTATCATATTCACAATTTTTGCTGTTGCTATCTATGAAGTTAGTATAATTAATTTTATTCTCTTATTCTTTGCTGTTTTCCTCACCTTACTCCAAATTCCCTCGTCTTCGAAAACTTATTTTCCAGTGAAGTATTTTGTCTACCCTATTATTACAATTCATCTTGGGATATTATCAACTCTAAAGTATTTGTTTCAACTAAAAATAGTTTCTGAAGACACATTTGGCAGTATGAACTGTAATGTAAGTAGTACCAATGGTTGTTTTTCACAAATTAAATTAGAGTGTTAACATTTGGATTTTTATGTGCTAGTTAAGATCGGTACTTAAAATACACTACTGTTTTAATGCTTGATCTTGTGTATTTTAGTGTTTGCACTTTAGTATTTTCATACAAGTAAGACTATACACCTATACAACTTTATAAATAATAATTGAATTTTGAAATAGGATACTGTTTCCAGTATACCAGGTTAATTTTTTTATAAATCACTCAATTTCACCACAAGACAGTGATATCAGTTGGATTGGGTTCAACAAAGTTGAAAACAGTTTCGTTTATGTTGGGGTTAGTTGATTTTCCTTTTTTTCTAGTTATAAAAATTGATTTTCACTTTGTAGACTCTCATTTTTATATCCTTGTTGATCTGTTTCTGGTATTCTGCAAAAGTACATGTACGTTATTACCAGGTAATACTTTATAGTTAATCGTTTTTCTTATCAACTTTTAATATTTTATATTAATTGTTATTCCAGGAAAAGAATAAAGAAAGTATAGAAAAACTGCTGAAAGAAAAATGTTCTGAAATGAATGAAACAGAAGTTACTGCGATGGTTGAAATATTTCATAGCTCAAGTAGCCAGACCTGTAAGTATTTATTCAAGCATATCTTTGATCTCCCAAAGACTGAGCACCTGGATCAAAATGATATCAAAATGTATCTTCAGTGGGCAAAAGACGAACAGATTAATAAATCTGTCATCCATGCCATCATGTATCTCATAAAACACAGCTTTCAAAACTATGGTATGGAGGTAAGTTTCATGATTGAAATTTAACCTCATATCTTGCTTTACAATTAAACCTGGTCTTCCTCTATAATTATTACTATGATTGATAATATAAATGCACAAAATATCATTTCAGTATTTTCAACCTTGCATGCTTATTACCTTCAACTGCTACAATATCACCAACAGACTGAGTACTTAAATAGTTGACCTTGCCTCTCATGAGTAGTTAATTAATTGAAAAGGTTTAGTTGAAAAGGTCAATGATTTTTACAACTACTTATTGATACTGTCTATGATAGCGAAAATAGGCTAATTATTAAAAGATCACAATTCTGATCCTTGCTTGAAAGCATTTGGCTCAAGATTAGTGTTTTTCGAATCCATGTAATTATTATAACTTTTTGTGTCATTTAATTGCAGTAAGACAACCACTGCGATAATATTGGCATACACTTCCCTCCAGGATCTATGCCAACTAGTTTTGCATGATCTTCAATAACTATTATAATTTTTATAATAGTTACATACAAAAATCTGTCTATTATTACAGATCTGCTTTCTGTTTGAAGCCATGCTGATTGCTGTTCATATTGATATATTTGGAATAATATATGCACTTTTGTTGGGTCTCATGTTGATACTCCCACGGAAATTATTGCAGAAGCTATGGGTTATATTTCCAGTGTTTCACTTGCTTTTGCTCATTTTCCATTATATAACATTACTTGGCTCACGTCCTAGTACATGTGAAGAAGGTAAGAAAGGGCTGCTGTATAGGATGAATTCTTTGTATATGTAATACTATACATACATACATATATATATAAATGTGACCGGCTCTGCAAAAACCAGTCTTATGGATCAAAATTTGAGATATGATCGAAAATCGACAGTTCTGAATTATTCAGGCAATCACTGTTTTATTACATAAAACACTGCACAAATATCTAACTTGTCTTCTGATACCTTCAGCAAGTCTTAGAGACCTCTCTGTGCTTCACTAGCCACTGATAAAAAATTGTTAATCATTAATTTTAATGGTTAAAAAATTGATTGAAATCTTGATCCATAAGCCTGCTTTTCGCTGAACTGGTCAAATATATATATATATATTTATTTATATATTTATCATCTTTTGTGTCAAGGATGTGATATCAGATCCAAGGACACAAAAGTCAGGTCCTATATTTTGCATATAGGACCTGTTAAAATATATAGTATAATGGTGACATCATTATCTCAGACAAATTTTTATTGTTTTACAACATACATGTAATTATGTATTCGCGCATGCACAACAGAATGCTGTTTACTGTTTCATAATATCCATTATCAGAAGTTTATGTATATTTGTTTTAATTCTTTTTTTCATCATCTATCTGCACTGTTGTTAAAAATGGTCTATATACCCATATATAAACCGGATTTGAGGTCTATATACAGTATATACAGCCATCCATCTATTCATCACAAATACAAATACAATGTATACAACGCAAATGGGAGTTTTTATTGGATGATCTTATTACCGTACTATAATATAATTATATATGATTATATATATATATATATATATATTTATATATATATTTCTATCATTCTTTATAATTGTAGACTGAGTTTTCATTAAACATTCAGATCAAAAATGATTAATACTTTCACAAGAATGTCAGAATCTGAAATTATTACACCAGATTTTGATCACAAATAGTGTAGGAAATGGTTTAAGTTAAGCATTTACTACTCTACAATCACTACAGCATATGGACTGCCTAATGATACTGAGTTATATTTGCGATTGAGAAAATGGCTCGTCTTCCCTGTTACTGGAGCTGATATACTGGATAAGAACATACTCTATGGTATGGTTTAATAAAACCATAAGCTTTGTGTTAGTTTTAATTGTTATTAATTTTGTTTTGGGTTTAGTATACATTTTGTGTTTGCTTGTGAAGTGAAGCTATGAAGCTCCATTTTGTTGCTGTCTGATAAGAAAAAAATTGTAGATGAAAGTGTCACTTATTTTTCCTATTTACTACAGCTGATCTTTTCACATTCCTTGTATTATGTCTTCAAATAAAAAATGTTTGGAAAATTTTCAAACCTAGGAAGCTCCTAACGAATCCAACAACAAGCAAGATACCAAACATGTTTACAGTTGATTACATGAAGGTAAATCTTTGTCTGCTGTGTATTCTATACATGTATAATTACAGTGATGCATCATATTTTTATAATTATATTTATATAATTTTTTGAATTGTTATTTAGGTCCTGTTATTCCGGTATTTCTTCTTCTTGGTAGTGTTCACTTTATATCTTGCTGCAGCAAGTAGTCTAAGTATATTTGGATACCTGTACCTCCTGCTATGTTTTATTTTTCTGTACAAAGGAACCAGTATACTTCTACATCCCAGGAAGAGGAGGTTGCAGTGGTAAGAGTAAATGAAAGTAATAGGAGTAGAGAAAGAATAGATAGTTCATTACTGTATAATTGCATTAATTGGATAAACAAAATTCTTGCTTGTGGTGTGTGTAAATCACTGGATACTATAATTATTACTTTTAGCTAATTTATGTTATGCAATCAACTTGCTACACATAATAATTGACAACTGCAAATTATTACTTAGGTGGAAAGGACTTCAAATTGTCATTTGGATTTTACTACTTGTGCGTAATTCAGTACAGGTAGATGCTCTATATAGTTTATAATTATATATAGTTATTAATTTTCACATTAGTTATTAGCCTGTGTGTTTGCTGATGAACTATTCCAGGACCCTTCAGCTGGTACTTGCGTCTTAGTCAGTCTGTTAGATATACGTTGTGCAAAGAGTGATTACTATGGTAAGAATTCCACTATTAAAATGTTGTTTATATTAAATAGCACATCCGTGATTAATTTTTGCACCCTCATACAAGATACATTAATTTTAGTTTTACTGACAACCGTACAAAAAATGACTGTTGTTATGCCATAACTATCCATTTGAAAAATTCATCACGTTACTCAAACTGCAGCTTTGTTTTATATAAAACAATGGAAAACATCATTTATTGCAATCATTAAGAATTAAACAGTGATAAAAGCTTGAAAATAAACTTGAAACAATGGACTATGTATATATACGAAGGCACCAACCAAGTTCCTCTTTTTTAAATGCATAACTTCATCAACTGTAACGATTTCATTTTTTGGTAGCTGTGTGAGAGTGTGTATTGCATTCAAATCCCATGACTATTTGAAATCGCATGTCTATGTGATTACAATATTAAGCAGCTATGCTAAGAACATTCTTCATCATATAGTTGTATCAGAGAGTGCAAGATGTGTGAATGGTAGTGAGAGTACTACAGGATTATGGGTGGATGTATTAGCATTTCTGACTGTAACAATCCAGATTGTCATACTTGACTCAGAGTATGCAGATCAAATACAGAAGGAACTTCAGAAAAGCAAAAATTGTAGTCAAAGGTACTAAAATAATGTAAAATAATTTAACATGCACTCAAACTTTATTAACTCTCTTGACAACCTCAAGAATGTGTTACAAGACTACCTGGAAATACGCTATAATTATATAGAGATTGCTTAAACTAAAAAAAAAACACAGTTATTATTATATGCTACAATTATTAAACATACGACCACAGGCACGTTAATCAGTTGACTGTATGTACAGGTGATGGCATACTGCTCTAATGTAGAGATGAGTGAGGGACCTACATGTACAGCATGCCTTTGATGCCTAGCTACACTGAGAAAAAGAAGCAAAGAGTGGGAGCTACAGAAGAGGCCAAGACAGAGGAGAAATAAAGAGGTGGACAACAGAAACAGCGAGATCTAGCTGAGAGTGAACGAGAGGCAAGACAATTCCATGTATGTTAGTATCATCGCAAGGATCACAAGATGACAAGTCATTAAATCTCTCTTCTTTCCTGCCATTATAAGTGTCAAAGACAAATATACCGTGTGTGCGACTAAAACCACAACACTGTGGATACTTCACTGCACCTACAGTTTAGTGTGAGCAAGACAGTCCTGCGCATATGTATTCCTACTTCTAATTATATTTAAATGCTGCAGTGCTAAAATGATCATATGCACATAATTCTTCATAACTATCCGTAACTTATAAGTATAATTTGTGTATTACTTTCACAGTTATAGGGTTGTAATGGAGAATTTAATTAAAATCATTAAAAAAGATGCAAAAGAAAGCAGAAAGAAAACAGAAGAGCAAAATAAAAGGTGAATATTTGAATATCATTACTTATACTACAGCAGAGTAACATTGTTTTTCTACTTTCATTTGAATAGGATTATTAATAATGCAGAGGAATTACTAAAAGATAAATACAAGAGGTTACCTGTATAAATAAACAGTCATCCTCTAATACTGTATAATGTTATTGTTATGCAAAGTGATATTGCACATGCATACATATGCATGTTTTTTACAGCCTGCTGGGCCATACATATGATTGCTTTCCATTGGGTTTAATGTATATAATTAAAATTATATATTGTATTTTCTTATGTCACATATGCGACTATGCATTGTATACATGGTTAAGGATTTGCATCATTGTGGGGGCTTTGTCAATTAATGGGCATGGTGTGTAATGGAATGCACATTCAAGTTTTCAGACCAACAGAAAGGAAGTTGCTTGTAGCTTATGTAGAAACTGAAACCAATAGCTGTTCTGCCTGAAATGTATTCTAAAGTTCTACAAGATTCTTTAAAAATATATATAAGGAGACTAGATAATCAAAATAATAGCTATAATAGGCTGTTGTGTTACAAGCATAAGAAAATCAGCCATAATTACAGAATGCTGGACAGCACAAATTAAAGCAATCATAAGGATACTTTTGTCAGCTTATAGCTACGAGACAACAATGATTCCAAAAGGAAACAACACTCGTATTACATATGCATCCTCACTATGCTTGTGTGAACAATAATTGCACCAATTAAGCCTTGCAAGTCACACCATGATCCAAAACCTTTTTTGTATTTGCTTATTGTTGACATCAAGATATGTATAGTCAGGGGTAACCTTAATTCTATAAGGTATTTTTCAACTATGCACCCTATCAGCCAAAATGTTAGCAGGGCCATTCCTTTATGATAGGTGTTAATAAAGAATAATAAATAACATTTTTAAAAATGAAGGAGAATGTAGGGAAGTCAAAATTGAAAAAGCACAGAAGCAAGTTTGGTATGGTACCCACATAATTACTTTACAGAATTATAGCTAGAGTAAAACCAAACCACAAAGAATCTATACATATAAGGTTGTTATCAGGAAGTGGTTAGTTTAACTTTGCTAAGCTACCATCCCAATAATGTTTCTATGCTTTGACATCCATCATCATATTCTCTTTAAGTTTTTTAAAATCTTTATTATTCTTGTTTCAATTATATTTTTTTATTTGTTTAAGTGTAAACGTTTGCAGCATAGGAAAAATTGTGATATTTGTCCTGTATGAAAATAATTTGCTTTTCAAGTATGCTTTATTCTATAATAATTGTAATGACAGTGCTTATAGTATAAACGTATTTCAAATTTTACATAGTAAGGATAAATTCGTAAATTAATTGTAATACTTATTGAAGTACATTAGCATTTCATAGAGTTTGCCTGCTTCGCTTTCAAATTGATTGGGTATTGTTAATTCAATTTCAAAATTTATGGAACCTTGATCACTATATTACCAACCCCTAAAGCTGACCTTACTATAATACCTGTACTTTGATTTATATGTACCCTCGCTAAAAAGCAAAGAGTTATAAGATATATACTAACACGCATTACCTTATAGAATTAAGGTTAACCCTGACTATACATATCTTGATGTCAACAATAACCATGGTATATATATATACCATGGTTAACAGAAACATCAAAGAGCCGACGGGGCGTATATATGGCATATATCCCCGACCACAGGGCAGTTATACAACCGCAGGGAAGTTATACAACCACATCAAAGTTCGTTCACGAGTACAGCAGGGATATATGCCATATATCATCCCTGGTATGACGTCATGCACATGCGCAGTCGATCTAGTCACCAAAAGTCTACAGAGAATGAAGTCCATGTCGACAAGTAAACACACAAAAGAAGCTCTCTTTGTCTCTTAAAAAAAAGAACCAATAGATGGGCATTTCTCCCAGGAACTATTCGTTTGATTGCCCCATATCGCCAAAAGTGTAAGTTGTGTTAGCCTGTTACTCATGTTCATTTTCCTGTTCTCTTCTTTGATGTTTCTGTTAGCTATAGAATATAGAATATATTATATGTACCATGGGTTCTTGGTATATATGGTGAATATAAGACCCTCGCACCTCGATATTGGCCCTCGGCTTCGCCTCGGGCCAATATCTCGGTGCTTGGGTCTTATATTCGCCATATATCCCTCGAAGCCATGGTATATATATTACATATATATATACATATATATATACTGTTGGAATATGATAGAAAGTCAAATATCCTCTTTGTAAACCTAATATCATAAAAAAATAACTGAAAATTAAAATTATGTGTACTTACAAGTTAGTTATTATTGCAACCATAGCATGAATAATTCCCTGACACCCTAGTGAGAGATGTATATAGTTTAAATCTCAGTTCCTAGTATGAACTGGGATTTATTTTGTATAGAGCCCAGTTTGTATAATGGAAACCACCAACATGCAAGTCTCAGTCAACCCAAATTTCTTGCAGTGACATTGTGATTTCAAATCATAAAGACGGTGATTCGGCTATGAATATGTTTTAAATGTTAGGACTCGGCAGATTCTATTATAAAAACAATTTAAATACCATGATTCAGGCAAAAGTATCTCTAATATGGTATAATTATATTGATTATACACCTGTTTGTTAGGATTTATGCTATTTAGCATCCCTCTGACTTTGAATGTATAGCCTATATTTAGAAGTGGTTATTATTGTAATACTAAAATAATATTAGCACAAATATTTATGTTCTACAGCAATCAGTGGTGGTGGAACCAATTGGGTTTAAAAATCTAACACAACTTTTTTCCAAGGCATAATGTACAAATTATTTGTCTACACCACTCATCAATACATAATGTTATTTGAAATTTCGTGACATTTGCATGCCACTACAGAAATGCTTTGGTCGCCACTGATAATACATTGTGCATCACTATAATTGTCAACATAAATATTATATAAAATATCATTATTGTATTAGGAGTGCAAGGTATTCTCAAGATCAAACAAAAAGGTTAGTTTTGAGTGCTCTTATTATCATAGTTGTACCATTAAGTAGTTAGTAATTATTAATTTGTAACATACATAATTATTTTGATACAAGAATTCGTTCAGAAACATCTGTATACAGTTATACATTATGTGGCCTACATAGTAGTAAAAGGTTTTTTAATCAGATTTCTATCAAGTTCAGTTCTATAGCGTATTACATACTAACTCCTCAAATAACAAAACCTGAAGCAAGTTCAAAATGTGTGTCTATGTTAGAAAGGCATACTGTAGTTACATTACAACATTAAACTCTCTTAAAACACAGTGAGAACATAATCTGCCATGCTGATTTTATCAGAGTGCATTAGTGCTCTCTAGATCTATGAGAGATGGTGCAGCAAACAATAGTGCCATTGCTGCAACAATAACCTTCAAACTAAACTTTTTCAATAAAACATCTTGTGATAGGATGTTGACCAAGATATCCACAAAAAAGTATTTGCTTTTATCACCATATTTTGTGGGAGAAAAACAGTCTGGTTCACTTTTTATGGCCTGTAGGGCCATCTCTATAATTACTTTCCCACAGGTTCGATTTAAGTTTATACCGTGCTTTTCGTGTTGCTTGATATTCTTGTTCCGATCCCCAGACTAGAATGACCAATCAAATCTACTAATTCACATGATACTCAAATTCGATTGGTTGATTCCTTTGGTTGTATCTGCATAGGTTTCAAGCAACCTGAAAAGTTCGGTATATATATATGTTTGTGTCACTTGTGCGAACATCCATTGTCTACATAGTTAAGGAAGTTGTGTCATTCTGGGGGGCTCAGTCAATTAATGAGCGTGGTGTGTAATGCAATGCTCGCTCAAGCTCTACAGACCAGCATGGAGAAAGCAGGTTTCACTACCTTTAAGTGCTTGTAGCTTTACATAGAAACTGGAATTAATTGCTCTTCTAGGTACAATATATTCCTAAAGTTCTACAAGAATCTCCAAAAGTAAGAAGAGTAGATAAATCAAAATAATAACTATAATATCATGTTGTGTTTCAGAGTCAGCCATGATTAATGAATGTTGGACACCACAAAGCAATCGTAGGGATACTTTTTTTCTCTATATATCTTGTTTCTTTAGTGAGAAGTTTTAGTTAACAAGGGGTTTTGTTAAATTATACATATCTACCAATCACAATGCAAAATTGCCAATAATAACTACTGGCTGGTGCTTGGTTCTAGAGGTTTCAAATTGTAAAAGAAACAACAATTAAGACAACTTTTAATTGTCAGTTTTGGTAGTCTAATGGATGTGCTACTTCTCCGTTAAGAGGTTTGAAGGCTTCTGAAGACAGATTTATTGGATTTATATGATAAATGATCTTAATGATTATCAAACATACATACATAGAGTACACTGCAAAAATAGAATTGTTAAAATAACAAATGTATTGGTTAGTGCAGTTGCAAGGATGCTAGTTTGTTGTTCAGGATATATACATCTAATCTCATATAGCTACTTTGCATGTACTAATTATATTAAAATATGTAAAAGATATATGTACCAATTATTTATAATCAATTATCATGCCGAATATCTCATATTAGATGCACAAAAAGGTTTGGAAACCTACACTGATTTATTCATTCTGCATCTTTTGGATAGGGAGATTGAAATTGCAATTATTGGATTGTATATGTAATATAATGTAAATTAGTCATTTTAACCACTTTATTTTTGCAGAGTATACAAACATGTTAGAGATTGAAGGGTTATAAAGTACAATGGCATTGTAGAGATTTATGTGGCTAGAGTATGGGGAATGATGTTAATTTTATATTTTATGCTTGTACGGGCTTATTAACTAAAAGAGGTTATTACTGTTGCATGAATAATAACATTGGTCTATTTACTTAATACACTGTGTATCACAGTAGCTATAATTGTCAACATCATTATTATAATATCATTCAGGAGTGTCATGGCAAAAGATTCTCCAGATCAGACCAAAATACACAAGTTAGTATGACTGTATTACAGTGGTTGGATTATTATGTGAATATGTACACATGTATGTGTAGTAGTACTCTCTATTCCCAAATAAAATAACCACACATAAATTTGATGTGCAATTTATGAGTTTAAATCTCTTTTAATATATACAGGTAAGTCTAAACATAAAACCTATTATTATCAAGTGCTTTTATAAAGAGTAAGTATTGCAAAATAAACATGAATGGGCGTTTAATATAGTAATAGCGTGGCCAGATATGAAAGCAGCATAGGCTGCCAATTGCCAACCATTACCAATTATTGACCACTTGAGAATAGATCTGCAAATTGCTTTGGGTGGCCGAAAGTGTACCAGAGTGACTGGACATTTTCTGACTTGTAATGCATGCTTGCCTGTGGCCAGTGTGTTAAATTAATTAAGGTAAGGGAAATCAAGTTTTCATGTTTAATATTTATTTATACCTCCCAAATGCGGCTCCTCCATCTACATCAACAGCTCTGAAACAGCTTGGACAGCACATTAAAAGGAGTTCCAAGTATACACTAAACAGGGCTTTTAAGTGACAAGGGCTGGATAACAACTGAGTTATTTGAAGGATGGATTGTTTGGAACGTGCAGTTTCTCAAATTTTTCTCTTTGTTATAAATTATGACTTCCCAGATAGAATTAGGTAATAATTTTATATGTATTGCACTGCATGAATCGAGACCCAATGGCTAGAATGTGGGGTGTTATAAGCTTTTAAGTCACACTGGGCAATTGTCTGTCATGCGTTCCTCCTTATATAAATTACCAAATTTTATTTCAACAGCATCTTCATGGTGTGGCTACAAGCAATTGTCCCTTCTAACCTTATATCTTGATTTAGGACATGTTGTGTGTATCCACATAATTGTTTTGCTATTACAATTAGTAATAGTTCCTCCTCCTCTGGTAATCTGCTCATAACCCCTCAGATGCAACCTTACAGAGGAACAAGAATGTTTGTTTCAAAAACGCTATGAAAAATCTTGCGATATCTTTCCAGATGAGGACTAAGTTAAAGTATATTACCCGTATTTTTTCTCCGATGATGGTCATCAACTCATCATGATCTTTCAGTATTAGCTCATATATCCACAAACCCCTTTGTTAATCTGTGATGAAGAAGCTTGATTTCGTCTTGTCACTTCATCAAAGTCTCCAGCAACAGCTTCCTCAAAGTTTCCACAACATCTTCTGGTTTAGATTCTTCTGTAACAAAGTTTTTGATTCACCATAGTGATAAAATTCCAGTCAGAACTGTATATTAGTTAAGATGTCATTCACAATAGCAACATGAATAAAAATCAAAACTGAAAAAGCACAAACAAGATTGGGATGGTCTACATTTAATTTAGCAACATAATTGAAATATACAATTACTTCCATATGAATCTACATAATTATTATATAACTATCTATTTGCTATGTACTGTAACTACTTAAGTATGTGATTTTTTGGGTTTTCATAGTGATTGTGCTATTTTGGATTCACACAAATATATTGAGTGGGCATATCAAAGGAATCCCTGTATTACTGTGGCTTTATTTATATCCCTGTGGTCTCATAATCTGCATGCAGCACCAAAATGAGATTGGATAGTGTAGCATATAGCATGTGTAATTAGTCAAAATGTCACATATTACATTAAGGTGTGAAATACATAAATTTGAGATTTCAGAAAACAAGTAGCCTGCATTTCTAAAACACTTCAAGCCTGTCATAAATTGTTCTGAGAAGAGACCTGCCAGTCAACCAAGGAAAGTTAGCTTTGCAGGACATACCAACAATGTCTAAACCATGCCCATACTATCACACCACATTTCTTTGTCCTGGCCAAATCCTGTGATGTCACATATTAATAATGCATACAAGCTTCAATATTTGACAAGAGAAAGACACATCCTCAAAGTTTAATGTACCACACCGCTTGCACAAAACACACCCGTACAGCCTTACCCAACCTTTTGACAATGTTCTCAGATTATGAATATATGCAGGTTAAATGGTTGTAATAAAACTGAGGAAATTCATAGTGTTCTTACAGCTATAAGTATTAATATTGTCTAAGACCTTAATAAAATGTTCAATTTAATTAGTAGTTATACTGTCCATTTTTGTTGCTGTAGGTATTTCAAAAGAATCAGCAAAAGTGATAGGAAAAGTCAGTTTAGTATCACTGTCACTTTCTTTGTCTCCATACACTGTAGTATATTCATTCTACTTTTCTTCTTTCATCATTATTTCACCCAATCCCACTTTAAATTTTTTTCTCTTCATGCATGAAGCATCAGTTGATGATGAAAAGCTTTGTAATGGAACAGAAAAATTGTGTAAGAAGATTACTTCTTTTTGTACAAGTTTAAGAGAAAAATCAAAGGAGATGCAGCATTTCTTTATAAAAAGCTTAGAAGGATTCAGTGCAAACTATCGTATGGTCTTATGTGAAATTCATAGTGATTCATATTACTACTGTTCTTACACTCAAAGAGGATTCTTTGTTGCACTATACTATTACATTGTGTCACACTTTGAGTATGTGGTATTTATGTGTATGATAGCCGCTATTCTAAATTCAGCTGGATTAAGTTCCTTGGTTTATGCTGGCTCCTTGTTTTTCTGGGGATTGTTATCAATTCCATGGTCATCGAAACGATTTTGTCTGTTTTTACTATCATACACAATGGTAGTTCTACTAATGAAATATGTTGCTTGTTTTTTAAACTCTGTGATCCCTGATGTGGGTAATTTCTTTTTTATATCACCTGATGTTGGATTAAGAGGTGTGATTGCATGGCTTTTGGGAATCAAGCCAGATACAACAAATTACTTTTCAAATGCCATCTTCAATATTCTACTGTTGATGGCTATAGAGTTTCAAAGAATAATAATGAAGGTTAGTTCTATCTACTCAAATATAACATCTGTACATATTCATCAATTTATCTTTAATACATCATTCATCTGCAACTGATAAAAGTGAAGTAAAATAGACCCATTTGTGATTGCCTTCTTGAATTGTTGATGATACAAAGGTTTAACCAACCATTGTAAAATTGACAAAAAATTGTTTTCCCATGTAGTCTCAATCACATGTATTTTGGCTTTGCCCTAAAACTATGCATCTGATATTTCTTCACTACACAGGAATACGGTTTATGGAAGAACACAGTAACATTTTATAAAGATCGAAAAGTCACTATTTGGTAAGTGCATATTAACATTAATGCAATTATTGTATTCTATTTACTATTTACAACACAGGAGGCAAACTGCTAAAAATATAAAAGCATTTTTTAATGATATGAAGAATCCAGACATGATAGCTGGTGTGAGACTTGATTATTATGTGCCAATGTTGATCTGTGATATTTTGTGCTTCCTGACTATTGCATTTTTCTACTCTTACTTTGCTGTAAGATTAAACAGTCTTGTTTGTCTTCCTTGCATTCTTCCTTTCCTTAACAGATTATTAGAAGAAGAAGGGGTGATGTCATTCAATTAGATGGTTTCATTCAGACTAATAATATACCATTTCCTTACCTTGTCTTGCTACTTCTCCAGTTCATCTCAATGCTAATTGATAGGTATTGTGTAATTCAGCATCTTGATTTTAAGTAGCATACATGGTTAATTTATTTTTGCCAAATTCAATATTCAGTACATCCTGTTACAACAAAATTAATTTTTTGCTCTTTAACACAATAAATATATAATATTTCAAATTTTGATGCATTCTTTCTGTGATGTGCATATTTCCTGACATACATTTTATTCCCTTTTACTAGGGCTATTTACATTCGTCAGTCCTTAAAAGCAAGAATAGCACATTACTTTCTGCTAGTAATTGGATGGCATTTGTGGCTGCTTATAATTACACCTTTTATAACAGAAAGGTTTGTTTGTTGTTATATATGCTTAAGCCTTGTATGTATTACAGGTAGAGGGAGACCGATGGACGCAACATGTAGTGTTGATCGGAAGCAGATTATTAAAAAAAAACAAATTGCATGCTGTTATATTATGATGGAGAACTGCCTTTATACATTTATTTTTAATCATCACATCAATCTGTGCTTATGTAAGTGTCACATGAAATATATATGGGATGCCAGCTATTATGGTGTAAACAATAAATTATGTGTACACAAGGAAGTATGCCATAACTGTTTAGTAGCATGATGCAGAATACTATAGTACAAAGTAAGATTGGAAAAGAAGAATTATATATTACTGACGGACAATAATTAATTATAATTATATCATTATAATAATTGTTACATTTTATATATTTTAAGTGTGTGTGTGTTGTAACTTAGCTAGTCCTAGCGAGGGTACTAATATAAGAGCACGTAGAGTAGTAAAGCAAGAACAACATATAGAAATCAGTTTTGTGGCTTCAATCACATGCATGAAATCAATAGGTGCATCAACAAGTGACCTTTAATAACAGAAAGCTTAGAGTTGGTGCTGCATGTTGTAGCAGCTGCTACCTCAATTTCTACTTAATTCAAGCAGTGTCCCAACAGCAATAGCCTTCAAACAGGATAAGTTGTGTTTATAGGTATTTGTTTGTTACTAGAAGTCTTCTGAAAGTTGTGAAACAGTAACCATGAGTTATAAAAATTGACATAACTTGAATTCCGAAAGGTTTAATTGTTGTTTTTTTGGACAATTTGAAGTCTGCTGGCCTGGCATCAAGTTTGAAGTTCTTACATATCGGACTTACTGGAAATTTGAGAACAGACTGCATGCAAACAAACAACCTCATTACAGTAACCTTTCACTATATGCTCCGCTCTGTCTAGGAAGTTAATTATATGGCTTCATCAGCATGATCTGTTCATACAGTACAATGTAGGTAATTAAGCAGATGAAGTCAGTGCTTCATGGTATTTGACTGTTTATTATATATTTGATGCCACATGCTAAAAAAAAAGCTTGTACAACGATATGTTTTTGATTGTGAGTAAACTATAATATCAAGATTAAACTGAAGTTATGTTTAAATGGAGGTAGAGTGAGCAGCATTTCATTATTTCATACTTATTGCAACACTACTTGAGTCCATCATCCTCATTTAAATTATCAGTCATGTAATATTAAATTATTTGTCTTACAGGCCATTTGCTGAAAATCCACCAGCACAAATTATTTATTTATGTAAGTCTGGGTACTTCATATTTTCTGCACTTCAGCTATTATCAGGCTACCCAAAAAGACAAGTGGGATACTTTACTGCAATCGAAACATCATGGATTACACGTATACTTTTTAAAGGGTGAGTGTATTAAAACTTATAGAGATATAGAAACATGGGGAAGCAGTACACACATTAGACTACCAAATTGACAATGAAAAAGTTTGCTGTTGCTTGTAAGAGAGGAATTCGCAAAGACAACCATTTCTACAAACAATAACTGCAAAAGCATTAAAACGAAACTTCAAAGGTATAACAACCAAGTAGAAGCCATTAAATGATGCATGCTCTTCTGCTTCATGAGACTCACCCCAAGCTGTCCATTTCACAAGTAAATTATAGTACAGTGAAAGCCCTCTTATCCGAGCAGTGTGGGACCAAGAGGTGCCTGTATCTTTGAAACTGCCCATAACTTCGAAAGTGCTGAACTTAACTCCTAATTAGAGAATTGTGTTGAAAATTGGTCCATATTTAGTTACATATTGCAACTGTAGACTTGGGAATCTCAAAATCAGATGCAACAACTCTCTGGGATTTGCCTGTGTTCAAGTCCCCTATGATTTATAGTTTTGTTTTCAGGGAAACAACTCTCTTTTTTCTTTTCCCCAGTTTAGTAACCTCCGTTCTCTCACTGCCTAAAGTCGATCGCGTAACGAGTGAGCATACGTGTGTGAACACGGCCCTTAATTGGGGCGAAGCCCCACACTAGTCGAGTAAACGACGAGAATCTTGCTTGCTTGCTTGCGTACATACGTCTTTTTCTCCCGCGGGGACCACTTGGCCCCAGGCGAGGTGAAATAGCTTTAACTAATTAATAGGCTTGTACTACTTCGCCCACACAATGTTTACATTCATCTAGTTTATTAAATTTTGTTTTTCATTTTTGCTGCCCGGTAGAAGGAAGTGCCCGTAAGTACGGCGTCCGGATAATTCCACTGTACTTCAATAATAATGATTATATAAGCAATCATTAATATAATTATTATACCATTTATCACTGCAGTGTGTTATTTATTTTTCTTCATGATAGATATCGTCTGATCCCTCTCCTTCCTGAATTACGACAAGTTGTGGATTGGGTAGCTACTGATACTTCTCTTTCTCTTTTAAATTGGATGATAGTACAAGAATTATGGGCTCACTTATTCCAAGTTAAAGTGCAAAGGGAATGTGGTTCTCAACCAATGAGCATGAAAAAGGTAGCTATTAGCCTTATTTTACCAAATTGAATATTGCCTGCTTGAGCTTACTGTATACCTATAAAGTAATCATAATTCAACCTTGAAGGAGTACTTCAGCACAATCGAAAATTTGTGTGTTAAAACTGGAGTTATACCTGTCTAGATTACAGTATGCATGCAGAGTGCAGCCATGAGGACCCTTTGATTTTCCTCTCTGAACCCTATTCTCTTTCTCGATGAGTTGAAGTAAACCAGCAAGAAGTTTTAGTTAGAAGCTCCAACTACACGTGCAATATAATTTTAGAGGTAGATATTATCATATCAAGTTCTTATTAGAAACCATGATATTTTGTCTATCCAAGTTTGTAATAATAACTTTGAAAACCTCGAGTGTTAATATCTACTTCGCAATCATAAATTAATTTTATAGGAAGCAAACAGTGGACAATTCACAATATTAAAGATAATTAAGGGCCTGGTTTTGCTACTGATCCTCCTCTCACTTATCTGGGGGCCTTTCGTTGTTATGAGTTTCATCAATCAAACTACATTGTCTGCTCCTCCAACCCATGCTTCTGTTCATCTCAGCATAGAAGGATTTGAGGTAAGCTCTACATTAATGATTTTTTGATTTTCTATTTTTCTGTTATAGAGCTTGTTTACTGTGCAGACCTATATTATATACATAATTCTTATATATATAATTGTGTATAATTATATATAATATTATGCATAATTAATTATATGTAATAGTTATGTTATCGTGTATACACACGAAATGATGTTCAATAGTCCCAAGGGTGGAGCCCGAGTGATTATGAATATCATTGGGTGTGTATCTATGAAGCTCGTGGAGAAAGAGTGTTATAATTAACATATACCATGGAAGCCTTACAGATCAAAGGTTCAAGAATGACATTTACTGATTGCGATGGTTAGTTAATGACGTTGGAGTGTTTGCACGTTGCTGATATGGATGCCATGAATGAGAAGGACAACTATATGTGTTTAGCAAATGGCAATAGCAATGATGATTAAAAGAAGAAACCCAGCCAAAGGAAACATTCAGACAGGTTTGAATGTACCTCCACTGGAAACGATATAGCTGAAATAACTTCACAACCAATAATACTTAGAGATGCATGAATTTGGCTTTAGGTGTGTTCAACAAATAGAGAGCAGCTGGGATTTCTGAATAGGAAGTTGTCCACCCAGTTTACTAGAAAAACCCATTGTAGATGAACTCAACAAGTGGATACCGAGATTTGTAAATGAAGTCAGACGACAAGACAGTGAGTATTATCCATGCACCTCGAACTATCCATCAGTTGTTGGCTGGGTTGCAAAGACATATGCATGACATGAATTATTCAGCTTCGAAGTTTTTCGATCGATCTAATTCAGAGTTTCATCCTATTTGTGGGGCATGTGAATCAGTTTACCACCGGCTACACTCGGGTGTCATCAGTACAACTGTTCATCACACGTCAGTTATAAGTTGATCACATGAATGTTGCTTATGAAACACTTGGTGCTGACCACATCCTCTCTGATATCTATATCCCCTAGGGGATATAGATATCAGAGAGGATATTGTCACTATCAACTGATATACTGTATAACAGTAGCAAGTTTCCTTTGATCTGAAAGGCTTCTATGGTATAAAAGTAGATCTACACTACAAGGCACATGCCGTTATTTAAAATGATCATGTGTGCTACACTAAACAATCACATGAAATGCTGAGTCAGCACAAACAAGAATTTGCTAGAAACTTCTATATAGACTCTTCTGGATCCAGCTTGGTGGTGAAACTACCAGTGTGATGTTTATATACCAAATATAAACGTACACGCTCCATTGAAAATGTATGAGTCTTTTTATAATAATAAATTCAATTATATGTATAAATTATATTTATTATTTATATATATATAATTTATATATATATATATATAATTATATATATATATATATATATATAATATCATAATTGCACCTTTAATGTTATTTTCAGCTGTTGCAAATCCAAGCACAGAGTTCCTTCATTTATGAACTAGACTCAGAACAGTACAACACTATAATTTCAAGAGTCACCTCATCACCTGTAAGTTAATTATATTTTGTTTGCTTGACTTAATTGTTGAAGCATGCTGTGTCTATAATTAATCCTGAAACATGTTTGTAGTGTAGCATCAATTCGCCAACACAAGCATATACATGAAGTCATGAACGCATGCACAACAAAATGCTAAAACACTATGTGATTATGCAGATGCATTTATGGTGGCATAAAGCTGTTCATGGTACAATTGCACCAGCAAGAGCAATTGGTGGTACAGATGTACCAGCAGGAGCAGTTGGTACAGGAAGTGTTACTGTGTGCATAAGTTGCTGTAGGATAGGAAATGTACCTGGTCCAAAATAATGGCGTGCAAAATTTGCCAAATTAATTATTCATGAGGAGTGTGGTCAGTTACACATCTATTTCAATGTATATACAGGGGGACTAAGTTAGGAAGGTGCTCTTCTTTCATCGTGGAATGAAAATATGTTTTCACTCTATGCAAAAAAGAGAGACATTGTAAGACAGCAACGATGACTGACGTTTAAGCATTTTTACTTCATGCTGCAATTACGCACTGTGATAATTAAGTGACGTGTTAATAATTTATAATAACTAGAGTGTACATTATTCAGAATTATTCATCCATCTGAGTCTCTCATCTATACCTAGTAGTCTAGTCTACGAAGTGCTAAAACCAACAAGACTTTTACCACTGGACTTCCCTATAAAATATACTACAAGTCTGTATAGGTCCAGATGTGCAACCACCTATGACTGTGTGATATCATAGCACTATATAAATATCTATTTTTATGCATTGCTTCGTTAGCCTGATGAAGGCTAAAGTTGAAATGTTGGTGGTCAAAACCCAAACCTTTTGTTAGAAAAAGAGAATATGCCTAACATATTGAATGCCCAACAAAGAAGGTCCCTCTGGGACTATTTGCAAACTCAAAAATGTGAATTTCATTAGTTACTACTTATTTTTATATCTCAAGAACTGTTTAGCTTTTTTGATTCTTTTGTGTACAATTATATATCTCAAGGTTGTCTAACTACAGAGTAAATTCAATTGTAAATGAAATCTACAGCAATGTGAAGTCATTCAAATTAAATCTTAAAAAACATGTATATAATATATAACATCTGTTTGTTTTGTCGTCTTGTTTTTGTTTATTTTCCTTTTTATGTTGTATTTACTTATCAATGTTACTACAGTTTATTCTGTTTTTTTTTTTTTTTTTTTTTTTTTTACTTTTTTTTTTTGGTTTTGCATATGGGGTAGTCTCTTCACTAGCCTTTGGCTCTCTGGCTTATCCCCTTGCCTTTTGGCATAAACCTCGCTATAGAAAAAAATAAATAAATAAAATTAAAAAATTTGCCAATTATTGAAGTGAAAGGTACATGTGTAGTACGTAAATAATAAAACAAATCTTGCTGTCAGCACTCAACTCACTAAAATCTCAAAATGTACACTGCAGATTTTCAATACCATCTCTAGATCAACAATTTTCTATCACATCTGAAGTGCTGTATGAAATATCATAGGTGTACGTTGAATAAGAAAAGAGAAAAATGTACCTAAAAAGTTACTTCTTTACAACTAGTGTGCTTTAACCGGAAACCCTGTATGGAATTTCTTTAATATCATAGCGTACACATTTCCGCATGCTTAGACCATCATAGACCACAAATATGAAAGAATAACTGAATTATGAATAATTAACTAGGGTTCCACCAATACTTGGTATCAGCATCAGTAGCGCAGTATTAATTAATTAATTAATAAAAATTATAATTTGTTAATTAAGATTAGCTTGTCACATGGGCACATTTACAGTAAGAAGACGAATAGCAAGTAAGTTTTATGAGAGTTTGTGATGGCTAGGCCAAAGAAGAGTTACATCTGGGATCATTTTACTGTGAGTGGTTTAGATGAAAGTAGAGCAGCATGTGTGTATTTTCAGAAATCTGTTTCATGAGGTGGGAAAACGTTTAAAGCGTACACTACCAGCAACCTAAGGAAACATGTAAATTGGAAGCATCATGAACAGTACACTGCTCTTTAACAGACAGAAAAAGACCAAAAAGTAGTAGACAAGCTATCTTGTAAACAGCCTACTATTGTTGAAGCATTATAGAACGTAAAGCCTTATACATTTGACCACCATCAATCACGAAAGATCACTCGACTCTTTAAGAAAATGATTGCAATTGATAATGAACCTTTTAATGTCATCAATCATGTAGACTTCAAACGGCTAATGAACTCACCGAAACCATGTTACTACTTATCATCTGATAGATACTTCTCAGACACACTAATACCTGAAATGTATATGAAAGTAAAGGAGAGAGTGAGCTGTGTTGTGTCGTGAAAGAAATCAATCATGTCAATTTGACTACTGATTTGTGGTCCACTTTGGCTCAAGATTCCTACCTAAGCCTGACAGCACATTTTATAACTTCTGAATTTCAGAGACAGTAGGTATGTTTTCATGCAGTCCCTTTTAATGACAGCCATACAGGTATAAAGAGAGCTTCTACGATTAACAACTGCCTTCAAGCCTGGGGTGTAGCTGATAAGCTACATGTTGTTGTCTGTGACAATGACAGTAATTTCATGGCTGGTCTTCATGATGGTGATTTACCAAATATACCTTGTCTAACATGTACATTACAGTTGGTCTTTAAAGATGGCTGTCTTCCTCAACCATGTATGGTCAACCTTACAGCAACAGCTCGAAAGTTAGTTGGACATCCAATATAGCATTTAAGTCATTAGAAAACATTCATGGACAACTCAAATGTCCATAACACTGGCTTATCCAAGACGAACCCACAAGTTTTAACACCACATGTTATATGGTGAAAAGTTAAGAAAGCTTTAAGAACTGCCAGTGTGGTGCTGAATGTTCCAGTAGAATTAGCTACTTCAAACTGGACTCTGGCAGTAAAGGTTGTTACTGTACTCAAGGTATTTGAAGAAGCCACCCAAGAAGCAAGTGGTCACTATTCATCATCTGCTCATTCGATCATTAAAAATTACTGATGGTGATTCTGGTGTAACACAAATGAAGCAAGGGATGCTTGTATCTTTTTGCAGACTCATTACTGTGATATGCAACGATTTCTGAAAAATCGACTGTACAGACTTTTATCACTTTCCTCTAACTAAATCAGAATAAACTTCAGATACTGTACTGTAATACTCAATTTCTAGGAACTCACATAGTGCAACACATTTCATTTTACAATTATGTTAGTAACCTCAGTGAACAGGATGACAGTACAGTATTGTAATCATGTGGTATTGTGGTTCAGCAATGGTGTCAGAAGCATAGTTAATGTGGGGGTTCATAAGAACAAATGCAGTACGTCATGCCGGGGCATACCCAAAATGAAATATTTTCATTTGAAGTGTTCTGAGATGGATTCTGAGATGTATTTCAAACTGTTTTATGCTATATACTTGAAGTTCCCTACTCCCACACCTATTTTGGCAGAGTTATATTCTATTCGCATTCAGGAGTCGCGGAAGTCAACAGCGGAATAGTTGCATCATTGGAATGTAAATTATTACATGTTTGTGGTCTCTCATGTGAGCGTGTACGTACATTGTGTATACCCGCGTGTCTTGGCAGGAAACTTAAAGAAAGTGTTGCTGTGTTTATACACCTGCATCTGTAGTTACAATTGACATACCAAAGGGATAACAAGTCAAGAGCACCTCCAAGTGTATTATTTGTAATTTACATGACTATTTGATTGGCAAAGTGAGAAATAGAAGTCCACTCCACCTAAGTGATGTAAGAAGACTGATGAAGCCACTGGCTTCTCAGAACGCACTGTCAACTGTGTCCTACTGGAGAAGAAAATGCTGGATGGAAATCTCCAAATAAGAGACGTAAAGAAAGCAATGAACTTGTAGATGTTAATGTTAGTTATGTATACAAGCAAAAGGTCATATTGAAGAGCATAATCTGAAATTCGCTTCGTCTGCTGTGAAAGGTCTCACTTACGAAGGTTTCTGGAGAGTATGACCTGAGCAATGGAGAAAAACAACTGCCATTTTAGAGATAAATTAGAAGACCAGTAATTAATGTAGTACATAGAGTGTGTAGATTGTATTATTTTATTTGTTTACACAGTACCTACAGCTACTTATTTTCAAGTATCTTGTAAATTCCTTGTTGTCTTGGGTGCTCTTGTGCTTAAGAATGGAGTTTAATGGTACAATTCATATAGTTTATGATTTGCGATCGTATTATAGTATTACATTGTTGGATTTACAACGAGTAGAATGGTCTTTCTTGCATGTCAATATGACGATGTATAAGGAAGTTATAACTGCGACCACTGAATGTGAATAGACTATAATCATTCTTTTCAGCAAAGGTTGTATATACCAACAACATTCTTGGTTTGAATGTTCCAAAGCCCTCGATGCTGCCTTTTGCTTTCCATGTAGACTATTCTATACTAACCCTGAAGCAACATTCACATCATCAGGATTCAGCATGCCTTAGGGGGTAAAGATAACCACAGCGGCTGGACTGAATATAAAAGAGGATAGGAATCTATTGGGATACAACTAGACTGGATGGGTTGTCATAAAAATTAGCAAGTATGCAGAGGCTTCGACAAAAGTCATATATACTCTATTGTGCACATGCACTATTGCTCTTAGAGGGTATTATGAAAGCAAAATAACCTGATGTCTTGTGAAATTACTCTGTAGACACTAAGGCATGATAAAACATGACTTATAAAAGTAGCTGCAGTGCCACTCCAGTTATCTCCGACATTAATTATCCATTTCATTTCAGAACAAGTATAAGGAACTTCACAAAGCACACTGTTTCACCATTCTAGCAGATGAGAGCAAGAGCATTATTAGAAGAGAGCAAATATCCATTGCATTTTGATAAGTTCGTCATTGTAAAACAGTTGAGTAATGCAATTGAGGTGTGCAAATATTGATTAGAGAGAAATGTGCGTAGGCTGTTCATAATTTACTCACGAGCTAAATGTTTTTCTGGTTGGTGTTGTAATTGAAGGCTCAGAAGTAGAGTGGGCTAACCCAAAATCAACTATTGGAAATCGTCCATAGTGCATAAAAATGCATTAAAAATCAGCACACCCTGCAACTACATATGAAATGTTTTTGATTTCTAAAATTTGGAGAGTGTTTTCATGTTAGCCTGGATGTGTTACTGTTTTGTTGGTTGTAGTACTTTACTGCTCATCCCTTCAGTTGTGAGTTTTCTCAAATTTTTGAGAACAGACAGATAGATATTTGCATGCAAGGGTTAATTATTTTGGTACTTATAATTAATATATATCAAAAAAACGTTTTAAAACTTGAATTTTGCATGTTTTTACTATCACAAAATGGAGTACATGTGTTCATGATTTCTATTTTAAAGTTACAAAAAATGATATAATTTTTCTTGTTGTATTAAGGTCAGAAGACAGTTTTCTTCGTTGTATCCTGCAAATGAATTTCGTCGTATCTTATTTCCTGGAAATTCTTCTGTTTTGTGGCCTGCTACTGATTCATTTCAGGATCAACTTGTCTCTATCCTGAGCAGAAAAAATGCATCACTGTCTCTGACTTTCTCATGGTCATTTACGAGGTTATCTGCAAAGAGTATTCATAATTTATTTAGATTATTAATACAAATCTTTCAGGTCATCGAATGCAGGCTTCGTTTCAGAAATAGTCAAAGGTTTTTATGTTACAGAAATAACAAACTCCAGCATATTGGATGAATTTCAGTGTAATCTCAAGCTTCCAAGAGGATCTTGCTCAGCAGTAATGTATGTTTAATACATCAATTATGGAGAGAGCATTCTCAATGCAGTTGTAATTGTGCCTCATGAAATGAAGAATAGAATGTATATATAATTATAATAATTATTTAGATTAACCATAATTATAGTCACTGAATGACATGACCAAATTATCATTATGCAGATCTATCTACAATGCTATATATTGTATATGCACACATGACATAGCTCACTCAGAAACTAACTTATGCATTTTCCTCCTTCTTCAGAGAATTGAACAATTTATATCCACTGTTTGTATATGCCCCTACTACTTCAGTCTCTACTGAATTCCAAGAATTGTCAGGTGTAATAAATTGACATAATTGTATATACATTTATTTTTTAAAGAGTAACCACATTCTTATAAGTACACACAATGAATATGTTTTTGCCTTTTGACAGACTACATTTTGGATAGTAAAGTCAACTGTACATCATCACTAGAGTTCATCAATGACAAAGAGAACTATACTCTACATGAATGGTGGACATTGACAGAACCCACTGATCAACATCTCTTACCATCAAATGATCCTCTACAGCAGCTTAATGGAGCACTGGAGATGATTGTTTTTAGTGAACCTGGAACACCTCATATCTTAAACTTTGTATCAAGTTTCGGGTAAGAGAACATTGTTGATTGATATTGTTATAGTACATAATTCATGAATATAAAGTGAATTATGTGAGTGTGTATATTGCAGATCCACATCTAGGATTTTTGTTAGGGGTTGGAGAAACAATGAATGATGCAAAACACACTGCTAGAGGGTTGTGTGGATATGCTCTCCCAGGGAATTTAAGCCCTTGCTTCTATTGGCTACAGCAACCTCCAGAAGGCCTGTAGCCAATGATGTTCTTATTATTTAAAAAGGGAAACTATAATTATACTGTCATAATAGTTAATATTCATGCAGTATGCCTCGTCCCACTCTTGCATGAAACCCTGTTCATTGTAGATTATTAGCTGTTAGAGAATCGATTAAATTATTAATGTCATAGCTATTTACCATTTATTTATTTATTTAAATTATGGTATGACACTCAACAAATGATTACAATAATAATGCAGAGGCAATTGTAGCAAAAACTAAATAGTATTTACACCAATGGAGGCCAAGAGCAAGTTATTATAACTCAGATAGAGCCCTCAACATGGATTCTTGCTATATTGTTTAAACACATAATCAAATTCACGCAACACTTTAAAAAACCACAGGGATATAAATAAAACACCAGTAATATGACTGATTTGTAGCACTGGTAACTACATGTACTCAATATTATACATACATACATACACACCTTCACATTATTCAGGTTTACACCACAATTTTGATTGTATAATCATTTGTTATATAATTAATATATATATATTAAATGTTATAGGGATTCATTAGTGATTCATTATACATGTAGCTATTCAGCTTCCAGTATAATTTTTATAGCCGCTCCGTAACTTATTTACATGCACAATTATGAAATATCAGCAAAGCATCACTTCATTAACTATGTCCCTTCATTGTATGTTCCTCTAATCCTTTTCCTATTCTCAGTATCACAGGTCTGTATCTTTTAGTAGTTCTTGTCATCAGTCAATTTATTCGTAATTACATCCACAGTCTACCTCAGAAGATAATAATTGATGAAATGGAAAATCCTGATGATCTACTTGCTTTATGTAATGGAATATTTGCTATACAAGGGCATAAGCAAGACAATAAATACGAGATAGAAAACAAGTTTGTGGCCGAACTGTTTAGTATATTCCGTTCTGGTCCAATGCTGATCGAACTTACAAAGATTAAAATGATTAACAGCCATCCATCTTTTAATTTTAATTTGTAAGAATATAATTTGTGTATCTTATTATAGACATTATAGACCTTATAGCCACTGACATTGTCTAGTTTTATGGGTTTGTGTAAATTAATTGCTTCTTTTTTGTTTAACAATTTACCATCTTTTAATTTTAGAATATATTTTGTGTATCTAATAAGTGTATTATAGACATTATAGACCTTATAGCCGCTAACATTGTCTAGTTTCATGTGGTTATGTAAATTAATTGCTTCCTTTTTATTTAACTATTTATCATGTAAAGTGAAATACTTGCGACAACAGCCTTTATTTAGACAGTGATCCAAATCTGTCATTGTATGAATGTGAACTGAAGGCAACTTCTTATTTGATGCACACGCAGGTGTTTCTGATTTGTGGTTTCATTTGAAAAAAAGCTACAAGAGTTGCACATGATTAGAAAGAGTGCGTCATTTTTGCCTGAGGATATTGTGAATCACTCTTTATGAGATTATCCAATACAGTGGTGAATTACCTTAGTTTACCTAAGTTGGTGCCTTCCATACCATAAGCAACATAACATATCAACCATGACTACAGTTTTTACTACTGCCAAAGCCCCATAGCCAGCATTTTGAAAAAGGGGTTGAGCGGTTCAAGATATATTGCCAATGGAGGAAGGAGACATTAAAATGCAAAATTTTTTTGATGAACACACACATTTTATGCCAGACCAATTTTCTTTCCTAAACAAGATATATAGAAAAAAAAGTGTTTCTATGACTACTTTGTGGTGTCCATCATTCAGTAATCATTCATGGCTGACTTCATCATGCCTCAAAAACAACTGTCCTTACCTTTTAAAAGCCTTGTAGAACTTTAGGAATATATATTTTAGGTAGAATAGCTAGCTATTAGTTCCAGTTTCTACATAAGCTAGTAAAGCTGCAAGCAGCTTTCTTTACTTGATTGAAGCTAGCACAGATTCTGCAACACCAGATTCATATGGGAGGAGTCTAAAACACGTCACATCCCATACATTTTTTGATCATATTTGCTGGCGAAGCGGAATAGCTGCAGTCACTAAATGACAGTCAGAATAACTACAAGTATATATACAACACAATGAATATGCAATACTACTTGGAAAACTGGACACCAGTGAGCAATTATTATTCCATAAGTGTTTGATATTCACTATGATTCATAATGTAAAATCAGTACTCAAAATAGCTACAGCAATGAAACATTGTCATGGTAAATACAAGTATACTGACAACACAATAATGATACAGTTCTACATGGAAAATCATACACTACTCAGCAATTATTGTCAAGGTTGTACTAGGGGGAGGGGTTGATGAAACTCCAATCAGTGTCCAGCTTCTTGCTGCATTCCATTCCGTATTTGTTGGAAGCCACACCCACCCAGGGGTATAATTATAGGGCCTAAATGTTTTCACTAATAGTTTGTTTTCAGAAACAAACCTAAACACGCCCCACAGGTGGTGGAGGGACGGTGGGTGGGAAACACTGGCCAGGTAACTGTAGTTGCTCTCTGAGAAAGATCGGAGTTTGATAGTGCCTAGAAAGGTAAATTTCATGGTTTCACTCAAAAGCCAGCTTTCTTCAGCTTCTTGTAACAATGATCATGAATTTTCAGAAACGGCTTCATTCATTTTCTCAAAATGCATTGTACTTGGTGCACACCATGTTTGGTGGGCGTGGCTTTCATGGTTTTGTACTTGTTGCGATTGGAAAAATGGAGATTTTCCTTACATTTATCCACTTTCAGGATGAAAAACAAGTCATCAGATGATATAAGGGTTGGTATTACACCAGGTTAGTGTCATATTATATAATATTCCATTTTGAAACTGATTGGAGTCGCATCCGCCCACTCCCTAGTACCTCCTTAACAAAAAGCTGTGTAATAAATAGTATTTAACAATCTTAACTTTTAACATATTCACATATGATTTGATATTTTGGTTTTATTGGACTCCGGACAGGGATAGCCTTGCCTTGGGAACCAGAAATGGGGGTTAAAGACATCTTTGGTGGGATCCCAACCCTCCCCTCTAAATTCGTATCTGAAAGTCCCATTTACCAATGCATCAGCAAATACATGTAATAATAACTTACTTACAAAACCTTGAAGTTAAATAATGGCCCATTCTTACTGGATTATAAAAGATCCTACTCCCTGAAAACTGTACCTACCATGTGTTTATGCACATGTGCTCTCCTAATTAATCTTAGGTGGGTGTTTTTAAATAATAATTACAAGGCTATGCTGTTGTGTGTGTGTGTTTGATAATAAGGTCAATGTGTGGTTGGATGCACCAGAGGTGGCTTAGTACACTTGGGTTGATACCAACCAAAAACAAAGAGTGTTGTCTATTGGTCACAACACCGAAGCTGACTTTTCCCCACAGAAAAGTATACAGTATTTCTCTCCCAAGGCTAGTATGAGTATTGGGCTTCTTAAGTTTAAGGCTTTTTCAACAGCTTTAGGGGCTGTGGGACAACCTTCAGTGGTGCCATATGACATATGGGCAGGTTTATTTGTGTTCGTAAATGTTTTCAAAAATAGTATTTAACAATCTTAACTTTTAACATATTCACATAATTATGCTTTGATGCTTTGGTGTTATGGGACTCCTGACAGAGATAGTTTGGACTTGTTTGTTGGTGTCCAATTCGCAAATGTAAACTCTTGCTGATATAAAACTAGAGAGAGAGAGAGAGAGAGAAAGAAAGAGAGAAAGAGATTAATAGATGGATGAATGGATTCTGATAGATAGACAGATATACATGTACGTGCATGCATGTATACAGATCAACATAGATATTACCTGAGAAGCTTAATAGTAGCTCTATCTGGATAGCATATTTCATTCACTTCCTGTATAAAAAGGTGGAACCAGCAAATAATTGAATGTTAAGAGTTAATTACATATCCATGATGGAAACAGTAAGAGAGAATGAGTAATAAACAGTCACACCCAAACATGTATTTGAATGAAAATGTTTGATAAAATGATAATTTGGCAAAGGACAGATCTTAACATTCCACAGTGACATGTACATGTAGATCAGAGAGTACGGTTGTACTCTTGTTGGGATAGCACCAAAAAAATGGCCGCCCATACATTTCAGTTGCAAGTGATGAGCTGAAATCTCTGCTAATATCATAGAGCTGTCTTAATGTGTTGTATTCTCATGATAGTGAATATACTATTAATAGACACCAAGTGTATGGGACATTTTATAAACAACGCTTGACAGCAACTTACAAATATTAATGTACTTACGTAGTTACATACAAGACCTTAATACACATGTAGATACAAAATAATCCTTTGTATGTTATATATCAACAAGACAAGTATACATGTTTACAGAGCAGTAGTCATTGAACAACATCCAGTACACATCTTAGTAACATATACATGTGTATACGAGATAGCATATGTGCTAATGTGGGTATGCAACAGAAATTTACAAATTAATGTGTGGATATTTTACTTTCCTTCTCTCTTGATTTTCATCATGTGCTCCTGACTATGTATAATTACATGTACATGTACATCTAGGTTGTTTTAGTATGACAATAATGAATACTTTTTAGTTATAGTTATAGTATGTCTAGTTCCTTGTAATTTTAGTTTAGTTACAGTAGAAAACAAAAAAAAGTTCACGTTCTGTTTTTGTACTACGACCGTAGTACGGAACGATAAATGGTGAAAACGCCGTCTAAATGCGACGTTGAAATTGCGTTCAATTTTAATGCTAGAAAAACGATAAAGAGACGCTAATTGTGGGCATTGCCACTGACTACTACACGTTCAAACACACGCCTTGCTGCTGTCCTGTAGCTAACGAAGCATGTTTTTGGTATCTACAGTTTTCTTAGATAGTCTTCTGTCTCACTAAGTCAGTTAAAAGTCACTGCTATTTAAAATGCAAAAGTTATGCAGGCGAGCATAGAGGTGGGCGTTGCCCGTGGAAGTACTAAATTTTCAAGCGCTCGTCTTACTCTCTTCCTGGTGATAACAAAGCATAAATTTAACATCAATGGCTTACTTAACAACTCTTCTTTCCAGCAAAGTAAGTTAGAATCTTGAGTCTTATAAAATGTGAGAGTTACTACTCTTACAATTACAACTACGCATGCGTAAATTGTACCGGTACTGTCGAAACGTAGTTTATTATGGCGTGCCGTTTGTCTCAAAATCCGTTACTTGTGAACTATGCGGTATTTACACTTGTACGTTTGATCGATATTTGTTACTTTGTTCGATATTTATAAATAACTGTTACTTTTTGATCGATATTTATAAATAACTGTTACTTTTGATCGATATTTATAAATAACTGTTACTTTTGATCGATATGATACAGTTTTGTCTGCTCTAGGTCTACAGTAGGAAGACCTCGTGTTGAGATAAATATAGAAGACATAGAATTTCTCCAAAGCTTAAAATTCAATTGGGTTCGAATTGCTGGTATCCTTGGGATAAGTCGTGCCACTTTATATTGTAGGTTAGATGAATTTGGTATTTCAAGAATTACATCATACTCTAACATTAGGGATAGTGACCTTGACCATTTAATTTATCACATTAAAACTGATCATCCTCATGATGGTGAATGGTTTATGAATGGGCATTTGTCAGCACTTGGTATACATGTACCAAGAACAAGATTACGTGCTTCAATTCATAGGGTGGATCCTATCAATACATCTTTAAGGAGAAGTATAGTTGTTAGAAGAAGGGTTTTTTTTTTTTTTTTTTTTTTTTTTCTCTATGAAAATTTTAATGCAGAAGACAATGCATAAGGGTTGGACAGATAGCACAATCGGCTAATAAGAAGACCTCCCCAAATAATATAATGGAATGAAATAAAGACAGTAAAATATACAACGACAAACGGCAAGGTATACAATATGTGTACATACAAACAAGAAATTAAAAATGATATCTACTAAAGTGTCAAAGGACCTTATTTAGCATAGATTTAAAAGCTTGAGGAGTCTTACAGTCAACCAGTTTTTGGGGTAAACAGTTCCAATGTGGAATTACACCAATAATAAAAGAGTATTTGTGTGAGTTAGTTTTGGCATGGGGAATAAGAATGATCTGATTGTGGGAAGGAGATGGGTGGGGTGTGAAAAGGTTAGGAGGAATACATGAGTAGCCGTTGATGATATTGAAACAGTTTTTTAATCTTTGTTTAGACCTTCTTACTTTGAGTGATTGAAGTTTCAGATTGGCTTGAAGAGTGATCGTGTCGGAATTCCAATTTTTGGTAATAACCTTAGTGGCGAATCTCTGATTTTTTTCTAATTCTTCAATTAGTGTGGTTTGGTGAGGATCCCACACAGATGCGCAGTACTCTAGTTTCGGTACAATTGTGTTCTTATAGATTGCAAGTCTGGCTTGAGGGGTGGCCTAATTTAGTGATCTGTGAAGGAGACCGATCTGTCGTTTAGCTGTTTTGGCAGTGTCTCTGATATGCTGGGACCAGGACAGGGTGGATGTTACTGTAACACCAAGATATCTGAAGGAACTGACTAAGGGTATAGAGTGGTTTCCCAATTTCAGGTTGAGTGGGGTTGGTGTAGGTGAGCGGGTTATAGGCATGACCTTAGTCTTAGAGGAATTTAAAGAGAGACCATTGTTCTTAGTCCAGTCAGCAATCAGATTGATATCTCTCTGGAGGAGTTCAACATCTGCAGCAGAATTGGTTGGGCGGTAGAGGACAACATCATTGGCATAGAGCATAAGTTTAGAGCCTGGAGAAAAGGGTAGTTGTGTAATGGAGTCCATAAAACAGATAAAAAGTAATGGTCCAAGTATAGAACCTTGGGGTACACCTGAGGTGACATTGGTGAGGGAAGAAGAGGTACCATCAAGCACAACTCTTTGCTGTCTGTCAGTGAGGTAGTTTGAAATCCAGGCCAGAAGTGGTCCTGATATTCCAATGTTGGAAAGTGACTTCAGAATAAGATGGTGGGGAACAGAGTCAAAAGCTTTCTTAACGTCGAAGAAAACAGCAGTGACCTGACGATTTGAAGAGAGTAGGCTGTGCCAGTTGTTAGTGATGGACAGCAGAGCCTCCTGTGTGGAAAATCCAGATCTAAAGCCAAATTGTTGGTTAGACAAAATGTTGTTTGTAGACAGATAGCTGTTTATTCGGTTATGAATGATGCGCTCCAGTATCTTAGAGACAAGGGAGAGCAGAGAGATGGGACGATAATTTGAGGCTGTAGATTTGTCACCAGACTTGTGAATAGGAGTAATGTTAGAGATCTTCCATGCTGTTGGAACTTTTCCTTTTTGAAGGGAAAGATTGAAGAGGGTTGCCAGATGGGGGGCGATGGTGGCAGCAGTGTTTCTCAACATTGTACTTGAGATTCCATCTGGGCCTGAGGAAGTCCTTGCTTTGTAGGTTGATAGGAGTTTGAACACCTCATCTACAGAGCAGGGAATTTGAGACAGGGAGACAGGGGGTTTGATAGAGAGACTGGGGGTAGTGGATTGATCAGCAGAGGGTTTAAGACCAAAACATGAAGAGAAAAATTTATTTAGTAGGTTGGCTTTTTCAACAGAGTTTGTGGCTGTGAGTGTCTCATGAGTAAGATTATCCGGAATTCGTTCACGCTTTGAAAACAGTTTGTAATAATCTGACCAGAAGTCTCTTGGGGATTGAACATTCATGGAGAGCTTGGTGAAAAAATGTTGTTTTGATTTCCTAAGGGCAGAGGTGGTCTTGTTACGAGCTTTGTTGTACTTCAACCATGCACAGTGAGAGTTCAGTCGCTTGGCTTGTTTGAAGAGGCGCTGTTTCTTTTTGATCAAGATAAGAAGATCCTTCCAGATATAGGGCAATTGTTTGTGGGAGGAAATGGTTTTCTTTGGGATAAAGCTGGACATGGTTGTCATGTAGAGATCATACCATTGGGACCAGAAATTATCCACATCATCGTCCGGGAACATTGAAGAAGGGGTACGTAGGAGTGAGTCATTCACAGAGTCAAAGTCTGCTTTTTTGTAAAGCCAGACTTGACGGCGGGTGGTCTTGAGCTTGGGTGTAGATAACTGAAGAGAGACAGACACACAGTTGTGGTCAGAGCCTCCAATAGGTGGAAGGATGTTGCATGAAGAGAAATTCAGTTTCTCTGAGAGGTAGACATGATCAATAACAGTAGGAGTGGATGTGATTGTGCATCTGGTGGGTTCAGAAACAATTTGCCGCAGGGAAATTTTGTCCATGATTGATGAAATTTGAGGAGGCGAAGAGGTGGTGGAAGTGAAGTTGATATTGAGATCACCCATTAATACAAAAGAGTCGAGTTTGGAGGGTGGTAGGCTCTCAATAGCAGCTTCAAGCTCGTGGAAAACAGGAGTTTGAGGAGGGTGGGCGGTAGAAAATACCACATGTGATGTTTCTTTTTTTGACAGATAATTGTACCACAAGGAGCTCAATCCAAGGGTGCTTAATGATGACTCTGAATGGCAGGTCCTCTCGGATGTAGAGTGCAACTCCTCCTCCATGTCTATTGCGGTCATGACGAATCAGTGTGAGGTTCGCAATTGCTAATTCACTGCTGGAGATTGACTGGTCGAGAAAGGTTTCACAGACGGCAATTATGTCAGGGGGATCACTCAGAGCAAGAAGGCGCAAATCATCAATTTTTGGGAATAGACTTCGACAGTTTAAACTTAGCAGGTTTAAGCCCAACTCACCAGAAGACTGTAGATTCTGATAATCATCAATGGTGAGACCAATACAACTAGCATGTAGCCAAAAATAGCAAGCTTCACATTGAACTCCACGCTGGTTGGACTTGACAGGGGCAGAACATTCACCACATGGGTATCTGCAAGGGCCAGGGTTACTTTCAACGTTGCCCTGGAGAAGAAGGAGAAAAAACACAATGCGATGGCGACGGCACAGGACTGCAGGTATTATCAGCCTAGAAGGAAAGGGAATAGTTATCATATCTAGGGAGACAGAGGAACCAATCACAAGGTAAGAGAAATGTTTCAACCTTAAAACACACGAAATAACATCAGTAGAAGTACCAAAATGTATTTCAGGAGATAGAAATTGACTGATGTGGGTTCTGCTATGAGTTGGAATGGAGACCACAGAGTGGATACTCCACAGAAGAGATAAAATAACAGAGCACAGAACAGAGATCCAACCACCATGTTTATTATGTTTGGGTGTTAAGTATTAACTAACCTTCCTCCAAATGCAATGAGGGTTTACCATGTAAGTGGTCCCAATGCTGTTTGGCACATCGATGGGAACCACAAATTAATTAGATGGAGGATGGTTATTCATGGTGGTGTGGATGGATACTCGCGAACTATAGTGTACCTGAAATGTGCTCAGAATAATCGAGCTGATACAGTAATGGTTGCCTTTAACGAAGCTGTTGATGAATATGGCTTACCTGAACGTGTTCGCTCTGATCTTGGAGGCGAAAATGTAGAGGTGTGGAGATTCATGATAGAACAACATTCGTCTGAATCCAGTGTAATTACAGGTTCATCCACACATAACGAACGTATAGAAAGGTTATGGAGGGATGTGACAAGATCTGTTGGTTCTTACTTTTATGCTACATTCCAAGAATTAGAATTAAATGGTCATTTAGATGTTTTAAATGAAATTGATATGTTTTGTTTACATTACACTTACATCCCAAGACTAAATCATTTTTTAAAGGTGTTCACAGAATGTTGGAACAATCAGTCATTGTCTAGCGAGCATAATCAAACACCCAATCAACTATATGTACAAGGAATTAATCACCAACAAAATCAGCCAAATTTTACCCAAATAGTGGGACAGTCTCGAAATCTTACTTTGCCTGCAGTAAGAGATACAGTTACAGTTCCAGGAGGAACATTTCAGCCATGCAGAGCACTCATGACTTCATTAAATGCTGTCATCAATACAACAACTTCAGGTGTCGAAGACAATTGTAAAAGTACATATATACAAGTTGTTAACATTGTTGGATCTCATTTGCAATTTGGTTGCAATAATTGTACTGAATAGGTAAATGTTGATAATCATAATTATCCTTTTCTATATCATGAGTGTACATATATAGCACATGAATAAATGAATTAAATAAATGATAATTGTAGTTAGTGTCATCAATTCAACAGATTAGAGCGGTATATAGCCTGCTCTTTTATTAAATCTGTCCAAAGCCAATAGCATTAGATAAGCCAAAACACATGTTATATTTGAAAGTTTCATATTCATGTACATGCGGAACAATTGGTAGACTTAGCACATTGCAGCAGGTATTGGCTTTTGGATAAGGAGAGTCGGTATGAAAATCTATACTTAGTGTTGGTGTAAATCCTATTGGAGGAATAGATGATGCACCTGTGGCAAAGGCAAGCAGATCACTGAGTGATATAGAAACTGATTCTGTCTCAGAAATTTGGATTGTGCCCTTTGATGCTACATGAATATTTTAAATCATGCTAGAAACAAAATCGGTATAAGTATAGTACCTTCCAACTCTTGTAAAAAATTAATAAAGTAAATGTATGTCTTTTCCTCAACCTCTCTGACATTTGAGCCTTCTGGTGAAAATGAAGAAACTATGAATAAGTCTTGCAAACTGTCTGCAGTAAGGCAACACTTAACAGCAACAAACAATTGCCTAGTTGCTGTAGGATAATTTTTCAGCAGACTGAGAAAATCTAGTGCCTGAAGACCATCTTTTATTTCATCAAGCTCTGCTTTCACTCGGATCTATAACAAAATTATTAAAAATAGTTAAGATAATTACAACATTGTACACAGTACTAAACCAATATTATTGTAAACATATTATTGCTTACTACAGCATAGTGTGTAGCAATTAGTCGTAGAATCTTTGGCTTCTGTAGCATGGTATGCAATTCAGCACTTTGAATTACACCACATTCAAATCGAAAGTCAAAATTATCACTTCCAAGCATACTTTGTAAAGTAGCGTCATCAGTTGCATCTTCCAACTGTATAAAATATTATAGATTACTCGAGTAAAGGCAAAAAATATTTCACAAACCATTTTTAATTTATATTTTATTTCAGTATCTGGTACATCTTCAGAGGTGGCAAGAATATTCTCAATACCATATGACAGATAGTCTACTACAGCAGGGGATAGACACTGTGGTCCTGGACCACCTTGAACAACTGACACTGCTATCATCTGTCCTATGTACTTGAAGGTTCTCTTTTCTAGCTCTGCCATGTTATGTACAGGGAACCTGCAATTATCAGGGCCTTCGAAAAGGTTGTTGTTTCGCATGCACTCTTGCATTAGTATACATAGAAACTCCCTGCATGGGCCACCAGCATCAACTGCTGGTTCCCCAACAAATGTGAAGTAAAAGGAAACCCTCTTTTAAAAGTAGCTAGTGCATCATCCCAAACATGGCGATGGCGTACTGTTATTCTAAAAATATCACTAGTATCACCAGACAGAACTTGATCTTGGACAATATTTTTAATACTTATGGGGTTCCTGATCAAATTAAGTAATAATTATAATACATTATTTATAATCACTGCAGAGCTGTTAGTATACCTTAAAGCTGGAGGTGTGAGAGGTGATATTGGTGGAGGAGATGGAGATAATTCATTTGAATCACTGTCTTCGACCAAGTTGATATAAGTACTACATGATTACGTAAATATATTTATAAAATCTTACTTAACTGTATTCACCACACCTGTAATAATTTCTACTTGTACATTCAATTAGTATCACTTGCATTAGTATCACTGGTCTGTTAAAAAATATTTTTATTATAGTGGTTTAAATATTATACACATCATGCCATCAGGTACTTGTGATGTATATACATTCAACCACAATTAACATATAGGTTGTTGTAAGCACCACCAATGTGCTTACTTGTACTAACTGTATATAAAGCTGTTATAAACAGATTACCTCAAAATCTTGTAGTGCTAAAATGTAGATGGGCATCTTAGCATTCTTCCCAGCTACTGCACTAGCAGTCCATGTAAAACTTTCTGACAAGGATGGGATCATTAGTGTTTTGCTTCCTCCGCCAGCTGGTTGTAATACATTGAATCTAAACTTATGATTTTGCTTCATTGGTTTCCTGAACACAGCTCATATCTCTTGAAAGATTTTTTCCTCACTCATAGTTGAATCAAGATGGATTTTACCAATTAAACCATTGGATGCAAGCATTTGTCGCACCTTTCCACTTCTAGGTATAGGGATGCTTCCATCTGTTTCTATAAAATTCTTTGGGAGACAAATTATATCACGATCATACTCAAACATCTTGCAACGTTTCGGCTTATTTGTAGCCAATGACCCAGACTGAATGGCTCTCACTCTTTTCCCAAATGAAGATGGTAGTGGTCTAATAGAATGATTAACCAGTAAATGCATTGTATATCACATAATTATATTATTATAATAATTATTACTATTATTTTAATTCTATAATAATTATAATATACATAATTATATAATTATATAGAATTAAAATAATTGTTATTGAAAATAAATATAATAATTATGAACCAATTATAATTTGCATTAATAATTATTATACATTATTAAATCGAGTTACTATTACTTTTTTGCAATTGTTTTCTTTGATTTTGGCTCAAAATCTTCATCGCTCTCTGACTTAGAAGACTCAAACTGTGAGAAAACAGAAGAGACTGCCCCTACTAAGGCATTCTGCAGTGCAGTAAGGCCACTAGGGCTCGCAACCACTTCATCTTCCCCACTGAATTTGGAGTATCTTCTTTTCGATATTGCAGCAACAATTAGCTCCACCTTCAAATTAGACGGATAATAATTATTGCTCGATCAGTTATTTATAAATATCGATCAAAAGTAACAGTTATTTATAAATATCGAACAAATATGGAACAAAGGTAACTGTTATTTACAAAGATATCGATCAAAAGTAACAGTTATTTTATAAATATCGATAATTATCGATCAAAAGTACAAGTGTATCGAACAAAAGTAACAGTTATTTATAAATATCGATCAAAAGTAACAGTTATTTATAAATATCGATTAAAAGTAACAGTTATTTATAAATATCGAACAAAAGTAACAAATATCGATCAAACGTACAAGTGTAAATACCGCATAGTTCACAAGTAACAACTTGCATGAATTTTGAGACAAACGGCACGCCATACGATGCGATAGTTTCGTACTACGATCGTACTACAAAAACGAAATGTAAAGTTTTTATTGCCATCTACTGCAGTTTCAGTGAGGTTGCTTCTAGAGCATGTACATGTACATGTATCTACCTGGTGATATTCCAGAGGTGAAATTATTCATCACATGCAATAACCACAATAGTTTAATGGCTACCTTAAATTTTGGGAAATCTAGAGGGGAATCCCAGGGCACAACCAACCTGTATGAGAGAGAGAGAGAGAGAGAGAGAGAGAGAGAGAGAGAGAGAGAGAGAGAGAGAGAGAGAGAGAGAGAGAGAGAGAGAGAGAGAGAGAGAGAGAGAGAGAGAGAGAGAGAGAGAGAGAGAGAGAGAGAGAGAGAGAGAGAGAGAGAGAGAGAGAGAGAGAGAGAGAGAGAGAGAGAGAGAGAGTGAGAGAGAGAGAGAGAGAGAGAGAGAGAGAGAGTGAGAGAGAGAGAGATAATTATTTGTCAATCCTGTTGCTCGGATATATACATGTTTATAATTATAGCATTACGACTATTACAAAATTATATAATTATGATAATATTATCATAAGTACACACATGAACATGTACATGTATATATGAGCTAGTGCTGAAACGAATACTGCTTTTTGGTATTACATGTATTCAAATACTCTCTTTCCTTAATGAAAAAATATTCACTTGCTTACTCATCATAAATTGTTTGGATTGTCTCTTGCAAAATATTACATGTAAGTATTAGCTCAAAGTAGTTACAATAGATGTTTATAACAGAAACCTCTGTTTTGTTTTATTGTTCATTCTCTGATCTACAAGCCCAAAATCCAGTAACACGAAGCAAGAAACTTCTAAGCAGTAGAGACATTTTATATGACAGAGGAGGGGGAATAATAGAAGATTGTGTGAATGAGAATTATCATAGAGGGGTGTGGGGTATGGAACCCCCTCCCAAATTCAAAAATCACAATGGTTTAACAGCAACCTTATACATTGTATATAGTATCGTTTAAACTTTGGGAACCACCCAATATTATTATTAATTACTCATTGTTGTAAATATAACTAGGACTAGGACTATATCCCATCATTCATGTATATTCATTATAATCTAGTATTCAAACATTATTATGTAAACTAAAGTCCATTCGCGTTCACTTTGCCACCGGAAATTATGTGTGGGAGAAAATTAAGAGAAAAAAATTTATTTGCATATGCAAATAAATTTTTGTGGTGTGATTTATTGGCGGGTGACGCCCGCCAAACCATGTGTAAACTTATTTGGCATAATACAGAGATTTTAAAATGATTTTTTACTGGGTATATATATAATATTTTTAACAAAATCAAAGAAACAAAATTATTGTTGTATACAGCTATAATATTAAAACATGAGTGGTATATAAGAGATCCAGATCTTCAATTCCATCCACCTCTGAATCAACAGTGGCACAGTAAGTTGCCAAAAAGCCTGGAAGAGGTATACGCCTCACTTCACAGACAAAATACCTTATAGAAAATGTACGACGATTTTTTGAAGAGGAGAAGAAGGCCAAGAGATCAACATTAATTAAGAGACAGAGTAGTAGACAGGATAGCCAAAGATCAGATGGACTTCTGAAGACTTCAGTGTTAATAAAATACTTATATAAAATACTATATATATATATATATATATATATATATATATAATGATATTACAGTGTTTTCACTTATATTTTCTTGGCCATTCTCCTTCTATTGTTTAGGGAGCACATGTGACAAAATTAATTACATTCCATGTGGTCAATGGTATCCACTATACTTTTGCTTATGGGTAATACAGCTAACTCTTTCTTTATACGTTTAATAACTGTCAAAAATATATCGTTAGAACCGCGTGACTGTCAGCAGTCTAATAAACTTTGTAATATTGAAATTGGTTGAACAATTAGAAAGTTATTTCAATTTTTCTGATGGAAAAGTGAAATCAAATAGACTTTAGTCCTCTATTAAAACCACTAGCTCTTACAATAGCTAGTTATTCCCAGCAGGTAAGTCAGGACATGCATTCACTTTTTAGAAAGTTGGATGTCAACCATCTCCTCTGTTGAGTGTGTCTGCTCACAGTCTTTCATGGAAGTAACATGGTAGTTTAAATAAGGTAGGTACTTAGTTATTAGGCAGATAATGATGTTTGAAACAGTTCTAAGATAGTTTAAGGGTTGTATGAAGTTGTTGAAAGTTACACACATATACATGTACAGTATATATGCATGAAGCATTGATGAAGTTATTAAAATAACATATTATATACAGCATATGTCATTACAACAAGCTAATGTAATTATATACCATGTACATGTACATGTACAGGTTTAACAATACATCATGATAGGTTACCTGTACCCACTGTGGCTCTGTCACACTTCTTGAGCTCTTTCTTCCACCTCCTTATAAGCTATCATAGCTCTGCGTTAACAGGAATCACTAATACCATCAATTACATTCACTTGAGCTGATAAATCTTCTGAATCCTCTTTTTAGTAATATCAGCTTCTATGAAAAAAAAAAGTAAGATTGGTAATTAGAAAAAAAATAGTTTACAATTGTGATCATCCACACAAAGATGACCAAAACTACAAAACAAGTTTAAACAAACACTTATATGTAACTAATGAAGATTGTGAAGCTACAACTAATACACAAAAGAGAAAAATGTTTTACTAAATAATATCCATCATTAATAATAATCCTTTGTCTGGTCTATAACTAGCTGTACCTCTATACTCTTCAGTATTATCAGTATAATTATACACATACATGTATACTTTTTATTATGTATAAGATACAATGAATCAGTAGTTAAGACCAGGGAATACTCACAACTGGTATATGTTTTCATTCTATGTTAAATGTATAGTTACTATTCAGTCATTTTATATAAGAAGTCAACTAACTTAGGTACTTAATGTATAATGAATGAAAAGTGGCTATTTCTATAAAAGTGTGTGTTCAAGATTGTTTTATGGTAGCTGTTCATCATCCTATAAGATAGTGAGATGTACAATAGAACATGTACATGTACTTACAAACACAAATTACAAATGACATGTACTACATGTAGTACCACTCGAATAAAAGTTCTCATAACATACATGTATTAGTTGCCTATTGAAGTATTTATGATGTGACACACATGTATATACATGTACAATGTATATACTAGGGCTGGAATGAGTCCTGCTTTTACTATCTGGATATCCATTCACAATAACAGTCAGGTACCAGGATAATTGCACCACAAAGTTCATGACTTGTGGTGCACTAAAATATACAGTATTACCTCACCTTTTTTGCTGTTATCAACTCCAATAGATGTTTATACAAGCAGTATTGGTTTTTATGGCCAGTAGGACCATCCCTATGATTGCTTTCCTACGGGTTCGATGTATGTTTATATATATATATATATATATATTCTTGTGTCACTTGCGTGAGTATGGGTTGTATACGTAGTTAAGGAAGTTACGTCATTCCCGGGGGGCTCGGTCAATTAATAGCCGTGGCGCGTAAAAGAACGCGCGCTCGAGCTCTACAGACCAGCAGAAAGAAAGCCTACGTAGAAACTGGAACTAATAGCTAGCTATTCTACCTGAAATATATTCCTAAAGTTCTACAAGATTCTTTAAAAGGTAAAGAGAGTAGATAATCGAAATAATAACTATAGTATGCTATTGTGTTTCAGGCATGATAAAGTCAGCCATGATTAGTGAATGCTGGACACCACAAAGCATGCTTTTATCTTCACTTAAATTTGTAAAGCAATCATAGGGATGTTTTTTTTCTCTATATACACTTGTTTAGACATTGTTCTGTACTCTACAAGCCAAAAAAGCTAATAAAACGAAGCAAGACACTTACATGTATCAATTGCCATTTTACTACAATTTTGATTTCACGTGTTTGGTTTCTTTGTTAACGCAAACATTAGATGAGTACTCAGATACAATGAAACAAATCCGGATGTTCAGTTTGCGGATAACTATTCAAATAATCGGGTATCCTTTCCAGACCTAATATATACACATGAACACACAATTTTGTTTAATCAGCTCTGGTATATATATACATGTAGTTGATAGTGCTAGTGTAACAGAAAAGTAAAGTAGTAAATAAATTTATAATATCTCGGTAGGTATAAATAACACACATAAATGAATGTCATAAGTGTATTTAAAATGTGTAAAGTATAATAATTGAAAGACTATAAGCAAGGAATTCAAAGACCATTATAAAGAGTTACATGAGTTTCATATTCATAACAAGACATATTATGGAGGTATAATATTAATAATTTATGTCATTAATTATAATTACACTACCTACCGTACCACACATGTGTTACATGTACAGCTCAGTTGGTAGAGCATCTGTCTAGAGTACAGAGTGTCGTGGGTTCGAATCCCACCTGAGGCAACTCTCATTTTCATTTTTCCATTGCCTCAGGTGTCTTTCTTTCTTTCTTTCTTTCTTTCTTTCTTTCTACATCTCCAATAACATCATGTATGTATAAATTAACTCAAGATGGTGGATTGCTGTGCTGCAAACACTTGCTACTACTTATTACCTTCCTGTAACATAAAAAGGATTACCTACATGTATAGCTACTGAGAATGACTTCTATTTATCAACAAAGAAAGCTGGAGTGGTTTGAAATATGAAAGTTATACAAGTAAGTCCTAGCTAAGAATGATTTTTACTAAGGCTGGGAATTGGCTGACATTTTGAAATCAATTATCACTAACTTCAATTCAATTGATAATCAATTAAATTCAGTGGAATTAATTAGGCCAATTAAGTCAATTACTGCAGAAAATGCCTCCCACTTGATGATCAAAATGCTTCCTGTCAATTACATTATTTGCTGTTGAATGCTTGAAAAGTATGTCTTCTGGAATAATTAGCATAATCAATATCACAGATTTATAACTGACAATCAGAAGTATTTTCAATATCGATTGATTAATCGATTCTGCGATTAATAATCCCAGCCTTAATTTTTACATTAATGACATTAATCAGAACCTTCAATCATGCAAAATTTGAGAGTAACAAAGTAGACAAATTTTGCTTATGAACACCCTACCAGCAAAGCAACATAAATTGTGGGTATGTATTTTTTTAAATTACATACGTACAAATCATGTATTACAACAATGCTATAGGAACTTTTTATTGAGGATTAATTTACTATAGGTAAAGAGAGTATGGAAGAGTAACTACATGTGTTAGTATATGTAGTGTTAGACAAAGTTCAGAAATGACTGTTAATATTAATTGATAATTTCTGATGTGTAAAACAAAAGAAAAACGTCTAGTTTAATAATTAAACTAGACGTTTTTCTTACATTCTCAAATTAATTTTCAAGGAAAATATGTGGGCAAAGTGTATATTAAGTAACTTCTTTCACCTTTATAAAAACTCTCCCATTAATTATAGGGTGTAAAGGATTAATTAATATTGCATTAAAACAGGAGGTGTTAGTCTTTTATTACAGAAGACAGTAAAATCATAAATACATGTATACTTGGTGCTGCCCCTGGTGCTCCTGGAATCACCAGGCAAAAGAATTGCCCCACCTTAACTTAAAAAGGTTTAGTGGTTCAATTATCAAATTATGCTCATGCTAAATGTGAGGTTATTTTAGAAATGGAAGCTGTCTGGAAATAATTTGCATATACATATGTGACATTAAACTGGAAAAGGTCATGTTTGTATTTTAATGAACTACTTACATATAAACACTCACTATTCAGTCATATAGTACATGCAATCAATCACTACATGTGAATGTGTAGTCTAGTATAGTTAGACCCATCCCATGTCAAGTGAGGGGTACAAGCGTATACAACAACTTGTACAACGAAACAAAATAGAGTGTTATATTTCCCACCGAATCTGATATATCATGATTAACTTAATGTATCATGATAATTAATGTATGTATCAATACCTAACTGTATGTACAATGTACATGGGTGACAAAAAAACACTGCAGTGGCATTTCTGTTTCTGATTGGTGTGTTCTATTTTGAATGCACATCACAAGTTGATGTATAGTCTTTTACCAGACCCATCCCCTAACTTGAGATGAGTTTGGTTATGTGATACTAGTAAATGCGCTATTCATGAAGAGATAGATACTACTGATCCTCTTGAATAACTAGTTACGTACATGTATATAATATAAAATGGAGGAATAGTGAGCTTTTGTATTTCATTATACAAACATGTTAATTTTATATAATTATGTTTACATTAACTTACATTTATATTCAGTGAGTCAATATGGTTTTTAGATCATCAGAAGAAACATCTTATCCCCCATAATCTCCTCCTTCCCATCAGTGTCATATGATAATATAATTCTTCATTATATATAGTACGTCATCTTGAACATTGAGTTTAGATAACATGAGAATACTCATAATATAGTACATATTCGACTGTCACTAGTAGATGTGGAATCAGAATGAGGATTAATGGAACCTGATTCAGTCTGAGTAAAAAAAAAGATCTTTGTTAGTGATGTTTTAATTATAATGATTATATCATTTAATTAATGAGTGATATTATAAACCACTTGTACATGTATAAGTAGCTTTTATATACATGTACACAGGACTTATACATGTATTACTACATACAAAATAACCTGTATATATACATTGTATATATATAGTGGTAACTACATGTACATAAGTACTATTATCATCAAAGAAATGAATTCACTTAATGGTAAGTACTATTATCATTAGTGAATGGGAATTTGTTTATACATTAGTAACCCCTCATGACAAAGTGTTGTGTATAATAAGAGATGTATCACCTATTATAATTACTAATTACTGTATCACTTTTAATTACTAATTACTGTATCACTTTTAATTACTAACTACTGTATCACTTTTAATTACTAATTACTGTATCACTTATAATTACGTATCACTTATAATTACTAATTACTGTATCACCTAATTACTGTAACACTTTTAATTACTAATTACTGTAACACTTTTAATTACTAATTACTGTAACACTTTTAATTACTAATTACTGTATCACTTTTAATTACTAATTACTGTAACACTTTTAATTACTAATTACTGTATCACTTTTAATTACTAATTACTGTATCACTTTTAATTACTAATTACTGTATCACTTTTAATTACTAATTACTGTATCACTTATAATTACTAATTACTGTATCACTTATAATTAATTCACTTCTACATGTATATTACTATACAATGTAAATCAAGATATGAGTGTGTCTTTCATATAACACTCCTTTCTTATAAAGGGTTCATATATTAAATTAATAGTAATGTATTTTAATATTATAATAATCAACTACTAGATAATGTTGATTACTATCACACAATACATCATAATAAATAGCATATGGACTACATGAAGATTCAAAAGACATTTTGTTATGAAACCACATCACATAGGAATATATGAAATATACAATACAATAGCTAGTGTATTGACATGATGTCAACAAGGAGTATAATTATACAATGTAATAATAGTTTATGTAAATTCCCTTCCCATTTGGAGGTCATAACAAGCATACATGTACATGTATATAGTCTGGTATAACCAGATACTTAATTGTAAAGATGTACCGATTATCGGTCTAATAATCGGATCGGTACCGATATCATGTCTATTGGTAAATATCTGTATCGAATTTTATTGAAATAAAATTATTATATTTGCGCATGTGCAGTAACGGGAGCCACGTGGGTTTTTTTCTATAACTGTTAAAGTTCATCAAGACGTTATTAATTCCTCATAATGGCTAAGCGTTCACCAATATGGGAGTATTTTGAAGTTGCTAGTGATGAAAGGTTTGCCATTTGTAAATTATGCAACAAATCTGTTGCCCGTAGTGGGAAAGACAAAAAGAGCTACACAACTACTAATGTTGTAAAGAACCTGGAATCGTGTAATCGTAGTAAGTATTCAGAATATCTGAAGAATAAGGAGGATGAAGACGCTAAAAGGAAAGATATACATGTAAGTTGTTGGAGATAAATACACATACTGAACCTCTTAGATTTAATATCAGTCAACAATAAAAATAATAGTACTTCATATATTTATTGATTATAATTATTATTATCTTGAGTTATTCCAATCATTTATTTCTTTTTTGAAATGGTCTGAAGATGATAAAACATGAAGAGTGAGTTATGTGACTCTTATACATGTATTAGATGGCAATTATCGGATCGGTTTATATCGGTATCGGTAATACAACATGCTATTATATCTGTTATCGGAATATCGGTAAAAAACCATATTGGTACATCTTTACTTAATTGTGATAAAAGATGGAGGATCTGAGTACATAACTATATAAGAGTTGTATCATAGTCAGATAAACAGCTCTACCAATCAGATTGATTCATTTCATTCAATGAAATTCGTCATCATAATAATTATACATGTACTGTATTTTTATTAATTGAGACATATTTATTCTAATCATATTTAATTGTTTGTCAATAAGCACACTATGATAACCAGCTTGTACGTCACCCCATCAAAGTTTTTCAAATTCACAATCCCCCCCTCTCCCCTCTCTCCACTCTCCTCGACCAAGATGACTGATTTTCAGACTCTCATCTTAATTGTTTCTTTCCTGACAATAACAAAAGCTATCTACACATAAAAACATGTCAAACTTGTTTTGGTTATTAAAGGGTTAATTAATTAATGTTGTCCATCTTGTATACATATAGGAGTGTCCTCATGTAGACCTATACTTTTTATACCACAAGGGTTGGCTAACATATACATGTAATTGTATACATTGTATATCAAGATATACATAATTTGGTTTAGGAAACAAATATCATGATAACAAAATGTATGGGCTGTTGCAGACCTAGTATACAGCACTGTCACCATGTTTGATATACATGTACATGTACATGTACATGTATACCAACATATCCCGTTACAAACATGTATGTACATACAGTACATGTATGTCATACACACATAATTATATACATGTACACTAGCTTAATAATGCCTTCAGCAGTTTAAGCCACATGTAGGAATGTGTAGTACCTTCTACAGTACAGTAGTACACTACAGACTCATTCGCTCTATGTCTATCTCTCTATTGGATGTTAGCTGGGCTTCTCTCAGTTAGTATTGTCTGTGTTTGTTTGTCTATCTCTATTTAGTCTTGTGCACAGGAAACATTTACATGCACGAGAATCTCTATCAGATGTTAGTTGAGTTTCTCAGTTAATGTTGTCCGTGATTGTCTACATGTACATGTATGTCTCTCTCTACGCTGAGATCTCCTGTACTCTCTGCTCTTCTCTCTCTTTGTCTAATTTTGTTGGTGATTATTTGTCTATATATTCTCCAATCTTCTTTATAATGCTAAAATCTCAAATTTACTGTTAACGCCTTCTTTTATTACGTCACACCAAAGTGTCTCATCAATGTCTAATTTTCTGGGTCTTTGTTGCTGGTGAGTTTGATAGACAGACAATGGCATTATTATATAAATGTATATAAACACTTTAATTGTAATATACACATACATACTCATATTTGCAGGGGTGTGGAAACAGCCAGTCATGCAGGACATTGTCCGATAAATCTAGTGAAGGTCTGGTAAATTAAAACTGAACTGTATACAAAGTATATGGGGAGCAGGACAAGAGTAGTGAAAACAAGCCAGAATGTCTGGCAATTAGCTCACTATTTCCACACCCCTGCATATTTGCTGTAACATATTGTATATAATGTGAAAATTAATGTTGTATGGAATGTTTGTATATACAAAATGTATAATGTACACTATGTACCAGACCAGTGTCACATATATCAGTATTAGTATTTAGTCACGTTTAAATACACAGACAGGTAGATGAATGAATTGATTGATGAAATGAATTACTGGAGATAGATATATGAATAGATACATAATTATGATAAATATACATGCACATGAGAATGTGTATGTATGGTTCTGAGATGAAGGATATTCATTATCATATCCTTATCAGTAGATAAACTGTTACTAGTAACACTATTATAACACAACTGATAACTATCTTTGCATTGTAACACATGATAACACATACATGTACATGTAGATAAACACACATAATTATGTATATGCTTATTCATGCACTGTAACAAAAATATATGTACTAATTATAATGACATGTTTAGTCCTGTACATACATGTACAATCACATATACATGTACCTATACACGTACATGCATACAAATACATGTACATGTATATACTTGCAATTACATACACACACAGACAGACATACACACACGCATTCACACGCACACAACCGTATACATGTGTATACACATGTACATTCATACATACTTAAATATAATCACATGTACAGCTGTACATGTATATACAATCATAATACTACAACATTTATTATACGTGTATATGTATACACACGTACAGGCATAATAAATGTACGTGTCGATGTATGGTTTGTACATATACATGTACATGTAATTATATGTGCACACATGCAGAGATACTAATGATGTACATGTACATGTATATACATACACATACACATACATACATGTGTATATTGTACATAAATATATACAACGTACATACATATATATGTACACAGTAAATACATACATGTACATGTATACATATACATCTATGTACTTGGATCCATCTACATGTTCATACAGACATACATACAGCACATGCATGCATGCATGCATACATACACACACACATGTACATGTACAGATCAATTACTATTATCTTTAAAGCTGACCAACAACCTCTTTCTTATCAACCTTCATCAATTGTACTCACTGTCAAGATGTACATGTACATCTTGACAGTGAGTACAATTGAAGAAGTGGCTATTACAACATCGAGCTGGCTCTAAGCTTTCTGCCATAAAGATCACTTTCTAGCTCCACCTATTTCATTGATGATTAAAGACACAAGACTGTTTTCTACTTATTTCGTCACTACATACATGTGCAATTTGTGCATGTACCTACTGTATATACATACTGTATATACATACTGTATATTCATAATGTATATTCATACTGTATATACATACTGTATATTCATACTGTATATACATACTGTATATACATACTGTATATTCATATTGTATACACATACTATATATACATACTGTATATACATACTGTATATACATGTACATACTGTATATACATACTGTATATAAATGTACATACTGTATATACATACTGTATATACATACTGTATATACACATGTACTATATATACACATGTACACGTACACTCGTACACGAATACACTCAGATCAATTAATATTATTTTTAAAGCTAACAAACAACCTCCTTATTATTATATAGGTAATTATACATGTACACACATACTTTCATTTAGTACTCTACAGATATAGAAAGTCTGTAGCAAGGAATGTCTTTTGCAGCCATTTTTTTGCAATTATAATTTCACTTGTTGAATTTCTGCAATTTTAAAGAATAGTCAAATGCTAAAAATACATTTGAATACCATAGTAACAAACAAATATTCGAAGAGATCCAATAATTGTTACAGCCCTAAGTAAAAGTGTCTTCAAATCAAGTGATTATGGGTAAGTACTAGCATAACTAATGATCAAATGTGTCCTTTATCATAGAAAAATGATTCATTGTATGAAATTAAACAGAACTACAAGTACATGTACATGTACATGTATACATAACCTAGAGTTCAAAATTCCAGTTTTAAACTAGCTGATTTGCTTCTTTTATATGGGTGAACAAAAAGCAGTTTCATTTGTAAAAGTATACACTCTTACACATTTCATTGTACATGTACATATATAGTCGTAGTCACACAAAAACTTGTACATGCAATCATGATTTCATACATGTATATGTACATGTAGAGGATCTGAGATTTCACATATCCTATGTCCTCCACATTTTGAAGTCAAAAGATGAATTTGACTAAAATTAATGCATTCTGAGAGTACATAAAATTCCTGAGGGAATATGTCTTCTGATTTATTTTGGCAAACAGATAATTTGATGATATCCCACTTCGTGATATGAAACCAAATAATGTGATGTTTTGTAATTAACCTTATCAGTAGTAGATTTCATTAAAGATACTACAATGAGCGAAAATAAACAGCTATGGATTACTAGGGTAATCACTATTTTAATGCATAAACATTACATACATAACTTGTTTATATGAGAGTTCTAAAATGTATTAGACAATGATTACAAAATGGCTGAACAGTAAGCTTATAAAACTACACATTCTTACACATCACATTGCATACAGTCCCAGTCACATACATGTATACATGTACATGTACAAGTATACATATTAGGGCTGGGAAAAGGTCCAAATGTTCGAATCTTCGTTTGTTTGCTGTCCATTCGAAGCTATATTTCTCCTTTTGAATCTTTCCTGCCACCCCCACTTGTGCAATCTAAACATGTGGTCAATAATGTGGGTGTGTTCCAGAAACGTTGAGAGTGTGTTGTTGGCTGCTTCTGTCTCATTTTTCAGTCCACCGATGCTAAGTAGAATCAGTGAGAGGAACAACACTAGTACTCATTATAAAGCAATAATCCAGTTTTAGAGACATTCTTTAGCCAGTCAAGGTAAAAGCAACATTGATAAAAACACATGCGAACGTTCGAATATTCATTCGTTTTTGGTGACAAAGCTTTGAATGTTATTTTGCAACCTTTGTCCTAGCCCTAATACATACGTAAATTTACACTCATCATTTCATATATATGTAATTAACCTCATCAGTAGTAGATTTCATTAAAGATACTAAAACTCTAATAGCATTTTCAACTATAACTCTTCTGTGAGAATCTGTGAAGAAAATAAAACATAAATAATTGAAACAAGATATGTATTATATATTATTTCAAGGAAAAAATGTTTCCTAATGATTGCTATGGTGATTATCAATTAATTCATTATGACTTTCTCATGTCTTAATACCCAACAATTAACCTACATGTTGTCTGGAATATCTGTTTTATGTGTGAAAATAAGTGGAAAGCATTTTCACCATTCACAAACACAGTTTTTTTATGGCCCGCAGGGGGATCCCTGTGATTGCTTTCCCAAGGGTTCGAACTATATATATATATATATACATATATATGATTGTGTCACTTATGCCGTGTATGCATTGTATATGTGATGAAGGAAGTTACGTCATTCCTGGGGGTACAGATAATTAATGGGCGTGGCGTGTAAATGAAACGCATGCTCAAGCTCTACAAACCAGCAGAAAGAAAGCTGTGTAGCTTACGTAGAAACTGGAACTAATAGCTAGCTATTCTACCTGAAATATATTCATAAATTTCTACAAGGTTCTTTAAAAGGTAAACGGAGTAAATAATCAAAATAATAACTATAATAGGGTGATGTGTTTCGGGCTTGATCAAGTTAGCCATGATTACTGAATTCTGGACACCACAAAGCAGTCATAGGATACATTTATCTTCACTTAAATTAGTAAAGCAATCATAGGGATGCTTTTTTCTCTATACACACTTGTTTCATTGCTAACATCATCTTCAATAGCTATGAATTTCGTGATTGCATTAACACCAAATGTACATGCAAGAGGTACACACAGATGACAAATAGGTGATCCTTCATTGAATGCAGTTACAAGCAAGAGAAACATTTTCTTTTTATTAATGCTATCTCTGGTATCTTTGAAGTTTCAACACATTCTGGTGATTCTGCATGTATATATCATATTATGTATGCATTTTTCATTGTAGATGTTATACCTATAGCCTCGTGATTGCTGTCCGTCCTACATGTATATTACAAAAGGGACGGTATTGGGAATTGAAAGCAGTGTTAAGAATCAGTATATGATGCTGGTACTGACTGTGGTCCATTTGTTATTATCAAACATTAAATTGGTAACCGAATTACTCCACCATACCTTACTGAAGTTTTATTGTCTTTATATACAAAATAACCAAATAGTGTGATGACATTAACCCTTAGAAGACTGATGTCACATATGTGACATTTCACCCCTACGTGGTTCACCGTCTGTTCCTAGCTACACGAAGCTGTCCAAATGCTTGTAATTGGCGTCAGACACAAGCTGATGAACGAGGCTTAAAAAGTTGATGTTTTTTGGCCTCCCTTTGGCCTAAATAACATTCACGGGGGGGATTTTAAAGGGGGGTGTCCCCCCGTTAATGCGGGGGTTCGAAGGGGACGCAGCCCCCTCGCTGCTGATGAATTTTGCATTTTTGTGACCCCACCCACGCACTCTGGTGGGTACCTGATGCATTTTCCTTGCTGTGAAACCTGAAATCGTGGGTGTAGCTGGTGCCAACATGCAGTAGGGTCATTTTGTTAGCCCTAGTTCTAGTCAAAAGAGGGAGAGCACTACATAGTACTCCATGTCGGAAAAGGAGCCAAGTTTGGGGTAGAGAAAGTGAGCGGTGGCCACATTATATGCAATAGAGTCGCCAGTGTTGGAAATGGGAAGAATTTTGAAAAACAGGCTCAGTCCTCTAAGGGTTAATTAATGAACTACTAAGATCACATATGTATAGTGAAATAACTAATGACTAACCTCATTGAAGATATGTTCAGTGTAATACATTTAAGTCCCACAAATGAATAAATGAAGACTCCATTACTCTATACAGAAGAGGATGATGAAATGAAGTCCTGTGAATGTATAAAACTATAACTAGATTCATCATTACAATATAAAAATGTATTATTAAAATTTATTATTATGGCCTGTAGGAATGATGTAACTTCCTTAACTACGTATACAACGCATACTCGCGTAAGTGGACACGAGAAAAAAAATAATATATATATATAAACATACATCGAACCCGTGGGAAAGCAATCATAGCCTGCGGGCCATAAAAACATTGTATTATGTAGTCTGTACTTTAAAGATTATATTAAAGACTATCACAATCAAACAAATCTTAAAATATTGACTCACCACATTATAATGATTAATGAGGTTGGATTGAGTAATAAATATTTTGTCTATCCAACAAATAAACCTCATCTCCTGCTTCTGAAATCATAGATAATGAGGTAGACTCTATATTTAGTCTGGCTACACAGATCACCAGCTACCATGCTTGAAAGTGGAGATTGTGAAACATAAACCACACCTACTGCAGTATGAGCCACACCTTCACATGGAGGAGTAGCTGGTGAGAAGAGATTTCGTGAAACTGGAGAGTAAGTTCTCTAACATAATAATCAATGAATAATTATTAGTAATGAATAATGATAGTCTAGCTGATTAGCTGAATTAATATGACTGCTCAGTGAAACTAGTTATGCTATGGAGACCAGCACTTCCCCTCCACTTTCATAAAAAAAAGTAGCCAAACTTGCAATTCCAGTGTATATGAAATAACAGTAATTCCTTCTACTATTGTTAATTTTATGTTTCAATCGGAAAAAAAACTTCTGTTGAGCGAACAGTGGTCATACAAATACACTTTTCTCTTTTTTACATTTGTATCTCATTATAATTTCAGAAATCTGTGAAATAAATTTGTTACTATCTCATTATTTTGTTTAGATATTTGATAATACTGAAATTCAACATATTGGAAAACCACTACAAATGGATTGGGGCCGGCAACTGGAATTGGTATGTCAATATACATGTACATAATACATGTGTCTGTGAAATTTGTTTACATAATAATTATTATTAGTGCTGATCACTGGTAATGGTCCTGTTTTAAGTAAGATTATGTGTGGATGGATCCTTTTCTTCACTAGTCTTGTACATTTTAGGAATGTAACTTGATTATATACATGTATAATAATAGAAAGATATTGAAATTAAGCTACTGAACAAAAAGAGCAAATGAGTATTTGAACAATGACCACACTTCTATTGACTATGATTAACTCATAATCATAGAAATTAATTAGTACTTTGTTATATCATGTGACTCATGATATAGGATAATAATTTGATAATATTGTACATTTGTACTATACTTAAAGTCAGGTAATTGAATTCCTCACCAGTACTAAACTAATAATACATTGCATATATTCATGTAATAGAGTATACAAATGTACTAACTTGAGATATTTTATTAATTATAACAAGTTTATGATCAGTTTTGTTATTAATTTATTAGTGAGAATTATAATTTATAACAAAACATATTTTATATTATACTATTTCTAATTACTTTAGAATCAACAGTTATATGATGCAGTACGGAAGGGAAATATACAAAAAGTAAAAGATGTGATTACTGATGGAGCAGATGTTAATACAACTGATCATCCAGTGAGTATATTATAACATGACTTACAAGTATATATTGTAGTGTTATATGATTTCCAGTATTAATAAAATCAATAATTTGTGATAGTGTAAAGAAATTCAAAATTAATATTAAATTCACTGTTCATGTTAAAAGGTGCAATTTATCACAGAATACATATTCAGTCATTTTATACAGAAATCCAATGAAATGTGGTATCATTAGGCTTCTTGACTAATGTATTTTATATGTTTCCTGTACAAAATGACTGAATAGTGTTTAAATGTACTTGACTTGACAAAATATCCCATGACAAAATCATGAAGGGTTGTTTTTACCTTCGAGTCATATGCTACATAATATATATGTATGGTTTTTTTGGAGATGAGTTGTACCTTATTGTATGGATGATCACATAATATATCATTTCACTAGAATGTTTTATAGCCCACAGGTCCATCCCTACAATTGCTTTCCACGGCATTTAATATAATTATAAATATATATCTATATATATATATATATATAATATATTCTATACACAGTTAAGGTGGCACTCTAGCTCGGTAATGATATTCATTAGTTATTATTGTTTTACAAGAAAATATTACAGCTACATACAAGACAACTATTCCTTTAAACAGATCTTCGGAAGAACTTCTTTCAGCTAAAATTTCACATACATCTGAAATTAGACATAAATGCATTAGGGCTACAAAGTGTTCAGGCCACTTTTCTATTTAATTTTGTATTTTCACTGTAGTAACAATGGCTGCTACATGTACAAACAATGGAATTCCCACACTTTGCGACAACCTCTCAACAAAATAGATTCAACAAACGGTAGGCAGACACCTTCACTCCCTTCAAGTGAAATATGGGGCAGACGTTGTATTAGAACAGAGCGATGTGTACCTGAATACTCCTATACATTTCAGCTCACTATAAACTGCTTACTTTTTTCATCATGTGCTCCTGCTAACAGAAATCACATTTTTGTGGTTGCTGACAGTCCAACTTCCTTGGTTCAAGCATGGCGAACAGAACAAACATTCCAATAATCAATTATTTGTGTTGGAAAACGTGTAAAGTAATAAATATCATGAATAACAGGAAGTATTGTTAATTATTGAAACCCATATCCGCTAAAGTTCCAAAAAGCAGAATAGATAATCAAATTAATAATTGTAATAAACTGTTGTGTTTGAGGCATAATAAAGTCAGCAATGCCAGATTACTGAATGTCGTACACCACACAATTCTAAAACCAAACCTAGAGATACTTTTGTTCTCCATAATTATATCTTGTTGTGAATAATGCCATTCATGAAAACACAAATCACTAAAGTATTGTAAATGAAGGTTTTGTAGGAAAGCATGTGAATACACATGATGTGATTGTATCATTACTTGAATTAAGACAGATTCTGTTCAATGGGAACACAATATTTGAGTGTCCTATCTTCTGCCATTGATTCAGCAAACAATTAAATTAGTGAAGTCATTTGTTGATAAATGTGAATCTGTTTGTACTAAGTGATTTAGAGGAATTAGAAAAGGCAAAGGTAAACAAATGAAGATATGGTGACCCTTCATACTGCTTTCAAAAATGAACTCTATATATTATGTTGACTAAACAACTAAATGCATGATTTTGTTTGGATTGATAGTGGGTGGTATAGTAAGTAGCATTTGGGAATATTTAAAATTGCAAATGCTCAAAAAAGGGCTATTTGCTAATTACAAAACTTAAGTCTTTTCTTATCAGGGTACTTAATTACTAACCTATTATACCGATACAGAGTAAAATAGTAATGTACATACATATAATTTACTTATGTATGTACATATATTATATATAATATGTAATATATATACCATGGCTTCGAGGGATATATGGCGAATATAAAACACGAGCACCGAGATATTGGCCCGAGGCGAAGCCGAGGGCCAATATCGAGGTGCGAGGGTCTTATATTCACCATATATACCGAGAAGCCATGGTACATATAATATATTCTATAGCTAACAGAAACATCAAAGAAGAACAGGAAAATGGACACAAGTAACAGGCTAACACACCTTACACTTTCAGCGATATGGGGCGAATTGTTCTTGGGAGAAACGCCCATCTGTCGGTTCTTTTTTTAAGAGACAAAGAGAGCTCCTTTTGTGTATTTGCTTATCGACATAGCCTTCATTCTCTGTAGACTTTTGGTGACTAGATCGACTGCGCATGTGCGTGACGTCATACCAGGGTGGTCGGGGATATATGCTATATATACGCCCTGTCGGCTCTTTGATGTTTCTGTTAACTATGGTATATATATATATATACCACAGCGAACAGTCACATCAAAGTTACTGACAGGTGTTATATACGCAATATACACCCAACCACAGGTGGATATGAAACCACAGGGCTGAAATAAGACCTATAATGATATTCATAATAGATTGCATCAGTCTGAGCATGCGCAGTCAAGTTGTAAATTGAAAAGATTTGGTAAAAGGAGCGTAGAACCTTGGATGTCAGGTAACATTGATGTACATGTTAGGTATAGAATATATTATATATAGCATGACTTCTTGGTGTGTATCAGCAATATCAACCCTTCACCACTCAATAGCAGCCCTCGGCTTCGCCTCTGGCTGCTATCTCGGGGTTCAGGTCTGATATTGCTGATACACACCTCGAAGCCGTGTTGTATATATTATATAGATATATATATATATATATATTATGTATATATACACTGTATATCTGTCAAGAGCGAGCGTGTAACTAGACTTACATGTAGGTAATATAGGACATATCTCCTAGTCACATCCTCAGCCATCCACTTGCCGAATATCTGAGAAAAGGTCATAGTCAAAGATCATAGTATTAAGGCAAATTTCATACTAATCTCAGAGAATGTCCACATTTGTGATGACATGATAGTATAACATTTATAAACTATAAACACTCACCATCATTTCAAACTATTAAGTTGGTTGATTAATTTAATATAATAGTGATAATTCAGTACTCCTCAACTAATACTACAATTAAGTCAACTATATGAAATATCAAGTAAGATATCCTATTCATGTGTAACATGTATGCAGAGTTATGTTTAACTAACTATTGTAATTATAATATCACAAACATTTTGTATCACATTGGTTTTTTACTGTACTATTTATTTGACTCTCAATATCAGTATACTGGATGGACTCCTCTTCATATTGCTGCAATGTACAATAATGTTCAGGTGGCTCGTATATTAATTGATGCTAATGCTAACTTAGACTCTCTTGACGAGGTAATGATTAATTTTTTTTACATTAAGCAAACAATGATAATGAACAGTTAACGGGTCATTGAGTCATCATGTATATATTGTGAACCACATTTAGTTCACAGTATGGCTTCATATGTATAAATACAGTCATTATCTACATTGTCATGTTCATTTGAACAACATAATTATCCTTTGTACAGTAGGTACACAGTTTATAATGTCCTGTAGTTGAGTATTATATGAATGTTAGATAGAGTACAGTACTAGATTACCATATATCAATCCAAAGCAGAGTAATTTTGTCACTAACTGTTATGTACATATAATTATGTCTCATACGTTATCCCATAATGAAACAAAACTAGTACTCACAGACTAGTTGCTATGGCAACATACTGTTATCATGTACAGGTATGTACAATAAAATTGTCAGGTGACTTCTGGTGTGATGAGAAAGGTAGCCATCTAACTGCTTGTAATTTGTCAGTGATCACTAATTCTTATAATGTACATACATGTGTACAAATCTACTATGTGATATCTAATGAGTTGATATACATCTATCCACATAGTATTTACCTTCATAAGAAACATTCTGATGTTTCATAATACATGTACCTAGACTACTATAATTTCTACAATTTCTTGATTTTTTCTAATTTACACACTCTATAAATCCTCACCATCATTTCCAAATAAGGCTCTTCCTCATCTTCAATTAAGTTAGTTAATTAATTCTTCTAATAGTTATAATAACACTTGTTAAGTTTGGTTTATTAATTTATTTGTTGTCTTCTAATAGTGATAATCCATTAATTAATTCTCAAGTAATATAATAATACATGAATACTATAAATGAATATACAAATTATATGTAATATCAACCAAGATTTCATATACATGTGGAAATTGTACCCAAAGTTATAATTAACTAATTATAGTTAAGATCACAAAGTTTTATGTTATAATCATTAAGTACTATTGTAATTATTATGACTATTTATTTTGTCTTTCTATATCAGTTTGGAGAAACACCTCTTCATAAAGCAGTAAATCGTCTGCTTATAATGGCTGGTGCACAGACAAATATACCTCATATGGTAATGATTTGTTTCATATCAAACAAACTACAAATGTGTATAATAATGTAAATATCTATTGTCTTTGTACAACTCATTGAATCTTCAGTATATACTGTGAATCATATTTATTTCACAGTATGGTTTGATATGTATAATTATATCTACATTGTCATGTTCACTTGAACAACATATCCTTTATACACTAGACACATGACAACAGTATCATCATACAGTGTTCTGTGGTTGAGCATTATAATACATGTGTTAGAGGATTTGTATAATTATAACAATACAAGCTCAAGGATATATATACTAACATGTATTCTAACTGAAGTGTGTTGTACATGTATGTCTCAGAGGATATCCCATAATGTAACAAAAGTATTCACATAACGAATTATTATACTTAATACATGGCCCTTTAAAATATTTGGTGCTATAATGATTGTTATTTCTGATGAATATTTAAAATGTAGACTTAATAGCCATGAATCTCATTTTTATGTATAAGTAACATCAGTACATGAGCTTAAGTATGTGTACATGCATTGGTTAGCCACACCTATCACAAAAATTATTGAGCATATTTTTTTGCACCACATTTCACTGACTCAGCTTTCCCCCTGTCAATTTTATACAATTTATATATTTAGGATGTACAGTTGTATATGAGCAAGTGTTAGCATTAAGTGAACTACATGTACAAATTGTCTATACAATATCAGTGAACACTAAATTTACATCATTAATTTGTTATATGTACTTTGTGAGGTATGATGAACAAAATTCATTAACTAAATCAAAGCTGCATGTGTGTTTCTTGACTTTATCTTACTCCATTCCTTGACTGTTTTCTAGTTAATCAGATATGAATAATCCATTAGAATATAGTATCCATCAAGATGAATACATCAATATCACTAAACTAACAATGTAAAAGTGTAACCAGTACTTCTACCACTGTTAATTTATGGATTATGAATACATGTGTAATTAGTGTAGTTACACTGTATAGTATTCAATCATAAAAGTGACTACCCCTGTGTAAGGATAACCATAATAAAATGTAAATATTTTGTATAATTAGAATTATGGTATACATAGTCAAATACACACTATTGAAGTTAAATTAGAGCAGGCAAAATGGTGTAGCCAAACCCATACTATCCTGGATAATTATTATCATTATTATAAACTGTATAATTGCATAATTAACTATTCTATACTATAGGATGGTAGAACTCCTCGTCAGTATGCAAGTACACCAGAGATGAGAGCAGTATTTATTGAAGCAGGTCAGTTCATTTTAATCATTCATATCATCACATACATACTAAATACATACCTGTATATGAACACAGGAATTGATACAATAGGTAGTACAATCCCAATTGTCACATGAAATATTTTAAATTACTTTTATTCTGTGTAGTTTGTGGATACAACACATTATCCATAGTATATGTACACATGTACATGAAATTGTTATAGTGTCAGATCCAGAGGGTGCATTTGCACCCCCTTCTTTACTCATGACACTCATAGCGACTTGAATGTATAATATTAGCCGACAAATAATTGAAAGGAAGTAACATTGAGAATATGTATAATATTAAACAAGTACACATTTAGCCACACCCTAATGAATAATCTAGAAGCTAAAATATTTGCGCTTTTTAGGATCATCTTTTCAGTCACTCTGGATGCATAGAATTTCAAGAAGCATACATGATCACGTTTAACTAATTAAATGTATCAACCAGCTTCATCTACTTCTGTTTGTGTATTATTCATGTGTATTAATATGGGTCTGAAATCTGAAAGAGGTACTTTGTCCATGATAATAAAAGTATTATAGGGTCATCTCCATTCAAAATAGTACTAATCTCATGGGATATATGTATTCATGTATATATCTAGAGAGCGTAAGGATCCTTATGCTACATGAGATGGGAATAATTGTACTTGAATATAGTAAAATGAGAGTGAAAATGAGTGTTTTCATTCTCCATTTCAGAGGAAAAAATGAGTCTTCAGTATTAATACTAATGTGTCTAAACTAATATACATGTATATTATAGCTAAAGTCTTTTGATTATAGCTAAAGCCTTTTGTATTCAATGTAGTCTTAAGGGGTAATATCATCTGTACATATTCATGAAAGTAACATGAGGATTTTGAGATCTTTTCTTGTACAATTTTCACCCACCATTCACAAGTTTTAAGACTGGGCATTGAGTGCTCTATTCCTCTCTAAGCCATTGTAGCTGTTCCTAAATCTTCATTCTAATTTCTAACTCATTACAGCTGTTAACTTTTCTTAGCCATCACATCCGTTAAACTTTATAAGCCACTGTAGCTTTTAAATGTTCTGCAGTTATTTGTAAGTCTTTGTGGGTTTTTAAATTATTTTTTAATTATATTTTACAGATATGAATTACATACTATAATTATATGCATATTTTGTGTGTGGTGGTACATGTGTTGTGATGTGTGTTTTTTCCTCTGTACTAGCTTAATGATCACATGATTTTCCATGTAGATAGACAGGCAGAAATATTAATGTACATGTACAACAGATTGCAATATAAGAGTAATTAAATCATTCACTTTAAATATCCATTTCTTTTCCAGACAAAAACATTTTCACCCGTGCAATGCAAGAAGGCTGGGTCAATATTAATATCCTGAGGATTGCAATCATGGGTCCTCCTGCAACAGGAAAGACATCGTTCTTACACCTCCTGTTTAATTGGAAACCTCCTAAGCATCACCACAGTACACCAATAGGTAATCGCCCAATACGTGCCATTCAAAGAGTAGCTGCTCATGATGAAGGGAATGTATGGAGTACAATTGGCATTCCAGAGTTAAAGCTAATGATGGCAGAAGCAGCTCGATTGCTTGGTTCCTTTGATAGGGAAGAGATCGCACCAATCTCCAGTCATCAACAAACCAGTATAGCTCAGATTACATCTGTAGTTGGGGATAATCCATCATGTATTGAGCGAGAAGGTGAAATATATAAACGTCAAGCCATCCTTTCACTTTCACCAACAACAGTAGAAGACATTACGTCTACTCCTGCTCATACAGATATGGATAATGAGGATGTTGTTCGTTCCAAATTAATTCCAGACCCTTCGCACTTCCCTGAAGAAGTTCTCCAATCGTTAGCACAAGGTAAAACATCAGGTGCTCTCTATCAATCTACCTGGATCAATGTTTTGGATAGTGGCGGACAACCACAATTTACTGATATATCACGAGTCTTCATTCATGGCAATGTAATCAATATCATTGTCTTGAAATTAACACAACGTCTCAATGATAAACCCACTTTTGCCTACTCTATCAATGGTAAAGAGTTGACTCAACCTGCAGTACTACAAATGACATATATACAACTCATTCAATCATTTGTACGTTCTATTGTCTCTTCAAAATACACATTGAGCAAGAGATTAATAGAAATAAAGCCTTTGTTCCTTCTAATCGGCACATATCATGATCATACACATGGTATCAAGGGCTTCTTAAAATCTATTGAACCACTTGCAGAGAAGAATCGACAGTTGGTTCATGCTCTGAGAGAATACAAAGAGCATCTTGTGTTCTACAATGAACACAACGAGGAACTTATCTTCCCTGTCGATAATATGTGCTGGTGGAGTCGTGAAAAAATATCATCACAGATTCGTCATCGTATCACTTGTAGCAACGAGCCTATTCCAATCAAAATTCCTATACGATGGTACATGTTTGAGGTTAAGGTGAAAGAAGAGTCACTAAAAGTAGTACATGGTATGGTGACATTGGATACCTGTGAACAGATTGGTATCAAACTAGGAATGGGGAAGCAAGAGGTTTACCAGTGTATTGAATATTTGAACTCACTTAGCTTGTTCCTCTATTTCCATGTTCTCCCTCATGTGGTATTTACTAACCCACAATACCTTCTTGATATGGTCACTTCACTTGTTAGAGTGTCTTTTGTTGACTATCCACAAGAATTACTCGCCAAAGGTGTCGTCCTTCCACCCGACATGCAGAGAAAGCTGCGTCGTGAAGGACTGTTTTCAGAGGAGTTACTTCAATACCTGTCTCTTGAGTTCATACCCAACCTCTTCACAAATGATCACCTCATTCAACTCCTCCAGTATTTATTCATCATTGCTCCAGTCAAGAAGTCTTCCGCTCCTATTCGTTATTTTCTTCCATCAGCTCTACCCCCTCTTCATCTCTCCGAAGAAGAAAAGAGAGAACTCACTCAAACCTGTGAACCTCTGGTTCTACTCTTTAAGAACAAGATGATACCACAGGTAAAATTGTCTCTTACAATGTACTTCATTATTCAATTCTTCATACCCTTAGGCATGTTTTAATCACATGGGCTATACGGATCTTATTGTATTAGTGGTTCAGATTTATTATAGGATTATAGAGAAAGAGGTTGATTAGGCTTGCGCTACAAACCTTCAGCAGACATATGATGTGATAATACTCTTTTACTAGTTGTATGGTTATATTGAGGTAGTAAAGAAATGCCAAGATTAAAAGTAACACGACCCTTTAGATTTTTAATGGAATTTTATGAACTACATTGTACATAAAATTATTATTAATTCCTTCCAATGTTTGTTTAACCATTCTCTCTTACACAGGGCCTATTCCTTGCTTTAGCAGTTGCTCTCATGGGGAAAGAAAATGCCCCAAAGATGTTTTTAGACTCTTCAGTACAACAGCTTAGATATGCAATACATCTGGATTGTGATGACATGAATGGATCTGTTGTCCTAGTGGATAGCTATGATTGGCTGGAGCTGTACTACACAGGATTACCTGGAAGTCATTGTAGAAAGTTACTTCAATCAATAAAGGATGTCCTACCTACATGTGCTGATACATTACATTATGATAGTTCTGTTGCAGACGTTGTTCCCACCCTACGATGTCAGAATAAACATGAGAAATCAGTTCCTGTACATCCTGCTAAGCTAACATATGTAGATGGGATAATGGTTGCTACATGTACAGAACAGAAGAAGCTTCCTCCTGTCAAATTGACTGATGAGCGACACCTTGCCTGGTTTTCACCCTACACTGATGATCATGGTAAGTTTCACTAATAATGTGTTAGTAATAATTATGCCATGTGGTTAATGAATAGCATAATAAATTATAAATTATCCAATTATAAGCTATGGTCTATTACATCTACGTTAGACAGAAGAGCATACAACGATAAAATGATGTTTATTTTCTTTATTCTTGTAGAAAAGGATCATATATAGTGTACACATCTTGAGATTATTATCTTCATAGGAAAGAATAATCATATAACAAAGCATTATATGTGATGATACCACTAGCTTATGCAAGACTCATGATTAGTATATAATCTTGCATGCTGTTCTTTGAGGTTGTAATAGTAAGACCAGTTAACTGGGAATTAGTTTGGACTTTCAGCTAGTGTATGTACATGTACGTGTATATTACTATATGACTTTCTTCAACTCTCTTAGTGTAATATATGTGATAGTAACAATGCATTTTATATGTACTAAATCAATATCATTGTTAATTATACTTAGAATACTAGAATATTTGCTATCATGTAGTGTTAATTGTGTATTTGTATAACTAGGAGCACATGATCCTATCCAAAGAGACAGAGGAACAAACTCTCCCCATTTAACATCCTCTCATACAACACCACACACTACAGGTACTATACTGGTAATTCATAATTAAACATAATTATAGCATTCAACTTTCTTTGTGCAGTTCCTGTGTTAACCACACCACTCAAAGTCACTACCACTTCTGACACCAACTCGTTACCTAAAAAAGACATATCTCCTCATATTATACTCAATAAGCATACCTCAGAATTACTAGGTATTATTTCTGATACCAGCAAGTTAGCCAATGACTTGTGGGCAGCTGATCTTATTCCTTATCCAGTCAAAGAAAACGTACTAACCACTCTAGGCCTATCTCGACTAGAGAAAGCCAGCAATCTAGTGGATGAAGTTTACAGATCTCTGAAAGTCTTCAACACACCAAATATATTGGTAAAGTTCTGTGAGGTATTAAAGATACAGCAAAATGCAGGATTAAAAAGAATTGCTGATGACATGCTGAAACAATTATCAGGTGAGTATTATTATGGTGTATATGTAATTGTACCAGTTGGTTAATTAATAGTGTAATAAATAATAAGTCCATGTCACTTTTAGAATTAACGTAGATCATTATTCAAATATACAGAATTATTTCATAGTTGCAGTAAGTCACTCAAAGTTCAATTCACTTATGTAGTTTCTTTCATGATTATCTTTGGCCCACTTAACTTGGTTACTTCTATTTAGAATATTATTATCTCATGTACATATTGAAAACATACTGTACATGCTTGCATTATTATAAGGGCTTAAAACCATAGTAGACTAACTCACAAAGTAGTAATACACTGGGGTTAACACCCAAAAACACAAAAACACTCTCAAATGTGTGTCAGTAGCAGAATGATGAAAATTATAGAAATTTAAAGTATTTCACATTTGGTAGTGTGGTATCACCAATTGTTAATGTATTTTGTATAATTTCCAGTATTGGTTATTTATATGTGTGTTTCTGCATAGATCAGATATCACTGACTGGAATTGGAATAGTGGATGATACATATTTAACAGGTAATAAATTCATTTTGTGATGTTGTGTAAACGTAAAATCTATCCAAATTATTCATAATTATGAAAAACGTTTTACAATTCAGTGAGCATTTCTATTTTCTTTTAAATCACACAATAGATAATGATCTACTCCCAGTGCTGAGAGCCACTGTTGAGGTTATTGATTGGTACAATCTGGGCCTGGAGCTTGGCCTTCCGTCCTATCAGCTTGATATAATTCAAAATGATAGTCGAGGAGTGAAAGATGGTCAACGTATGATGTTTCAAAAATGGCTGGATACAGGATCAGCCTCTTGGGGTTCACTTGTTAAAGCTCTGAGGAGTCCTCTGATTAAGAAGGAAAGGATAGCAGATGAAATTGCCAAAGCCCATCCTTGTAATAATTAGTTGTGTTTTTTTTTTCAAACTGGTAATAGAAACTCAGTTTATATTGATTTCTTGATATTTTTGATATTAATTATTTTATTATTTTTTTGCTTCTTATTATATTTGAGAGTTCTTTTGATTTTGATTTTTTTAAAAAACAATTTAACATGTTATATTATTAACTGGGTGAGGCAAGAAGATAAAATGCATCGTAGAATTAACCTATATAGTATTTAATTTAGTGAAGAAGGAATGATAATTAGCTATAGCAAGGTCATGCATAATCACAGTATTTCATATAATAATTGAAGGGTTGAAGGCCAGATCTAGAGTGATGTAATTCGAATACCAAATACTGGAAATTGTCTATATTGTATAAATAATGGATTCAAATTGCGTACACCACACTATGAAATAGGCTGATTTCTTAAAATATTCTCTGTTTCTGAAACACATTAATTTTCTTGTACTCTGACTCTCAACCCTTAACTACTTCAATTATAATTGTAGGTGTTAATAATAACTATTGTTATAAAATGGTATATAATATATACTTAATTATTACTTAATTATACACAATCCTTATAATTACCTAATTATTACATAATTACATTATGCGTACGTACATGGACTGGATTTTGCAATGATTATAATTATTATGGAACTCTATGTTTTAATCTACAGTTTATAATTATGTAGTTACTATTAAAGAGGATTATTGATGGTGAGAAAATTTGTTAAATCCTATTGTATTCAGGGCAGAGACAGCATGTTCAAGTAAGGGGGCTAACAGAGATTGGAGGGATGATGAGGACAGCTATATATACATGTATATATAGCTGTCCTCATCATCCCTCCAATCTCTGGTAGAGGGAAGGTGTCAAAGGGAGATACACTCCTTCCTCCCCTGCATCTAACTGGAATTGGCAAGGTTAAACTTTCCTTTTGTTTGTAGTTCCAAAAGAATGAAATTTCTATTGTCAAACAGGGAATCATTAATACTCATACGAATGAATTAAATAGTGCAGAAACTATTGCAGAGAATCAATTTACGTATGACAGCTCTCCAGCAGTTGAAGACATCTCTTGCTACCATAGGCATTGAAATTGAGGTTTTAAATTAGAATAATTCAATTCACATTCTCAATAGTAGTCAGCTATACTTTAACCATGTTCTAATTCCTTATTTGAAAGTCCAATTCATTTTATTGGATAATATTATAATTATGGAATTACAAAAATAGTGTTCCATGCACGAATGTTTGAAAGCAGATGTACAAAGAACAATGGAATTGGAGTATTCTAAATATACATGCATAGGTGTAATAACATGTATATATGTTCAGTGTTGTATACAGGTATGAAATCATTTGAAGGTCAAAGTTAGTTTTGACATTAATTTTAAAATTAATTTTGATATTTACCATCAAAATGTGGTGCCACACCCACTTTAATGTTGGCTAGGCTTGGTACATACGCACTGCTTGTACATGTATAACTGGTTAATCATGCAGTGTAGTGGTGAATTGACATGTGATTATCCCATTGATATCACATGTCATATAATACATGTGTAGAAATAACATTGTAAAACTTTCACTGACACTAAAGTAAAGATGAAGATAAACAATAATACAGAAGCAATCTTAATAACAACATGTACATATTATAAATACGTAATTTATAAACATAATAAAGATGCCTAAACATTAAAATGACCATGCTAACATTCTGTTACAATATTAGTGAAATGCCCTGTACTAAACTGATCAGGTCAGTCTATTCAGACATCATGACAGACAGAAAGGAGATGTAGACTTACATAAAAATTGTGATATTGTGCATATATTGAAAATTTAATGTATTGCCATGAGGTACATGTATAAACATCTGTTGAATGTAATGTTCATCACAGAACACAACCAGGCCTGGTTTCATCAAGTTCTATGGTTTCCTGTATAAGGGAAGATACATACATTGTAGAGTGCAATGATTCTTAGTATTCATATTTTTATGGCCCGTAGGGCAATCCCTATGATTGCTTTCCTATGGGTTCAAAGTATGTTTATATATATATTTATATTCTTGTCACTTATGTGAGTATGCGTTGTATACGTAGTTAAGGAAGTGATGTCGTTCCGGGGGGCTCGGTCAATTAATGAGTGTGGTGCATAATAGAACGTAGTAGAACGCGCACTCAAGCTCTACAGAGCAGCAGAAAGAAAGCTGCTTGTAGCTTTACTAGTTTATGTAGAAACTGGATCTAATAGCTAGCTATTCTACCTTAAATACATCCTAAAGTTCTACAAGGTCCTTTAAAAGGTAAGGAGAGTAGATAATGTATAGTAGGCTGTTGTGTTTCAGGTATGATAAAGTCAGCCATGATTATTGAATGCTGGACACCACAAAGCAGTCATAGGGATACTTTTTTCTCTATATATCTTGTTACATTAATAATCATGTACACATGTATATAAAAGAAAGACACACACATGCATGTATATAAATACACATGACTACATTACATACATACTATAGTTAATTTAGTATCAAAATGTTTAGTTACAAAATGTAATTATAATTAGGGCTGGAACAGATACCTGATTATTCGGATAATTATCAGCGAACTAAACATCCAGATTTGTTTCTTAGTATCCAGATGTTTGTTTAATGTTTGCGCATGTGCAGAAATCAAACACGTGAAATCGAAATTGCAATAAAGTGTCTTTATTTTATAACCAGCTGTTTTGGCTTGTAGAGTGCAATGATGCTTGTATAAAGGTGATTACAACAATAATACTGTATATTTTAGTGCAAATAAGTCATGAATGTTTTAGAGCAATTATCTGGGTACCAGATCATTATTGTGAATGGATATCCAGATAGTAAAAGACAGGATCGTTCCAACCCTAGTTATAATACATTACTACCAGGCCTTCATTTTGCGGCTATTGATACCAAAGGGAGGGGGTGGGGTGGTTTGGGGGTTATGACGGCAAATGCATCCCTTTACCACCCTATAAATGTACATACCTTCAGTCCTGCTTGTTCAAATGCTTCTCTTAAAAATGTCCCCACCTGGAATATTAAAAGTGATAGAAATATAATTAATGTTTAACAGAGGTGAGATGTGACTTACTTCTTCATGTTCGCCAAGCTCAGCTAAAAATGTGTCTCTCCTTGCTTTAGGATAATCAAGTTTGCTCCTATTATTATAAATGTAGCAATACATTGTAAGTCAATGCATGTACATGTACATGTGTACATTGTATATGTACATATACATACACAGTGTACATCTATATAATTTGAATTACTGTTAATTATACATGTATGTAATATTTACAAGCTATTATGGTTAGAGACACAAAGGTTACCTTAACTACACAAATGAGAGGAATGTTATCAGAAGGTATACTCCACATTAGTTTGTGGCTAAGAAGACAAAGAAAGAGAAGGAGGAGAAGGAAGAGGAAGAGAGAGGGAGGAAGAAGAAGAGGAGAAAGAGGGTAAGAGAGAGGGAGGAGGAGGAATAGGAAGAAAGAGGGAGGAGGAAGAAGAGGAGGAGAAAGCGGGGAAGAGAGAGGGAGTAGGAGGAAGAGGAAGAGAGAGAGAGAGAGAGAGGAAGAGGAGGAGAAAGAGGGGAAGAAAGAAGATATAGCAATATGGATGTGTACATACAACAGCCTGGGTTTAAATCATTGCTCTATTAAGTCTGTTCTTACATCAGATATAATTTATGTACATGTACATGTATATTATTAGTCATTCTGAAGTAAAGCTAGGAACATTTTTGGTAATAGTGAATGTAAATGAGCTTTAGTACATAATAATTATGTGACTGTATTGAATGAGTATACTGTATTTAAACAAAACTACATGTATAATATATTACATGTACATGTATGCATGCTAATAAGACCACTACATATAATCAAATCACACACAAAGTTTTCTGAATAACAAAGTATTTTTATTCCTCACAGGACTATTATTATCTACAGGTTGAATTAATACTTATTTTATATACATATTTGTGTCACATACATGTACATGTACGCAACGCATACATACTGTACATGTACATAGTTTGGAGGTTGCACCATTCCGGGGGCATGGTCAATTAATGGGCATGGCTGGACTACACAGTCTATAGTCAACCAGGAAGTAATGAGCTTGTAACTAATAGCTATTGTAGTAGACACAAATTATACACAAAAAATGCAAGAATCTAAAGTAAAACAAATATTGATAATAAAACTATAATAATTATGTTACAGGAGAAAGTCATTAGTAACCATGAGGTTAGAACCTTGAAGGATCAAGGATGTAATAAGACTGGAGAACTCGGTATTCAATTGAAAGTACACAGTAAGGTAGAGACACACAATGATTGATAGTTACCATAAATAAATCATAGGGACACTGTTTTATTAATAACTACTCCTTTCTCATGATCAGTCATAATCAAATATGGGAGGGGTTTGGTGATATGAGTGTTGTATTGGTTGTGTGAAATTATGAAAGTGTCTAAATCTAGTTTCATTGAGCGTCTAGAGCATGTATCTACGTGATGATATTCCAGAGGTGAAATTATTCATCACATCCAAAAAACCACAATAGTTTAATGGCTACCTTAAATATTTGGGAACTCTAGAGGGGAATCCCAGGGCACAACCAACCTGTATGAGAGAGAGAGAGAGAGAGAGAGAGAGAGAGAGATAAATATTTGTCAATCCTGTTGCTTGGATATATACATGTTTATAATTATAGCATTACGATTATAACAAAACTTTGTAATTATAATTATACGTATATAGTACACACATGTACATGAACATGTATATATGTGAGCTAGTGCTGAAACAAATACCGCTTTTAGCTATTCAAATACTCTCTTTCTTTAATGAAAAAATATTCACTTGCTTACTCATCATAAATTGTTTTGATTGTCTCTTGCAAAATATGACATGTAAGTATTAGCTCAAAGTAGTTACAATAGATCTTCATAACAAAACCTCTGTTTTGTATTATTTTTCATTCTATGATCTACAAGCCCAAAATGCAGTAACACGAAGCAAGAAACCTCTAAGCAGTAGAGACATTTTATATGACAGAGGAGGGGGAATAACAGAAGACTGTGCAAATGTGAATTATCATAGAGGGGTGTGGGGTATGGAACCCCCTCCCAAATTCAAAAATCACAATGGTTTAACAGCAGCCTTATATATAGTATCGTTTAACCAACCAATATTATTTTTAATTACTCATTGTTGTAAGTATAACTAGGACTATATCCCATCATACATGTAATCTAGTATTCAAACATAATTATGTAAACTAGTCCTCAATTAAAACCACTAGCTCTTACACTAGCTAGTTATTACCAGCAGGTAAGACAGAACACGCATTCACTTTTTTAAAAGTTGTACATCAACCATTTCCTCTGTTGAGTGTGTCTGCTCACAGTCTTTCATGGAAGTAACATGGTAGTTTAAATAAGGTAGGTACTTAGTTATTAGGCAGATAATGATGTTTGAAACAGTTCTAAGATAGTTTAAGGGTGTATGAAGTTGTTGAAAGTTACACACATAGACATGTACAGTATATATGCGTGAAGCATTGATGAAGTTACTAAAATAACATATTATATACAGCATATGTCATTACAACAAGCTACTGTAAGTACATACCATGTACATGTACATGTAAGGTTTTATAATACAACATGATAGGTTCCCTGTACCTATTATGGCTCTGTCATTTCTCTTTAGATCATTCTTCTATCTTCTTGAGATATTCTTTCTTCCACTTCCTATCATACATGTAGCTCCTACAATAACTTGAATCATGAATATCAGGAATTGCATTTGCTGGAGTTGATAAAATCTTATGAATCCTGTCTTTAGTAATATCAGCTTCTGTGAAAAAAACGTAAAATTCGTAATTAAAAAAATAGATTCTGACCATCCACACAGGGAATTACAAACCAAGTTTAAACAAACACTTATATTTAACTAACGAAGACTGCGAAGTTACAACTAATACAGAGGAGAGAAAAATCACATATGCTAAATGTTTCACTAAATTCTTTGTCTGGTCTATAACTGTACACTCTTCAGTATTATCAGTATAATTATATACATACATGTATACTTGTATGTATGTACAAGATACAATGAATCAGTAGTTAAGAGATCACATGACCAGGGAATACTCACAACTGGTGTATGTTTTACTCTATGTTAAATGTATAGTCACTAATCAGTGATTTTATACAAGAAGTCAACTAACTTAGGTATCTAATGCTACATTTGTATAATGAATGAAAAGTGACTATTTCTATAAAAGTGTGTGTTCAAGATTGTTTTCTACATTTGTGTATGGATGTTATATGTTCATTATCATATAAGATAGGGAGATACAATGGAACATGTACATGTACTTACAAACACAAATCATGTACTATGTACATGTAGTAACCCTCAAATAAAAGTTCTCATACTCATTACATACATGTACATGTATCAGTTGCCTATTGAAGTATTTAGGATGTGAGACACATGCTTTTACAATAACAGTCGGGTACCTGGATAATTGCTCCATAAACTTGATGACTTGTTTTTATTAAAATATACAATATTTTAGGAGCGGATTCAGGATTTGAGATTAAGGGGATGGTATAATTTCCATGGTTGTAAGGGGGGCCTAGGGGCATCCCACGGCCAGGAAAATTTTGATTTTGGACTCCTGAATATAGCAATATGGTGTAATCTGGGAGTGATACCAACTCTTCAACTACATGTACATGTACATATATAAATTACATATACTGTATTCAAAATACTACTTCATATTCAGTATAAATGAATACCTTTCTTGCTAGAACTGGAAGTAAATCTACTTATTTTTTTAGCCATCAAACAGTCATTACCATCTGGGTGTGCCAGCTCAGTCCACCCTAGATCCGCCTTTGGTATTACCTCACCTTTTTGTTGTAATCAACTGCATTAGATGTTTATACAAGCAGTATTGGTGTTTTAGAGATTGCTCTGCACTCCACAAGCCAAAAACAGCTGGTAAAACGAAACAAGACACTTATCAATCGCCATTTTATTGCAATTGCTTTCAAGTGCTTGGTTTCTTTGCGAGCGCAAACATTAGATGAGTACTCAGATACAAAGAAACAGATCCAGATGTTCAGTTCATGGATAATTATCCAAAAGTCGGGTATGTGTTCCAGCCCTAATATATACACAGGAACACATAATTTTGTTTAACACACCCGAATTTAGCATCTTCTACAGAAGTATAAGATGTCTAGCAATCTTTTTAAAATCAATCGCTATATAGAAAAGCCTAAAAAACACTGCTAAAGTACTATTCAGCTAGCCATGTACTCAGTGTACTATACTAGTACTGTACTGTATCATCATTATAGTATGTTGTAACCACACCCTTTATTTGGAGTAGGGGAAGGGTCAGGTGACATACATGTACTTTGAGTAAAGTTATGTTTGGAATTGCTACCATTGTTTTATGTACATGTATTTACATGTACGTAGATATTCACAACTTTCTAGATATTGAACATGTGAATTACATCACAGAATCTACTCTAGCACAACATTAACAACTAGATATTGTATCTCATATGACTGTGTTCACCTTTATAATTAGCATTCCACAAATTCCTAAAATCTACTCATTGATGTCACCAGAGCCTTCCTTCTTAAAGTGAAGGGTCTGATCACACCAGACTAATATCATCACTAGAACTATACTAGTAACATATACTGTATATACTATATGGTATTTTATATTCCATTATCAAGGTTTAGTATCAGAGGAGAGGGAATAACAGAAGTTTGTATGAATCAAATTATCAAAGAGGGGTGTGTGTATGTCACCATGAAAGTGTTTACATTTAGGTTCAGTGAGGTTGCTTCAGGAGCATGTACATGTACCTACCTGATGATATTCCAGAGGTGAAGTTATTCATCACACTCAAAAACCACAATAGTTTAACAGCTAGCTATACATTCATTTTTGGGAACCCTAGAGGAAAATCCCAGGGCACAACTAACCTGTATGTGTGCGTGTGTGTGTGTGAGAGTGAGAGAGAAAGAGAGAGAGAGAGATAATTACTTGATAGCTAGTACATGTTGATAACCAATTTGGATACGTACAAGTATATACATATACATGTATAATATACTACAACAATAACATCATTCATTTGGCTAATTAATATAACATTTTATCAAACACTTGTTATTATTTAGCCATTTTGTACAAGTAGCCATGCAGCTGCTATCTGAGATTTGTAAGAGGATAGTAAACTAGGTGGATGGATTATCACATGAATGTGTATACACATGTACATGTAGCTCTATGTGGATATGTGTACATTAACTATATGTATATGCTTGTACATGTGTGTTGTGTTTAGAAAAAGAGACAGTGTTTGCCAGATCCTCCGGCCTTCAACTGAACGAACAGGCCGCCCTACGGGGACTGAGTCCCAACTGAATGACAGACCTCTCTCGGATCAGGAGGTAGCTTCCCCCCTGAAACCGCTCCAGTGGTACGAGTATCTGACATTTACTTCATTTCATTGATATCTTATATAGCTAAAGTACTAAGCTTAAGAAACTAGACAGACATAATAGGTCTCTTTTCAGCTCTAGTGCTTTCGTTTTCTATTTCCATGTTTCTATCCAACTCATCTGGATGATCTGTGGTTATTATTTCAGCAAGCAGGCTTATAGAGTCTATATGCTTTGTTGATTATAGTAAAATGTGGTATAGATTTAGGATTTAGCTACTTAGGCAGTGTCATAAATAGTATTTAACAATATTAACTTTTAAATTATTCACATACATGTACATGCCTGCTTTGATGCTTTGGTGTTATTGGACAGGGATAGTCTGGCCTTGGGAACCAGAAATGGGGGTTAAAGACATCTTCGATGGGATCCCAACCCTCCCTTCTCTATCCATATCAGAAAATGCTTATAGAGTACTTTTTACCAATGCATCAGTAAATACATGTAATAATCACTTACTTACAAAACCTTGAAGTTAAATAATGGCCCATTCCTACTGGATTATAAAAGATCCTACTCCCTGAAAACTGTACCTACCATGTGCTTATACACCTGTGCTCTCCGAATTAACCTTAGGTGGGTGTTTTTAATTAATAATTAAGGCTATAACTTTATTACAGATGTTGTTGTGTGTGTGTAGGTGTGTATATACGTGTTGGGTGGAACCCCTGTCCTGGTCATCCCGCTAAGGTGAGCAGCGAGGGACCAACACCAAGTAGTATAAAGTTCAGTCAAGTCACTGATCTCAGACGATGACTCTCCCCTAAGGTTACCCACATCGAAAAGTGCTTTGTTCATACATGTTGGGTGGAACCCCTGTCCTGGTTTATACCACTGAGGTGAGCAGCGGGGAACCTGCTCCAACTAGTATAATGATCAGTGAAATTGCTAATCTCAGAAATACATTAAAAACCCAAAAACTACTAGAAAATTCAGAAATACAGTGTTACATGATTATAGTAATCAATTATTTACTTAACATTTCCATATGCTTTGATGCTTTGATGCTGCAGGACCATTTAACACGGATAGTCTGGCCTTGGGAACCAGAACTGGGGGTTAAAGACATCTTTGGTGGGATCCCAACCCTCCCCTCTCTATCCGTATCTGGAAATGCTTATAGAGTCCTGTTTACCAATGCATCAGTAAATACATGTAATAATCACTTACTTTCAAAATCTTGAAGTTAAATAATGGCCCATTCCTACTGGATTATAAAAGATCCTACTCCCTGAAAACTGTACCTACCATGTGCTTATACACCTGTGCTCTCCGAATTAACCTTAGGTGGGTGTTTTTAATTAATAATTAAGGCTATAACTTTATTACAGATGTTGTTGTGTGTGTGTAGGTGTGTATATACGTGTTGGGTGGAACCCCTGTCCTGGTCATCCCGCTAAGGTGAACAGCGAGGGACCAACACCAAGTAGTATAAAGTTCAGTCAAGTCACTGATCTCAGACGATGACTCTCCCCTAAGGTTACCCACATCGAAAAGTGCTTTGTTCATACATGTTGGGTGGAACCCCTGTCCTGGTTTATACCACTGAGGTGAGCAGCGGGGAACCTGCTCCAACTAGTATAATGATCAGTGAAATTGCTAATCTCAGAAATACATTAAAAACCCAAAAACTACTAGAAAATTCAGAAATACAGTGTTACATGATTATAGTAATCAATTATTTACTTAACATTTCCATATGCTTTGATGCTTTGATGCTGCAGGACCATTTAACACGGATAGTCTGGCCTTGGGAACCAGAACTGGGGGTTAAAGACATCTTTGGTGGGATCCCAACCCTCCCCTCTCTATCCGTATCTGGAAATGCTTATAGAGTCCTGTTTACCAATGCATCAGTAAATACATGTAATAATCACTTACTTTCAAAATCTTGAAGTTAAATAATGGCCCATTCTTATTAGATTACAAAAGAAAAACACATGTGGTCTATTAATTAACCTTATAGGTGGGCATTTGCTAATTATTAATTAAAATTATTGCAAGACCACTATATATACAGATGCTGTGTGTGTGTGTGTGTTAGTGTGTATTTACGTGTTGGGTGGAAAGGGCAAGCTAGCTGAACCACTGAGGCAGGTAGTGCACAATTCCAACACCAACAGTGTAAAGTTTCTGTCCTGTCACAGAAACGAAGACGGTGATTCTCCTCTGAGCTTTAGTCAGACGACCCAGTATTTCACTCATGGTTCAGATCTTTCCTATATTTGGGACTTTATTGGTCAAAAGCATGCAGTGTCACAAACAGTATTTAACAATCTTAACTTTTAACATATTCACATATGCTTTGATACTTTGGTGTTATAGGACTCCTGACAGGGATAGTCAGGCCTTGGGAACCAGAAATGGGGGTTAAAGACATCTTTGGTGGGATCCCAACCCTCCCCTCTCTATCCGTATCTCAGATCTAATTCCCTTGAAAATCATGTGCTTTTACACATGTGGTCTATTAATTAACCTTATAGGTGGGCGTTTGTTAATTAATAATTAAAATTATTGCAAGACCACTATATATACAGATGCTGTGTGTGTGTGTGTGTGTTTAGGTGTGTATATACATGTTGGGTGGAACCCCTGTCCTGGTCATCCCGCTAAGGTGAGCAGCGAGGGACCAACACCAAGTAGTATAAAGTTCAGTCAAGTCAGTGATCTCACAGACGATGACTCTCCCCTAAGGTTACCCACATCGAAAAGTGCTTTGTTCATACATGTTGGGTGGAACCCCTGTCCGCACAATTGTTCTCTCACACACAGAGATATCCCTCGGGTCTGGATATTGTGATGGCTAACAGAGGGCGTTATTGTAGCCTTGTGTCAACACAACAGAGCCACCTGGCTGATTAGAACCAGTATGTGTTAGTGTGTATTTACGTGTTGGGTGGAAAGGGCAAGCTAGCTGAACCACTGAGGCAGGTAGTGCACAGTTCCAACACTAACAGTGTAAAGTTTCTGTCCTGTCACAGAAACGAAGACGGTGATTCTCCTCTGAGCTTTAGTCAGACGACCCAGTATTTCACTCATGGTTCAGATCTTTCCTATATTTGGGACTTTATTGGTCAAAAGCATGCAGTGTCACAAACAGTATTTAACAACCTTAACTTTTAACATATTCACATATGCTTTGATACTTTGGTGTTATTGGACTCCTGACAGGGATAGTCTGGCCTTGGGAACCAGAAATAGGGGTTAAAGACATCTTTGGTGGGATCCCAACCCTCCCCTCTCTATCCGTATCTGGAAATGCTCAGAGTCCTGTTTACCAATGCATCAGTAAATACATGTAATAATCACTTACTTTCAAAATCTTGGAGTTAAACAATGGCCAATTCTTATTAGATTACAAAAGATCTAATTCCCTTGAAAATCATGTGCTTTTTTACACACGTGGTCTATTAATTAACCATATAGGTGGGCGTTTGTTAATTATCAATTGCAAGGCCACTATATATACAGATGCTTTGTGTGTGTGTGTGTGTGTGTGTGTGTGTGTGTGTGTGTGTGTGTGTGCATGTGTACTTGTCACCTTTCTAGACTCTGGATCTCTTATTAGTATCCAATTCACAAATATAACTCTCTTTCCTTAATCTGATATAAGAATAAAGAGAGAGAGAGAGAGAGAGAGATTAATGAATGATTCTGATAGAATCAGATAGATAGATGGATATACATGTAATATAATTCTTCATTATATATAGTACTTCATCTTGAACATTGAGTATAGATAAAAGGGAGGAGACTCATAATACAGTACATAATGTACTGTCACTAGTAGATGTGGAATCAGAATGAGGATTAATGGAACCTGATTCAGTCTGACTGTCTGAGTAAAACAAAAGATCTTTGTATAAGTTAGTGAATTATAATTATTATATCACTTAATTAATGAGTGATATTACAAACCACTTGTACATGTATAAGTAACTTTTATATACACAGGACTTATACAATGTACATGCACTACTACATGTACATACAAAAAACATGTACATGTACATTATATATAAATAGCGGTAACTACATGTACGTAAGTACAGTTATCATCAAAGACTCACTTAATGGTAAGTACTATTATATGTATATATACGAGTACATATATACATAACCTGTTTATACTAGAGTTCAAAATTCCAGTTATAAACTAGCCCTTATGTGCTATTTTAGATCCTAAAAAAGGTATCCCTACATTAGCAGCAGCTAGACTACAGCGTTGGGCTATTCTTCTACCTGCCTACACAAACTTTTATGACATAGAATATCGCCCTACAAAATTACATGGAAATGCTGATGCATTATCTAGATTACCATTACCAACTAATGAAACAGAAAAAGGTGTTTGTTTTGACAGTATTTTTAATTTAAGCCAACTTGAAGCCTTACCTATTACAAATCAATTAGTTGTTGCAACAGAAAAGGATCCGTTATTACCCTCGCCGCGTAGCGTAGGCGGAAGGGTACGGTAATCGTTTTGTCTGTGTGTCTGTCTGTGTGTTAGCAATTTTTCTGGAAAAATAAAAACATTGACATTTCAAACAGGGTACTGGTAGACTTCAAATTATACAAGGAAAAAAATAACGTAGGAATTCTTCTAAAACCTTTTGGTTCTAAAGTTATGACAATATTTATAACTCACAGTTACCGTTTCACGACTTTAAGATGAAACGAGGGCAATAAAGAGAGTAAATATGGACACATAAACACAAGTTATCCTGTTTCATGGCCTGTCGCTAGACAAGAAACACTTCAAACCAAAAACAATCGAGGTAATGGTTGCTACTACACCACCATTGATGCAAGATAGAAAGCTACCTCGTTCCACCTACAGCTACGTGCACGTACGTGCATGCTTGCGTACTAAGATAAACACGTGGTAGAGGTGATTCGTTTTAGAGGGAGACTTGAGAACTTCTTCATTGTTTTTCGAAAGAAAACGAGATGTAAGATACATATAGAAATTATTTTGATTATTTTGTCTTTTAGGATTTAAATTTATAACAGTTTAATTAATTAATGCCCATAAATGTTTTTCAAATTTATTTTTCTATCGAGATTTCTATTCCATGTAACAAAAGTATTGTTTGTTTCATACACAAACTTTTTAAAAAATTGTATTGCTTTGTATTACTTTGTCACGTAGGCGAGAGTCCCGTCCCGACGCCGCTTGTTATTTATTATCAAAAGTAATGAGATATACCAAATATGGTTGGCCAAGTACTGTGCACCACCAACTTAAACCTTTCTTTAATCGGAAAACTGAGCTTACTATCGAAGGCAAATATTTGATGTGGGGAATTAGAGTAGTTATTCCTCAAAAATATCAAAGGGAGATTTTAAACGAACTACACAAGGATCACCCTGGTATATGCCGCTTGAAATCCCTTGCGAGAAGCTATGTTTGGTGGCCTGGTTTAGATGCTGATATTGAACTATTAACCAAATCTTGTTTACCATGTCTTAGCGTACAGCCATCACCACCTAAATCACCTTTAAATCCCTGGATTTGGCCTTCAAAGCCATGGTCCAGACTGCATATAGATTTTGCAGGACCGCTGTATGGTAGAACATACCTTATCATAGTGGATGCTCACTCTAAATGGCCGGAGGTGTTTGCCATGCCCTCTACAACTACTAGTAAAACCATCGAGGTTCTTCGTAAAGTCTTCTCCACCTATGGTCTTCCAGATCAAATTGTCTCGGACAATGGTCCCCAATTTACTTCAGAAGATTTTCAGATGTTCCTTAAGAATAATGGTGTAAAATATATTCGCTCTGCACCTTACCACCCTGCAACTAATGGACTTGCAGAACGTTTTGTCCAAACCTTGAAGAAAGCAATTGTGGCTGGGAAGAGTGATAGTAGATCACATGATCACAAATTAGCAAGTTTCTTACTGAAATACAGAACAACACCACATACAGTTACTGGAGTACCTCCTAGTACATTGTACTTAGGCCATCAACTTAAAACTGTACTAGACCTTTTAAAACCTAATACTGAAAGAAGAGTATTAGAAACCCAATCTGCACAGAAAGAGAAATATGATCAACACAGTTCTATCAGACTTTTTGAATTAGGAGATCTAGTAATGGTTAAAACTTATCGTGAAAATCGTGTTACTTGGTTACCAGGTACTATATCTGAGAAACGAGGTGAAGTTTCATTTATAATTATAATGTCTGATGGTTATTGTCGAAGATGCCACATTGACCAAATTTGTAAAAGAGAGTCCTCACTGGTACTAGATGAAAGTATTTTGGAAGATACATCAGAAACTATTGAAAATTGAACAGATTTTACTATTGTACCCAATCTAATCGTTCTACTACAGATAACCCATCTAATAATGAATCTGAGTTCTGATTCTCAACGAGAGACTATGAACCAATCTCCGATTTCTAATAGGAAATACTTCAAATCCACAAGTCACTGATCATGATAACGTATCAGAATCTCGATATCCTAAAAGAGTTCGTAAACCTCCAGATAGATACTTTTGAACCAAATGAACTTGTAATTTTAGTTGGTGAGGAATGTAGTATATTGCATTGTTGAGTTATGTATTCTTAATTAAGATTGTACGGTTTCTTTTGGTTTTTGTGAGCATGCTCAGTAGCACATGTCAGATTAGCTCATGTTATAGTTTTGGTAGTACTCTCTCTCTCTCTCTCTCTCTTATTTCTTATTTATAGTATCAAATATATAATTTAGAAATATTAAGATACTACACATACATACATACATACATACATACATACAACATACATGCATTATTCTACACTTACATCATCAGCAAATTATAAGCATTTGGTAAGTTCCAAGGAGTTATCATGTCTACTGAATTAAGCTCCAGTGAAATAGTAGAAACACAATTCATTTCTTCCTTTCAAAAAATCAATTGAGAAAAACTGTCAGATATATCAAAGAGAAATAAAGAGTCGTAAGATGAACATTCCAGCATGGCTACTGGTTTTCTTTGCCATTGTCACAGGAATTTGTCTGGAAGTAGGCTTGAATATCACTTTCACACTTAACACAAAGCCTGATAGCCCCTCATGCTTTGCAGTTGCTGCTGAGAGCAGTATAAGCTATAGTGTATACTGTTCACAAATCTTTATTTATAGTTTTTATTCATTCACTGGGCGGTTAGCCGATACTAAAATTGTTAGAAAAAGAGCTATCAGTTTCAGTTTATGGTCATGTTGGTTTGGTACTCTATTACAGTGTATCAGTTATTGTATTCAGTATGGAACATGTGGACTACCAGTTAATATAGCAAATATCAAGTGTAGCAATGTTATTGTTAATAATGGGAACTGCAGGATTCTTTACAAACATACAACCATATGGATTAGATCAGTTAGCAGAGAAATCAAACACACACTCAAGAGCTTTCATTCACTGGACTATATGGGGACTATAATCATTATGAACTGGTTTGTAATACATTTAGTACCACAAAACCCCAGAGAAAAGAAGCTCACTTACATATTCGTAAAATAAATTACCTAGTCGAATAGATCTTGGGAGGAGAAAGTATGCTGGGTCTTTTTCAGAAGAGAATGTAGAAAGTGTGAAAACATTTTTGAGGATTTTAGCAGTATTACTTGGTACATTTGGTTTCTTCATTCCCTATCTTAGAGCTGATTATGATTCCATTGTTCCCTATGATAGAATATTTCTCATTGAGAGGTATTGGATTCTGTTGCATTTTAATATTGATAGCCATGATTTCCATGATTGTTCTCAATGTGGTTGGCCATTCTATCACACCTGGAGATGTATGTTGTGTGACTTCGTGTATTCCTTCGGGAGATGATCTTGTTCAGCTTTCATTTTTATATTATAGCATACCATTACTAATCTCAGGTCTTGCAGATTCTTTAAGTTTTATATATGCATTAGAATGCATATGTAGTCAAGCCCCATCAAATATGAATGGAATGTATTCTGGTTTATTCGTGTTCTTTATATTAATATTAGTCGTATCTTCTTCCTGTGGAATATTGATGGTCTTGGCAGAGTATCTTGTAGTTTCTGGGTGTTAGCATTTCAAAATATCTTATGTGTAGTAGAAATGATTGTATATATGTTAATTTCTAGGTGATACCAAAAAAGACGTAAGGATGAAGACTATGATGTACATGCAGTTGTAAATGCTACATATGATCGAGTGTTGAAACAAAGAGAATTACCTGAAAAAGGATTTAATTATGATGATAGTACATTAATCATTGTGGAATTTGCAGATTAAACTATTCTCTTGTAATGATTTAAATATTGTCTAAAATATTTATAATAATTATTTATTATAGTATTAAAATAATCACATTTTTGTTTCTTTACAATTATTCTTTTGTATGTATGTAATTATTTTGTTGTTTTTGTGATGGTTATGTTCTTGATACTTATATGTGCTGAATGGAACATTCATCATAGTTCATCCAATATGTCATAGCTTGATGTCAAGTGATGTGTACAAGAGGGTGTTATAAATGATGATGATCATATGATAATGTGAAGTTATTTTAGTATAACTTTAGTATCATATCAATATATGCAAGCATAAAATTAATACATGTATATAATTATATGTAATATATATAGTATGCTAATAGGCGTATCTATATTTGTGAAGACTCAATATATTGTAAGTTATGTATATTTTAACTTATTTGTATATATTACCAGAAATTTCAGCTTTCCACTTGAAATGTATGGGCAGCCATTTTTTCCCGGGCCATCCCAACATAGAGAGTACTACCGTACTCTCTGATTAGTATAATTACTACTCTGTAAAGTACAATACTACATTATACATTATGTATGTATACTCTACTGCACAACATATTAGTTAAAAAAATCATACCATTCGGAAAACATCATGATTACTTGAATTTATACATAACAAGCATGGTCTATAGCTATTATATGTCTCATTCTGAGAACTCAAGGATGTTTGATATAACTCTAGTAGATGTTAACAGCCAAAGCTAATATAAATTAACTGCTATGAATGCATAGATCAAAATATTATTTTTTCTCAGTTATTTACAGGACAGCAAAGCAATGCTCTGAATGTATATCTATTTTAAAATATTAGTATTCGAGTTCTAATGGAAATTTGGTAGCTATCAGAACAAGACATACAATAGCTATATCATATAAATATATATGTATATAATTATATATATATACATGTATATATGTTAGATATATATATATATATATATATATATGGTATATATAGTTATATATATATAGCTATTGTATGTCTCCCATGTTAATGGAGGAGGGCTTGCTAATCAAGTTTCCCCTGATTGCAGAAAATGAGTTGAACTCATATCGTATGTGCAAACATTACTGAAATATACAATCAATCGTTTTTTGGTAAGGTAATTAAAATTTAAAAGCAAGCAGATTTGAGGAACTTGATGATTGAAGGCAATGAAGGGTATGTAATGCTAGTCCCAGTCTCACGTACCCCAGGGGAGACTTGAATGTAATGTAGAATCAAAGTTTTGCCACATGGAAGCAACAAACCTCTCTTACTTCAAATCTTGACTATTCTGTCTTTCCAGGTATGCGGATAGCACCCTCGCTAGACAACTTTCTCAGTCCCACATGGTTTAACTGTAGAGTCAACAAAGTCCTCCACGAGGAATGCCGGAGGGCGGTGGTCAATCTTTAAATTCTATAGGGGAAATCCCTTAAAGCAAGTGTTGATACCACAAATATGGTAAAGGCTGTCCTTGATAAGTGAAGATTACTAATCTTGAATATAGGGAAAAGTGAAAAGTGAAAGTGAGTAAGTTGTCTAGCATTATAGATGAATTAATAATCAGTAAACTATAGTCATGTGTCTAAAGCTCCTGTACATGTATTGATATTATCACCCAATGGTATGTCTACATTATTTGTAGAAACACTAGTTTTTAAAACTATTGCCAGTAGGTAACTGACCGCAGGATTAGTAGTATTGTAAACCCCAGTTAACAACATTCACAAAACAAGCTGATGAATTTATCCACGCTCAATTACTTGATGGATGTTTACAGGAACACATTCTTGTCTGGTGCTTTGTCGGGAGGTTGTGTATTATAATAATTATCTGATAATTTAGCTGAATATTCATTACTACCAGTTCCGGTAAGTTAGTCACCATGTAACTATATTTAGTTTAATTGTAAAATAAAGGCATAGAATCCAAATAGTTTGGATTGTGGGAGGGCAGCGTTCTAACCAGCATTTAACTGGTGCCACTCACACGAAATAAATTAATATTGTTACATAATTATAGTTATAATATAGTTACAAACATAATTATTATGGAAGGTCTGTGATGATAATGTAAAGTGTTAGTAATTACAATGTGGTTTTTTAATCGTTTTATAATGAAAGTACTTATAATAACATTGGTTATTTCAGTAAACCAATAATTATTATAGCTGATGGCATAAACTTCTTTTGTGGTGCAATGATAATAATGTATACATGATGATGTAACACAACCAGAAAAACACCTATCAAGAACACTAGAGAACATTATCTATAAAATTATACTGAAAAAAAATCTTGATTAGTGAAACCTTAGAATATAGCATACTGGTAATGAATGTAGGCTAATGTACTCTCCTCTTTCAGTTTAATAATATGTGCATGAGTGTGGTTGATAGATTGTGTTTTTATTTTATCAATGAATATCGTTATTGTGATGATGACATTATACTAATGATATTCATAAACATATTGTGAGGCAGGAGAAACAATGGTTAGTGTGGAGAAGAAACTAATAATTAATTTTACTTGACCTAACGAAAATCTTTAAATATTACCTTTCTTGATGACGAACTCATAAAGTATGATAAAACAGAGTTTAGATATGTGTACTTCTCCATGTATTGTTCAATGTATTGCATCACATATTATATGACAGTATAGTTGTAAGGATGTGGCATGATTTTATATTTACAGTAGTGAATATTACATGTAGAAACTGTGTCAATGTTCCTGTTAAATACTCCATTACTATCATATACTCCTGATATTGTTCAGAATCCTGTGAAATAAATATATAATTTGTTACTATCTCATTATTTCCTTACTAATTGTCTAGATATTTGATAATACTGAAGTTGAACATATTGGAAAACCACTACAAATGAATAGGCGCCGGCAACGGGAATTGGTATGTTAGTATACATGTACATAATACATGTGTCTGTGAAATTTGTTTACATAATAATTATTATTAGTACTGATCACTGGTAATGGATCCTGTTTTAAGTAAGATTATGTGTGGATGGATCCTTTTCTTCACTAGTCTTGTACATTTTAGGAATGTAACTTGATTATATACATGTATAATAGTAGAAAGATATTGAAATTAAGCTACTGAACAAAAAGAGCAAATGAGTATTTGAACAATGACCACACTTCTATTCAATGTGATTAACTCATAATCATAGAAATTAATTAGTACTTTGTTATATCATGTGACTCATGATATAGGATAATAATTTGATAATATTGTACATTTGTACTATACTTAAAGTCAGGTAATTGAATTCCTCACCAGTACTAAACTAATAATACATTACATATATTCATGTAATAGAGTATACAAATGTACTAACTTGAGATATTTTATTAATTATAACAAGTTTATGATCAGTTTTGTTATTAATTTATTAGTGAGAATTATAATTTATAATAAAACATATTTTATATTATACTATTTCTAATTACTTTAGAATAGACAGTTACTTGTTGCAGTATGGAAGGGAAATATACAAAAAGTAAAAGATGTGATTACTGATGGAGCAGATGTTAATACAACTGATCATGCAGTGAGTATATTATAACATGACTGACAAGTATATATTGTAGTGTTATATGATTTCCAGTATTAATAAAATCAATAATTTGTGATAGTGTAAAGAAATTCAAAATTAATATTAAACTCGACTGTTCATGTTAAAAGGTGCAATTCATCACAGAATACATATTGAGTCATTTTATACAGAAATCCAATGAAATTTGGTATCATTAGGCTTCTTGACTAATGTATTTTATCTGTTTCCTGTACAAAATGACTGAATAGTGTTTAAATGTACTTGACTTGACAAAATATCACATGACAAAATCATGAAGGGTTGTTTTTACTTTCGAGTCATATGCTACATAATATATATGTATGATTTTTTTGGAGATGAGTTGTACCTTATTGTATGGATGATCACATAATTATATCATTTCACTAGGAAGTTTTATAGCCCACAGGTCCATCCCTACAATTGCTTTCCACGGCATTTAATATAATTATATATATATATATATATATATAATATATTCTATACACAGTTAAGGTGGCACTCTAGCTCGGTAATGATATTCATGACTTTTTTTAGTTACTATTGTTTTACAAGAAAATATTACAGCTACAAACAAGACAACTATTCCTTTAAACAGATCTTCGGAAGAACTTCTTTCAGCTAAAATTTCACATACATCTGAAATTAGACATAAATGCATTAGGGCTACAAAGTTTTCAGGCCACTTTTCTATTTAATTTTGTATTTTCACTGTAGTAACAATGGCTGCTACATGTACAAACAATGGAATTCCCACACTTTGCGACAACCTCTCAACAAAATAGATTGAACAAACGGTAGGCAGACACCTTCACTCCCTTCAAGTGAAATATGGGGCAGACGTTGTATTAGAACAGAGCGATGTGTACCTGAATACTCCTATACATTTCAGCTCACTATAAACTGCTTACTTTTTTCATCATGTGCTCCTGCTAACAGAAATCACATTTTTGTGGTTGCTGACAGTCCAACTTCTTTGGTTCAAGCATGGCGAACAGAACAAACATTCCAATAATCAATTATTTGTGGTGGAAAACGTGTAAAGTAATAAATATCATGAATAACAGGAAGTATTATTAATTATTGAAACCCATATCCGCTAAAGTTCCAAAAAGCAGAATAGATAATCAAAATAATAATTGTAATAAACTGTTGTGTTTGAGGCATAAGAAAGTCAGCCATGCCAGATTACTGAATGTCGTACACCACACAATTCTAAAACCAAACCTAGAGATACTTTTGTTCTCCATAATTATATCTTGTTGTGAATAATGCCATTCATGAAAACAAAAATCACTAAAGTATTGTAAATGAAGGTGTTGTAGGAAAGCATGTGAATACACATGATGTGATTGTATCATTACTTGAATTAGAACAGATTCTGTTCAATGGGAACACAATATTTGAGTCTCCTATCTTCTGCCATTGATTCAGCAAACAATTTAATTAGTGAAGTCATTTGTTGATAAATGTGAATCTGTTTGTACTAAGTGATTTAGAGGGATTAGAAAAGGCAAAGGTAAACAAATGAAGATATGGTGACCCTTCATACTGCTTTCAAAAATGAACTCTATATTGACTAAACAACTAAATGCATGATTTTGTTTGGATTGATAGTGGGTGGTATAGTAAGTAGCATTTGTGAATATTTAAAATTGCAAATGCTCAAAAAAGGGCTATTTGCTAATTACAAAACTTAAGTCTTTTCTTATCAGGGTACTTAAATACTAACCTATTATACCGATACAGAGTAAAATAGTAATGTGTGTGTGGTAGGAGAAATTATATGGACATACATATAATTTACTTATGTATTCATATATAATATATACCACAGCGAACAGTCACATCAAAGTTACCGACAGGTGTTATATACGCGATATACACCCAACCACAGGTGGATATGAAACCACAGGGCTGAAATAAGACCTATAATGATATTCATAATAGATTGCATCAGTCTGAGCATGCGCAGTCAAGTTGTAAATTGAAAAGATTTGTAAAAAGGAGCGTAGAACCGTAGATGTCAGGTAACATTGATGTACATGTTAGGTATAGAATATACTATATATAGCATGGCTTCTTGGTGTGTATCAGCAATATCAACACTTCACCACTCAATAGCAGCCCTCGGCTTCGCCTCAGGCTACTATCTCGGGGTTCAGGTCTGATATTGCTGATACACACCTCGAAGCCATGTTGTATATATTACATATATATATATATATATATATATATTATATATACACTGTATATCTGTCAAGAGCGAGCGTGTAACTAGACTTACATGTAGGTAATATAGGACATATCTCCTAGTCACATCCTCAGCCATCCATTTGCCGAATATCTGAGAAAAGGTCATAGTCAAAGATCATAGTATTAAGGCAAATTTCATACTAATCTCAGAGAATGTCCACATTTGTGATGACATGATAGTATAACATTTATAAACTATAAACACTCACCATCATTTCAAACTATTAAGTTGGTTGATTAATTTAATATAATAGTGATAATTCAGTACTCCTCAACTAATACTACAATTAAGTCAACTATATGAAATATCAAGTAGGATATCCTATTCATGTGTAACATGTATGCAGAGTTATGTTTAACTAACTATTATAATTATAATATCACAAACATTTTGTATCACATTGGTTTTTTACTGTACTATTTATTTGACTTTCAATATCAGTCTAGATGGACTCCTCTTAATATTGCTGCAATGTACAATAACGTTCAGGTGGCTCGTACTTTAATTGATGCTAATGTTAACTTAGACTCTCTTGAGGAGGTAATGACTAATTAGTTAAGATCACAAAGTTTTATGTTATAATCATTAAGTACTATTGTAATTATTATGACTATTTATTTTGTCTTTCTATAGATTTCTAAAGAAACGCCTCTTCACAAAGCAATAGTTCAGAATAATGTTGAAGTGGTTCGTCTGCTTATAATGGCTGGTGCAAAGACAAGTATACCTGATAAGGTAATGATTTATTTCATATTAAACAAACTACAAATGTGTATAATAATGTAAATATCTAATGTCTTTGTACAACTCATTGAATCTTCAGGCATATACTGTGAATCATATTTATTTCACAGTATGGTTTGATATGTCTTTTTGTCTTTCTATATCAGGATGGATGTACACCTCTTCATCTAGCAGTAATTCGCAATAATGTTGAATTTGTTCATATGCTGATAATGGCTGGTGCTCAGACAAATATACCTGATAAGGTACTGATTTTTTGTTTCATATTAAACAAACTACAAATGTGTATAATAATGTAAATATTTATTGTCTTTGTACAACTCATTGAATCTTCATGTATATACTGTGAATCATATTTATTTCACAGTATGGTTTGATATGTATAATTATATCTACATTGTCATGTTCACTTGAACAACATATCCTTTATACACTAGACACATGACAACGGTATCATCATATAGTGTTCTGTGGTTGAGCATTATAATATATGTGTTAGAGGATTAGTATAATTATAACAATACAAGCTCAAGGATATTTTTGCTAACATGTATTCTAACTGAAGTGTGTTGTAACTGTATGTCTCAGAGGATATCCCATAATGTAACAAAAGTATTCACATAACGAATTATTATACTTAATACATGGCCCTTTAAAATATTTGGTGCTATAATGATTGTTATTTCTGATGAATATTTAAAATGTAGACTTAATAGCCATGAATCTCATTTTTATGTATAAGTAACATCAGTACACGAACTTAAGTATGTGTACATGCATTGGTTAGCCACACCTATCACAAAAATTAATGAGCATATTTTTTTGCACCACATTTCACTGACTCAGCTTTCCCCCTGTCAATTTTATACAATTTATATATTTAGGATGTACAGTTGTATATGAGCAAGTGTTAGCATTAAGTGAACTACATGTACAAATTGTCTATACAATATCAGTGAACACTAAATTTACATCATTAATTTGTTATGTGTACTTTGTGAGGTATGATGAACAAAATTCATTAACTAAATCAAAGCTGCATGTGTGTTTCTTGACTTTATCTTACTCCATTCCTTGACTGTTTTCTAGTTAATCAGATATGAATAATCCATTAGAATATAGTATCCATCAAGATGAATACATCAATATCACTAAACTAACAATGTAAAAGTGTGACTACCCCTGTGTAAGGATAACCATAATAAAATGTAAATATTTTGTATAATTAGAATTATGGTATACATAGCCAAACACACACTATTGAAGTTAAATTAGAGCAGGCAAAATGGAGTAGCCAAACCTATACTATCCTGGATAATTATTATCATTATTATAAACTGTATAATTGCATATATTAATTAACTATTCTATACTATAGTTTGGTATTACTCCTCGTCAGTATGCACATACACCAGAGATGAGAGAATTATTTATTCAAGCAGGTCAGTTCATTTTAATCATTCATATCATCACATACATACTAAATACATACCTGTATATGAACACAGGAATTGATACAATAGGTAGTACAATCCCAATTGTCACATGAAATATTTTAAATTACTTTTATTCTGTGTAGTTTGTGGATACAACACATTATCCATAGTATATGTACACATGTACATGAAATTGTTATAGTGTCAGATCCAGAGGGTGCATTTGCACCAACTTCTTTACTCATGACACTCATAGCGACTTGAATGTATAATATTAGTCGACAAATAATTGAAAGGAAGTAACATTGAGAATATGTATAATATTAAACAAGTACACATTTAGCCACACCCTAATGAATAATCTAGGAGCTAAAATATTTGCGCTTTTTAGGATCATCTTTTCAGTCACTCTGGATGCATAGAATTTCAAGAAGCATACATGATCACCTTTAACTAATTAAATGTATCAACCTGCTTCATCTACTTCTGTTTGTGTATTATTCATGTGTATTAATATGGGTCTGAAATCTGAAAGAGGTACTTTGTCCATGATAATAAAAGTATTATAGGGTCATCCCAATTCAAAATAGTACTAATCTCATGGAATATAATTATGTATTCATGTATATACCTAGAGAGTGTAAGGATCCTTATGCTACATGAGATGGAATAAATGTACCTGAATATAGTAAAATGAGAGTGAAAATGAGTGTTTTCATTCTCCATTTCAGAGGAAAAAATGAGTCTTCAGTATTAATACTAATGTGTCTAAACTAATATACATGTATATTATAGCTAAAGCCTTTTGTATTCAATGTAGTCTTAAGGGGTAATATCATCAGTACATATTCATGAAAGTAACATGAGGATTTTGAGATCTTTTCTTGTACAATTTTCACCCACCATTCACAAGTCTTAAGACTGGGCATTGAGTGCTCTATTCCTCTCTAAGCCATTGTAGCTGTTCCTAAATCTTCATTCTAATTTCTAACTCATTACAGCTGTTAACTTTTCTTACCCATCACATCTGTTAAACTTTATAAGCCACTGTAGCTTTTAAATGTTCTGCAGTTATTTGTAAGTCTTTGTGGGTTTTTAAATTATTTTTAAATTATATTACAGATATGAATTACATACTATAATTATATGATTTTCCATGTAGATAGACAGGAAGAAATATTAATGTACAACAGATTGCAATATAAGAGTAATTAAATCATTCACTTCAAATATCCATTTCTTTTCCAGACAAAAACATTCACTCGTGCAATGCAAGAAGGCTGGGTCAATATTAATATCCTGAGGATTGCAATCATGGGTCCTCCCGCAACAGGAAAGACATCGTTCTTACACCTCCTGTTTAATTGGAAACCTCCTAAGCATCACCACAGTACACCAATAGGTAATCGTCCAATACGTGCCATTCAAAGAGTAGCTGCTCATGATGAAAGGAATGCCTGGAGTACAATTGGCATTCCAGAGTTGAAGCTAATGATGGCAGAAGCAGCTCGATTGCTTGGTTCCTTTGATAGGGAAGAGATCGCACCAATCTCCAGTCATCAACAAACCAGTATAGCTCAGATTACATCTGTAGTTGGGGATAATCCATCATGTATTGAGGGAGAAGGTGAAATATATAAACGTCAAGCCATCCTTTCACTTTCACCAACAACAGTAGAAGACATTACGTCTACTCCTGCTCATACAGATATTGATAATGAGGAGGTTGTTCGTTCCAAATTAATTCCAGATCCTTCGCACTTCCCTGAAGAAGTTCTCCAATCGTTAGCACAAGGTAAAACATCAGGTGCTCTCTATCAATCTACCTGGATCAATGTTTTGGATAGTGGTGGACAACCACAATTTGCTGATATATCACGAGTCTTCATTCATGGCAATGTAATCAATATCATTGTTTTGAAATTAACACAACGTCTTGATGATAAACCTACTTTTGCCTACTCTATCAATGGTAAAGAGTTGACTCAACCTGCAGTACTACAAATGACATATATACAACTCATTCAATCATTTGTACGTTCTATTGTCTCTTCGAAATACACATTGAGCAAGAGATTAATAGAAATAAAGCCTTTGTTCCTTCTAATCGGCACATACCGTGATCATACACATGGTATCAAGGGCTTCTTAAAATCTATTGAACCACTTGAAGAGAAGAATCGACAGTTGGTTCATGCTCTGAGAGAATACAAAGAGCATCTTGTGTTCTACAATGAACACAATGAGGAGCTTATCTTCCCTGTCGATAATATGTGCTGGTGGAGTCGTGAAAAAATATCATCAGAGATTCGTCATCGTATCACTAATAGTAACAAGCCCATTCCTATCAAAATTCCTATACGATGGTACATGTTTGAGGTTAAGGTGAAAGAAGAGTCACTAAAAGTAGCACATGGTATGGTGACATTGGATACCTGTGAACAGATTGGTATCAAACTAGGAATGGGGAAGCAAGAGGTTTACCAGTGTATTGAATATTTGAACTCACTTAGCTTGTTCCTCTATTTCCATGTTCTCCCTCATCTCGTGTTTACTAACCCACAGTATCTTCTGGACATGGTCACTTCACTTGTTAGAGTGTCTTTTGTTGACTATCCACAAGAATTACTCGCCAAAGGTGTCGTCCTTCCACCCGACATGCAGAGAAAGCTGCGTCGTGAAGGACTGTTTTTAGAGGAATTACTTCAATACCTGTCTCTTGAGTTCATATCCAACCTCTTCACAAATGATCACCTCATTCAACTCCTCCAGTATTTATTCATCATTGCTCCAGTCAAGAAGTCTTCCGCTCCTATTCGTTATTTCCTTCCATCAGCTCTACCCCCTCTTCATCTCTCCGAAGAAGAAAAGAGAAAACTCACTCAAACCTGTGAACCTCTGGTTCTACTCTTTAAGAACAAGATGATACCACAGGTAAAATTGTCTCTTACAATGTACTTCATTATTCAATTCTTCATACCCTTAGGCATGTTTTAATCACATGGGCTATATAGATCTTATTGTATAAGTGGTTCAGATTTATTATAAAATTATAGAGAAAGAGGTTGATTAGGCTTGTGCTACAAACTTTCAGCAGACATATGATGTGATAATACTCTTTTACTAGTTGTATGGTTATATTGAGGTAGTAAAGAAATGCCAAGATTAAAAGTAACACGACTCTTTAGATTTTTAATGGAATTTTATGAACTACATTGTACATAAAATTATTATTAATTCCTTCCAATGTTTGTTTAACCATTCTCTCATACACAGGGCCTATTCCTTGCTTTAGCAGTTGCTCTCATGGGGAAAGAAAATGCCCCAAAGATGTTTTTAGACTCTTCAGTACAACAGCTTAGATATGCAATACATCTGGATTGTGATGACATGAATGGATCTGTTGTCCTAGTGGATAGCTATGATTGGCTGGAGCTGTACTACACAGGATTACCTGGAAGTCATTGTAGAAAGTTACTTCAATCAATAATGGATGTCCTACCTACATGTGCTGATACATTACATTATGATAGTTCTGTTGCACATGTTGTTCCTACCCTACTATGTCAGAATAAACATGAGAAATCAGTTCCTCTACATCCTGCTAAGCTAACATATGTAGATGGGATAATGGTTGCTACATGCACAGAACAGAAGAAGCTTCCTCCTGTCAAATTGACTGATGAGCGACACCTTGCCTGGTTTTCACCCTACACTGATGATCATGGTAAGTTTCACTAATAATGTGTTAGTAATAATTATGCCATGTGGTTAATGAATAGCATAATAAATTATAAATTATCCAATTATAAGTTATGGTCTATTACATCTACGTTAGACAGAAGAGCATACAAGGATAAAATGATGTTTATTTTCTTTATTCTTGTAGAAAAGGATCATATATAGTGTACACTTCTTGAGATTATTATCTTCATAGGAAAGAATAATCATATGACAAAGCATTATATGTGATGATACCACTAGCTTATGCAAGACTCATGATTAGTATATAATCTTGCATGCTCTTCTTTGAGGTTGTAATAGTAAGACCAGTTAACTGGGAATTAGTTTGGACTTTCAGCTAGTGTATGTACATGTACGTGTATATTACTATATGACTTTCTTCAACTCTCTTAGTGTAATATATGTGATAGTAACAATGCATTTTATATGTACTAAATCAATATCATTGTTAATTATACTTAGAATACTACAATATTTGCTATCATGTAGTGTTAATTGTGTATTTGTATAACTAGGAACACATGATCCTATCCAAAGAGACAGAGGTACAAACTCTCCCCATTTAACATCGTCCCATACAACACCACACACTACAGGTACTATACTGGTAATTCATAATTATAGCATAATTATAGCATTCAACTTTCTTTGTGCAGTTCCTGTGTTAACCACACCACTCAAAGTCACTGCCACTTCTGACATCAACTCGTTACCTAAAAAAGACATATATCCTCATATTATACTCAAGAAGCATACCTCAGAATTACTAGGTATTATTTCCGATACCAGCAAGTTAGCCACTGACTTGTGGTCAGCTGATCTTATTCCTTATCCAGTCAAAGATAATGTACTAACCACTCCAAGCCTATCTCGACTAGAGAAAGCCAGCAAGCTAGTAGATGAAGTTTACAGATCTCTGAAAGTCTTCAACACACCAAATATATTGGTAAAGTTCTGTGAGGTATTAAAGATACAGCAAAATGCAGGATTAACAAGAATTGCTGATGACATGTTGAAACAATTATTAGGTGAGTATTATTATTGTGTATATGTATGTGTACATGTTATGTTAGTTTGAAACACCAAATACTGTATGTATTATTATCTTTTCTCTTATACAGGATTATGAAGTGATTGATGTGACTTACTGTCAATAATCAACAAATAATATTGAAACTGAATGAAGAGTATATTTACATACTGTTAGTAGAATTAATATTAGCAATCATGAAATATTTTTATTTCGTAATTTTATTTTTATTAAATTTCTGATTTGATTTGTATTTTATTTTCTCAAAAAACAATTTCTTTAACTGAATGTACTGGTAGCTGGTGGGATGAGGAGAGAAGATGTGCGATATATAGCTATAGGGGAGTATGAAAAAGGGAGCATATATATATATACAATTAAACTAGTATTAGTGGAATGAATTTGGGGTTAGCCCACTTAACTTCTGCAGCTGGACCTGCTTCTCATAATGTGTGTACATACAGTAGAAAACAAAAAAAAGTTCACGTTCTGTCTTCGTACTACGACCGTTGTACGTAACGATTAACGGTGAAAACGCTGTACAAACGCCGTCTAAACGCTACGTTGAGATTGCGTTCACGTTTTAGAAAACGGAACGATGAAAATCCGTTTATACGGAACGGTCAACGCCCTAATTACCGTATCCACTCGCCTTGCTGCTTTCCTGTAGCTAACGAAGCATGTTTTTGGTATCTACAGCTTTCTTAGATAGTCTTCTGTCTAACTAAGTCAGTTAAAAGTCACTGCTATTTAAAATGCAGAAGTTATGCAGGCGGGCATAGAGGTGGGCGTTGCCCGTGGAAGTATTAAATTTTCAAGCGCTCGTCTTACTCTCTTTCTGGTGATAACGAAGCATAAATTTAACATCAATGGCTTACTTAACAACTCTTCTTTCCAGCAAAGTAAGTTAGAATGTTGAATCTTATAAAATGTGAGAGTTAAGACTTTTACAACTACGCATGCGCAATTACGTCAAAGTAACCGACGTAGAGTGTACCGTCGAAACGTAGTTTATCACTTTCAGTTTTTTAGTGTTGTAATTTTACAACATCCTGTCAGATAGGAAGTACCACACCTACTTATTACATTGCTAAATTTCACTGCAATGGCTGGGTCTTGGATGTACCACACCCCAAATTACTGTAGATTACAAGAGTATACCAATGTGGTGGCGGCATGTCGGCATTCTATTGTTCAAAACGCCCACGCTTTGTTGGATGTGGTCTAGCGGTGCTTTGATTCAAGTGTCCGCCCTTTAATGTTACTTTGAAGTTAGCTTAAAGTACTTAAAAAAAAAAAAAAAAAAAAAAAGTGAAAGGAGAGTAGAACGTTATGTTGATGTTTGTGTGATGTATAGACTTGGGTTTCTAGCTGGTTCTAGCGAGAGAGAAAGGGATGTTGGGAGAATAAGTGACAAATAGCGTTCGTGTGCAGACTTGAGTAGATGCTGTGCTTGCAGTAATTGGTAAGCAAGGTTGAGGTGAGTGTTAGATTGCTCCAGAAGTTGGAGAAAGTTGCAAATTGCCTGTATTCATTTGCAACGAAGGTTTTGATTTTAATGAGATGCTGAGCCACACCTCGCAATCAGTATATTACATCCATGGTAGGTGTGGTTGGAATTATTATTAAAATTAATTCATTCTTTTTTCAAAAGCCCCCGGGTTACGAAACTGTAAGTGTTATACGCTAAAATTACCATCGTAGAAACGTCGTTTACACGCTACGTAGCTAAAACGGTACGAGTTAACTACAGAACGGAGCGTTTCGTACTACGGTCGTCGAACGAAGACAGAACGTTAACCTTTTTTTTGTTTTCTACTGTACAGTTCAGTTGGATATTCATTTGATTTATTGAACAATATCCTCCATGAGTGGCTGTTTCTACTCCACTGGCAAATTGACTGTTCTTCATTTGTGAACACTCCTACACTGATGACCTATTCAAAACCACACACACTTTCATTGACTTTCCAAAAATAATCATTTTAGTACAAGTGACATGTAATTTATATCATATGACATCATAATTATTCTGAATAATTAAATGATGAAAACCTATAATATTGCATTTTTCAAAATAGTTTTAGAATCAGTTTTAAATTAATGATATTGGCTTCAAAGAATAAAAAAATAATATTCATTTACAGTTTTGTATTTACACAGTTTGATGAGTCCACCATCTTGCTATTCTCAATGTGATTTTAAATCATCTTTGTTGTTAATCTATGATTAAAAAGAATTAATTGTTAATTTAGTTGTATTATAAAAAGTAAATTACTTCCCAAGTATACTACATTACCCTTTTTAAGGGTCCTAAATCAACATTTTCCATGCTATCCAGACTGTTTGCCAACCACCTTTAATTATTTCACCTACCTTTCATAAATTCATTAAAAATCCCTGTTAGTATATTTGTAAAATGTATGCAATTCTGATTAGTGTATATGTAGTAACATGTACATGTATATAATACTAGTTAATGTATGTACATGTATATAATACTAGTTATGTATGTAATACTCACTAGTATAATTAATGTATGTACATGTATATAATACTCACTAGTGTAGTTAATTTATGTACATGTATATAATACTCACTAGTGTAGTTAATGTATGTACATGTATATAATACTCACTAGTGTAGTTAATGTATGTACATGTATATAATACTCACTAGTGCAAATTATTATACAGACACTTAACACTCATAACAGTAAATACCAATTTAAATGCACTTAAGAAATGTTTATATACAAACACTTGATAATCACAATAGTAAATACACATTTGAGAAATGTTTATATACAAACACTTAACAGTCAAAACAGTAAACATAATTTACATGGACTCATATTCATAATCATAATTATCTTGATAATAGTCATTTCTGAGGATTCATGTACATATATACAGCAACTGAAATGGAAAAAGATGGTGATATCAAAAATTTGACTCCACTTCTTTAACACCTGATATGAGTACTGATTTATTTGACATACTTGTACAATATATCTCCTCTTTCATCTCCTCTTTCATCTCCTCTCTACTCATCTACTACTACTAGTTTATAATAATCATGTGAGTCTGTAAGTGGAATTTAACAATATCGGTTCACTATAGTAACATGAACTATACTCATTATTTTTCAATTAGTATTTATATTCCTAGACCATTTACTGTTGCAGAAAACACATAATAATGATTACAAGTAGAAGTAACCAAACTATTTATATTGAACAAATTAAGAATAACAGAATCAATGACTTCTTCTTCATATACAATGTAACATGTACATTATATATCATGATGATAGTCTTATATAACAATCAACAATCAACTATCATCACTCACAACCAGACTAACTACCTGTCCTCATTATATCATGTATCATAATTCATTTCAAATAACTACTTTGAATACAAATAAACCACACAGTGGTATACATGTGGTGTTGCTCAATTGTATAGTTTCATTACTGCTTATTGTGTTGGACTGTTTTTCTTTGTTATAAATATTTTCGATAGTCTTTAGGCACTGTAAATCAGGAGTTTAACAAAGACTCAAGCTTACATGAAGCATGTAGCACTATTTATAGCACCTCCACAGTTTACAAGGGTTTCGTACAGATGGAAGGGGAAGGGATATCCTCGCCCACTAGATTTCAGACCAAATTTATATGCAACAACATCTCATCTAGAAGTCTTCAATGGCTCCAGAATCCAATAGAAGCAACAACAGAGGGTCTAAATTTATGAATTTTTTTTGGAGTACCCATACTCCCATGGAGCAGTGTGCTTCACATGATTGATTCTTTTTCCTCCCTAACAAACCATCCAGATGAAACCCAGTTTATCTTACATGTATATAAACAGTCCTATTCACATGTCTATATAGCCAGAATGAAATGGTAATGCTAGTTATAAATATAGCATACATTAAGAACATTTACAGAGTAAGTGATCAGAGTCTCTAGGTAAATGTAAATAGATATAGCATAACACACTGCTTATACACGAACATGTACATGTACATGTGTTTATACATGTATACGATGTACATTACTATACATTGTACAATACATACATGTGTATATGTAGCTTTTTCATGTACATGATGTACATATACAATATGCATAACATAGGGCATATACATTTACATGTGTTCATATACATGTACAGTATGTACACTACTATACACTGTACAATACAGATACTGTATATTAGGGCATGAATGAATGGGAAATATACTAAAACAAATGTTCTCTCTATTGAAAGAACGAACATTCTAATTTCCAATTACTACATGTATCATCATTGAAAATGGGTGAATACAAGTGAAATTTTCCCTTAAATTACTTGTCCCAACATGGTAAGCATATTCTTTCTTACAGACTTTACCAGTAGCAACCCTGGGTCCACTTTTCTCAAAAAATGCCACACATCAGACTTTTCATGACAGGTAGTACTTACAGCAATGCTTAATCAAGGGTTGACACATCAGTAATATCAGGAGCTTATGAGCGCCTCTTTACGGCAGTATTATTAATCAAAAGATATGCGTATACCTACATGTACATGTATAGGTGTAGCGTGCATAAAGTTCAACATTCACTTCTTTCAAAAGATTACCTAGCGCTGTATCAAAATTTCATCTATATAATAACAGACATTAGTCCTACTACTGCATGAAATTTCAGTTGATGAAGGTTGTAGATGTTACAAGACGAATGAAATCGATACAGTTAACACCCATCTGTTGAAAACAGAGTTAAAATTTTCCCTATTTCTTGGTAAAGTATAGATATAATATTTTATACTGAGCTGGACAAGTCTACAAGCTTTAAAAAAAGTTTTCAGGTTCCAGCTGGCCACATCTACAAGCGACTTATAATTGAATTTCATACTATGGCCAAGGTAAGTTAGAAACCACACAAAATATGAAGTGCCTTTTAGCAAAAATAGTCAAACCTATCAACTCCTGCAACATTTCATTTTCTGCTTTACAGACCTATCCTTTAAGCTGCAAATGCAAAACCACATTGGAATGTAATTATTGAGACCACGCCCATGCTCAATTATTTGAAATTGTTGTTCAAACATTCGATGTTCAAACAAACATTTGAATATTAGAATATTCGTTCAATCATGCCATACTATATATACATGTACTATATGGTATTTTTTATTCCATTATCAGGGTTTAGTACAGGAATGTTATCTGACAGAGGAGAGGGAATAACAGAAGATTGTGTGAATAAAATTATCATAGGGGGTGTGGCGATATGTATAGTATTAAACCACCCACTAATGTACATGTAAATATATAATACCTATAACAAGTACATGTATATGATACTGATACAAATATATTTGTATCTGTAAGTTTATCATACTGAATAATATCAAGAGTATATAATAAGAGAGGGAGAGTATCGTACTTATAGCACAACCCTGCTAAAAGCACTTGAGTTGAGAAGATGGTGAAAAGTACGTGCTAGACCACAAGGCGGTGCACAAAGCCCAAGCATGTTTAATAATCACGTGAATAGTGTGATATGCTTACATGCTGAAGCTCGAGAGAGATATTCTATACGAAGACAGTGATTTTGAGATCGACAGTGACGATGAAGCTGACTTGGAGCAGTCCGAGCTACCTTACCTCACAAAGCGAAATCCAACTATTCCTCGATCGCCAGATTCCTTCGCAACATTCCGGAAAGATGCCACAAATCCTGAAGTTTTAAGAACCTTTGACAGTGGAATATCACCTTCCCTAATTGTAGAACCAGCCACATGACTTGATAAACGAGGCGAATGCTGCACAGATGGGATCCGTGATGGTGTGGTTGCTGCATCATCCATCTTTGTTTACAATGTGGTCACATAACGCCTCAACGCCTACTTCACACGTGATGATTACGTCGTGAATATTATTATAAAGGTCATGTACTTTTCGTAGGGTTGTGCTACACGCTTATACGGAAATGCGATACTCTCCCTCTCTTATTACATTGTATATACTCTTGATAATATACACAGTATTATTATTAGATACATCTTTCTATTTCCTAAGATTCTATTTATACATGTTATCCCTTCACATATTATTCAAACATATGTAAACTAGTCCTCAATTAAAACCACTAGCTCTTACACTTCAATTAAAATAACAGATCATATACTGCAGCACATGTCTTTATAGCCAGTTAATGTACCCATGTAGGTATATACGTACATGTACCATGTACATGTACAGGTTCAACAATACAACATGCAAGGTACCCTGTACTTCCAGTGGCTTTAGCATTCCTTTTGAAACCTTCTTTATTCCACCTTTTGAAAACTATTACAGTTCCTGTGTTAACTGGAATCATCAATACCACCAATTGCAAACATCTATATACAAAGTGTATGGAAAGAATGATGAAACTTGTGGCAGTTAGCTTATTCCAAACGTTTACATGTAGATGTACTGTACATGTAATTTACAAGTGGCTAATGAAAGTGTATACATGTACCATGTACATGTACATGTACATGTCATTACAACCAGCTAATATGCGTAAGTATATACATGTATATACAGTTTACTATATCTGGTAAATCAAAACTGTATTGCTTCCTAACAAGTACTAGTCTTGTTTCTGTTGCTGTTTCTACTTGGATTTAGCATCACTGGACTGAAGCTGCCAACAACGCTGTCTCAACTTTTGTGGAACACATCCACATTATTGACCACACATTTAGATTGCATAAGTGCACATGCAAACATTAAAGTGGGTGTGGTAGTAAAGCTTTGAAGGGAGTAATTTACCCTTGAATGCACAGCAAATGAATAAACTTTCAAACATTTTCCCAGTCCTAATACATGTATTATAATCGTCATAGTTCCATATACATAGAGCAGGGTGAGGTCTGAGATTTTCCATTCGAACTCCCTTCTAGATTTTAGTGGACAAAATTGATATTAGAGTATAGAAAATTAAAAATTTTCCTGACAAAACATGTCCTAAGATCCATTTATTACTGAATGATTGGGTGATTTTATTGCCCTTTAAAAAATAATAATTTTGTAACCAGAAATGTTGATGGCTTCTAACTTCATGAAACACAAGATACAATATATACATGTACATGTATGGAGAAACAAATCCTAATGATGATCTACAAAACATAATGTAGCCAGGGCATACATTCAGGTATGGTCCATAAACATAAATTAATCAATCTCCACCCAGAATGATGAAACTTAGCAACTAAAAATGTACATGTACAACTCATATGTGACACCAAGAGTCGAGTTGGGATTTGTGGCCTCTCTCCAGAATGTTGCAAAGGAATCTGGCAGTCACGAGCAAGAGCTGGATTTCATTTTGTACAACATTACTAGAAGTGCTAATCATAACCTGCAAAAATCACTGTCTTTGCATAGTCTGTATAGAACATCTCTCTCAAGCTCTGCCATTCTTGATATCTTTCTATACTCTACTATTCACATGATTAACGTGCTTGTGGCTTTGTGCATCACTTTCTGGTCTAGAATGTACTTTTCACCATCTTCTCAACTCAAGTACTTTTCGCAGGGTTGTGCTACTAGTGGGATACTCTCCCTCTCTAGTATATACTGTTGGTGACACAAACAAATATTTAAATAATTATACACAATATACATGTACATGTACATGTGTAGTTCAAATGTGGGGAAACCAAATGCAAGCCATTAAAATGCTACATGTATATGAAACCTTGTTAATTGTAGTGTGTTATGTAATTATTAACCTTATCAGTTGTAAAGATACTAAAACTCTAATAGCTCTTCCATTGATATATCAAACTATCACTATTGGCAATCTATGCAATACTTTGACCTCTACTATACATCAAAGACTGTTGATATGGAATGGTAGTGGTAAGGTTTGGATGAAGATAATGCTTGGTCGCATATTATTATACATGTATCCTGTCTTGGATTATTAATCATAGCTACAAATATGGGAGGGGTTTGGTGTTATGAGTGTTCTATGGGTTGTGTGAAATTACTTACAAATGAGGTTGGAAATGTAAAATCAGTAGTGTCTCTAATGGAGCTAAGCAAGGAGTCTAGAGTCACTGTAGATAAAAACAATTATCCTTGGGGGTTTATGGAATTACAAATGTACCTCACTGAAAATTAGTTCCACCACCAGCTTCTCCAATAAGACCAGTTGATACTCCATCCCCTACAACAAAATTGAAAGCACTCTTACCAAATCCACCAGCACCTCCTCCTCCACTAACATCTAAACAAGATTAATATAACCCATAAAGATTATAGAGTGTGCATGTATATAAAATTAATGATGTATACTAACATGTACATATACTATAGTATCTATACTTACATGTATAGTACATGTACACTAACTACAATATAATTATATGTAAATTATTATACTATAGAATATTGTACACGTAAATGTGGTTACATACAATCTACGTACTACATGTTCATGTAAATACAGGGTTTTATCGATGGAGGAGGAGGGAATCTTCTCCACTTTCAAGTCTGTCTTCCTCCCATTTGAATCTATAAATTTCAGTATTCTAACATGACAGTGTGCAAACAATGTTTCTTGGGTGATACTACCTGCACCCCCCAGCTACATGTACTTTGTTGTGCTTCATACAAGCATGGGTTGCTTCTTATAGACACACACACACACAAAGCATTACAGATACACACACAGATACTTGCACACACAAAATCATAAACCACGAATTATTCATTTTATCACTACAACATAAGCTGTGCACAATTCTGCTATCAAAAACAGATTTATAATAATTCCCTCTCATTACCAGCCATAACCTTCTATGTTAGTGCCAACAAATGCATCAGGAAATACCTTCTTTTTATCCCTCTTTCTACATAGATCTATTTATCTATCTATAGTGTATGAAAATCCATGTATCTATCTATAGTGTATGTACATGTAGATCAGAGTTTTTGATACGTTTCAAAGCTTGGGCCAAATTGGCTCAAAAATGGATAGTATGTGTGCCACTGAGAATACATCTTAAGCCAATTAACTAAGAGTTAATGGTGTTAGTGACAATATAATCATGATTAGCTGCGCCACTGGCACAAAGAGAGAACTGTGCAGTGCCAAATAAGAAGCTCTTTGGGGTCAATGGTGCGCCATATGAGCTTATTAAAAACACTGATGTAGATCTATGTATCTATCTATAGTGTGTGTAGATCTATGTATCTATCTATAGTGTATGCAGATTTATGTATCTATCTATTGTGTATGTAGATCTATGTATCTATCTATAGTTTATGTAGATCTATGTATCTATCTATAGTGTATGTAGATCTATGTATCTATCTATAGTGTATGTAGATCTATCTATAGTGTATGTACGTAGATCTACATGTATGTATCTATCTATAGTGTATGTAGATCTACATGTATGTATCTATCTATAGTGTATGTAGATCTATGTATCTATCGATCTATGTAACTATCTATAGTGTATGTAGATCAATGTATCTACATGTATCTATAGTGTATGTAGAACTACATGTATGTATCTATTTATAGTGTTTGTACATTTTGTATCTATGTATGTAACTGTGCCTATACATGTATATATGTTCCCTCATCAATCCACTAAGGTTACAGTTATATAGTAGTTACTTACAGTAAATTGATAAGCTAATGTACATATAATTCTTGATATTTCAATAGACATAAACAACAAGAGAGTATTTGAATATGAGTTTGCTAAATAAAATATATATTTTGATTTTTAAAACCACTATTAATTTAATATATACAGTGTGTATATAACTTGGCGACGAAGTCCACAGAAAGACAGACACTCTCCTTTCAGGAAACAACACGACCGCAGCTGGACTCGAACCACAGACCCTTAGATCAGGAGGCTCAAGCTCCAACCACTAAGCCATGCTGCCTCCTTAAAAAAAGAGTGCCCATCAAACTGGGACTATTTGATGGGAATGACTAACCACAACTTATATACACAAGACCGGAAAGACCACAATTTCCAAAGTGGACCCTTTAGGCTAGGAGGCGTCATCCCTCATTACCCAAGGCTTGGGTAATACCCATTATGATCATCAATCCACTGAGGTTATGGTTATATAGTAGTTACTTACAAAATGATAAGCTACTGTACATATAATTCAATAGAAATAAACAACAAGAGAGTATTTGAATATTAATTTGCTAGATAAAATATGTTTTTTGATTTTTAAAACCCCTATTCATTGAAGCCTTAATTAATATATACAGTATGTATATAACATAGAGAAAACAAGTACCTCCATACAATGTACATGACAAGCCTACTACTTACAATTGATATTACCAGGATTGAAACTAAATGTAGATATCAGTTGTCAACATGGACAAAATTTTGATAGTCTAGGACAATTAATAATATTATTATTATCTAACATTAATTAATGTTTTTAATTCTCAAGTGAAATTACACAAATGTAATAGTATTGTAGTAATTAATAACCATAGTGTCATTCTTGAGGCATTCCAGAAACCCAAACTAGATCAATCAATTTACAATGCTACTGTACATGTGACAAGGTGGCTGGAGATAATTGTTGTCCTGGGAAGACAACTGATTTTTTAGTTGTCAGTACAAGTATTAACTTTGAGCTCTACATACACATAATTACATTACACATGTACATGTGCATTTACCAAATTCTTGTGGTAGGTAAAGATAAAGGTTGGTTCTGGTTTAAGGTCCTCTGGAGTAAGACTCGTACTTGTATGGAATGAATACTCAAAGGCATGGCTGTCAATGTGTGGAGTTTCAAAACAATAGCATGCTATAGAGAGAGAAGAGCTAATGTAATAACCATGCATGAAATGGCCCATTGACATGTGCAGTTTAATAGTTGTTGGCTCAGAAACAAACAAAACATATATTGTACATTACACAAACACTCATACATGTACACACAGAGATTAATTGGCCAGACATCAACAGGATACCTAATACCACCATTACATAGGGAATTATTTCGACCTCTGACCTGGACAATTTAAAATGCTAGGCAGTAGGCGAGGTCGCCTGCAAAAGTAGCAGACATGACACGGAAACTAAATTTAAAAGTAAAAATTAAATAAAATAAATAATTAAATACATACAATGTATATATTATAGCTTACAAAGAGAGAGAGAGAGAGAGAGAGAAAGAGAGAGAGAAAAGGATATTGATTAAGTTACTTTGTCAGTAATAGACTTAACACAAGATCAGTTGTGTATTCATGTACTCATTTATATATTAAATGATTACCATGGAAACAGTAATCATGAATTATACAAATACATGTAACTAAAAGGCTTAATATAAAGACTATCACTATTATTACATGTATACTAGTAACTTGTTCATAGTATCAATATTCATATGATGTTGTTATTAATAGACACACATAAATACACACACCTATAGAATATGATTATAATAACACTATGTGGATGTGGTAACTTTGTAAAAATTTTAAATTTTGCTTTTCTATTTTAAAATCATTAACCATAGGCTAAACAATTGAATTGCTACATGAATATGATAGCATACATTGATTAATACTTGTATTGGGTTTCATTAACACTGTTTGTGAATTTTGAGATTAACAAGAAGGTAGGAGGGGGTGGGGCAAATGTCCTCTACCATCAAAATGAAATCCTGTTTATACATGTATGTGTATGATATGTACAATTATATATTATATTTACTTTTACTACTTTATACTGCATTTACAAAGTTGTTTGTTATTAGAGTAGAATGGTTTTCAAATCACAGGGTGACCCCACCTCTTCTGTATGCCTGAGTCTAAACTTTATCATACTTATAACTCTCCCAGTAGTAGTCACTCATGATGATGACTATCATTATACTAATATATTATAATAATTATCATACATATAAATTAGCTTTAATGAACACTACTGAGACTGTCTGTTAGGAATAGCAACTAATTCTTTAATTTTAGTTTGTGTTCCGTTAGTACTTATTTGTAGTAACTGTTACCTCACATTAAGAATACATAATTGTACATGTGTATGTAATAATTGTAATAATCACATCAGGTATACATATCTGTCAATATCACTGAACCCTAGATACATGTGTACATGTACATGTACATGTATATACTGTACGTACATATACTATAATCATCATAGTTTCACACATATCAAGGAGGGGTGAGGTATGAGATTATTCATTCTCACTCCCCTCTAGATTTGAGTGGACAAGATTGATTTGACTACCAAATGTAATCTCAAAGTATAGTAAATTCAATGTTTTCTTACAGAACATGTCCTAAAATTTTCTGAATGATTGGGTGATATTATTGGTATTTAATTAACCCTTTATACCCCATTATTAAACTGGACGTTTTTCTTCACATTCCAAAATTAATTTTCAAGTATAATAACTACATGTAACTATTTTCACCTCTATAACTCTCCAACAAACTTGGTTAGACAGAGCACCTTCTAACAAAGTCAAGATACCAAAATCATGCTTCGTTAGTTGGAGGAAAGCACCAAGGCGAGTGTTTGAAAGTACAGTGGTCAGTGTCAACACCCGCACTTAGCATTTTTGTCAATTCAATCACTTATAATTGGTTATTTGTATAGCTTTGACATTTGCACAACATAAAGCACATTTAGTACACTGTCTTGTGTCCAAATTTGGTTGAAAAATATCACAAAGGACTTCAAAACACAACCATTGATACACATGACGTCTGTAGACATCAATAGAAATTAAAAGTTAATTAATTTGGATGTCTGAAGATGTCAATGGGTTATAAAGGATTAAAAATTAATTATTTTGCAAAACAGAAATGATGATGGCCTATACAATGTAACATCAACAAAAATTAAGATATAAGGAGAAAAAAGCCATTTACAGCACATACACATGTACATACATGTAAATGTAGCCTGGATATACTTGTACATGTACATGTACATTTATGTTCCATGACAATAAATTGAGCAAACATCCCTACCTCCCCAGAATGATGAAACTTCCTTAGCAACTACATGTATGTATACAACTCATATGTGACACAAACAAATATTTAAATATACACAATGTAGTTCAAATGTGGGGAAGCAAATGTGATTCATAAATACATGATGATATTGATATGATACCTTGATAATTGGGATGTGTTTTGTAAGTAACCTCATCAGTAGATTTCATTAAAGACTCTAATAACTCTTCCATTGATATATCAAACTATAACTCTTCTATGAGAATCTATGAAGAAAGGAACATTATAAATAATAATAGGAATATAAACACTAGAAATTTGATGTATTTAAAATAATGATTTATAATATTATATTAATTGTATTAATGAACTATTACATTTGGTTGTAGTCTCATAGAATCAATCTTCTATTATCATGTTATGTTTGATATTACATTATAAGAATTATTAAAACAGTAATTTTTTATTAATCATTTCATATTTAATTATTCCTAACAGATAAACTGAAGAGAGAATAGTCCTTTAAATAATTTCAGGATAAAGTTTATATATCATTATATGAAATGATATATAAAATGATAAATCAACAATATCATATATCATATAATCATTTTGTATTACATCTTCAAAACTAATAATGGTGGAAATGAATTGTGACAACACCCTATAGACAAGAAACAAAGTAAAATAGATTTGGAGAAAAGATGCTGAATTCTCAGGTGGGAGTGCTCCTATAGGTTGAAAGATTATTTGGAGTGTTATTAGACCTGTGTCAACATCTACCCCTCCCTCTCCCCCAATGGAGAAAAGATACCTCCATTATGGATCACCATGGCTTAGTCTGTCTCCTGAGTCCCCATGGCTTAGTTAGTAGAACAATGGCCTAGCAAGCCAGGATCGTGGGTTTGACTTCTGCCTTGCCTGTAAATTCAGCCTTCCTATCTCCAAAACTAGTTATTTAATGATAAGTCACATTTTCATAATCTTAGTAATACTAGAGAATGATAATCATTGTGGGGCAAGCCTGAGAGAACACATAAAAAGGTGTGGTTGTAAGACGAGGGTGTGTGCAACTGCGCATGCATTATGAACACGTGCAAGTCTGTGAGGATGGCAAACGCTACAGTTCACGGAATAGTGATGGAAGTTTCACCAATAAAGGTAAGTAGGAAAAACCCTGATGTTAAATACTTTAGCAGGAAGATCACTGCTCAACCATCTATAGCTGTTCTCTCTATGTGTCTTTCCCGCATAATCTTCAATCTCTCTTTTCTTTGCTCAGCAGTCTAATCATCTCTTATCTCCCTCTGTCTGTCTCACCAACCTTACTTATCTTTCATAATCTGTCTCCATAGCTCTTGTCTCTCCAGCATAATGTTCAATCTCTCTTCTCAGGCTTCGCTCAGCTTATCTTCCTCTGTCTCTCTCGATTACGACAAGCTCCATCAGTCTCTCTTCTCTTACGTAATCTCACCTCTCTCTCCGCGTTAGTTTCTCCAGGTCTTTTGGCTCTGTCCCTTTCTCATAACGAACAATGCAAGCACATGGCTTTCTCAAATTTTATTGATAAAAATTAAAAGATATTTACGGAATACGAGAATTAAAAGTATTTACGGAATACGTACGAATACAAACAAACTCACAAATATATATGTATACGATGCAAACTTTTCAGCTACCTCACTAGTATGGGGCTCGCTCAGGCTCGCCCCAATTATACATTTTGCATACATGTACATAATGAATACCAATCTGTACATACACATGTACATAAATGAAAGTCATGAATATACATATACATATAACTACGTATATGTATATCAAGAAGCTTAATCCCAAAGGATTTAGAATAAGCTGATAAATGTCTTTGGCCAAAACGTTTTGTTATAACAATATTTTACTGTGTTATTATACATTCACAGAAACATGTGATGAATACATAAAACACAATAAGGAACCTTTATCTACATACATGTACATTCACAGAGGGTGGGGTTTAAGTTTCGTATTTGTAGTATGATTGTACATGTAGTATGGACTAGAGCTGTGTACTGGCACCGATATTTCGATATTTTACCCGATAGCGAAAAATTAAAGCAATAACTGTGTTTGATAGGGAGAATATTGATTATTGATAGCATACAACACCCACACCACGTGTCTTGTGCGCGTGCACAAATTGATAGCAGCTGGGATTGTCTTGATCAGTGGAATCACCAAGTACTAGTGCCAGCTCGACTTTGAGTAACAAAACATTGGTAAAACATCTAAAGCATGGTAGTACTTTAGTACAAAAGATGATCCTAAGTCCCAAAAAGCCATGTGTTCTTCGTGTGAAAAAGAAGTTGTGTGCTTGGGTGGAACTACTTACCTTATGGCCTGTAAGTATCTGTGTAACAGCCACATCAGTGCCATCAGAGTAGTTGTTTAGTACTGCTGGAAACATTGTTAATAACAAATGAGGTGCCTTACTCCCTGAAAATGTTGAGAAATTGTCATTTCTTCGTAATAACATACTAAAGCTTAATTTTGAATATGAACGTACATGTATGAGTGATGATAATTGAACTTTTATTTTTATATTAAAATTAATAAGTCTTCTCTATGTTAAAATTTATTTATTTTGGTGTTATCATAAACTCTTGTGGGTCTGGCAAAACCAGTATATCAGTAATATCAACTATGGCAATAACCAATAAAAATCATGCCAGGTGCACAGCTTTAGTATGTACAGGAACATATAGCACTCTTAACATTGCATTAAAATGGTTTAATTTAAACTTTTAATTAACATTTTAATTGTTATTAATTAATCCTGGAATATGGTGTAGTTAACAAGCCAAACAGCCAAGATTTGACCGTTAGATTCTCTTAGAAGAATTCAGATGTAAACAAAGTTGATATTTCAGGAGCTTAAGGCTCTGTCCAACTTTGTATGCAGTTCTTTACTCCATATGGAAACATGTATAACTCTCTTTGGCTTATGTAAAGGTTTAAAGATGGATTAAGGCTGCTGTCACACCCACTTTAGTGTTTGCTCATACACACATTGGTACAATTGTATGGTTGTTAATCATATAGTGGGTTCAAAGGAAGTTGAGCCTTACTCTCAGCCCTAGTACATACACACATGTACATACACATGCATGTACATGTACATGTACATTCATAATCATATAGAGTTACATGTATATTATAAATGCTACATTGTAATTATGAAGGTTGAAAGAGGAAAGTGAAAAACGCTGGTTGTCACTAGTAATCCAACCCAGAGCCACTGATGTCAGCCACCAGTGCTCACACCACTGAGCTATGACAACCACACAATCATCAGCACTTCACAATCCTCTTAAACCTCAGTGGTGTGAGTACTGGTGGCTGAAGTCTTTAGCCTGGACTCTGGAGTTTGATTTCCAGTGACAATACCAGTCCTTTGATACATTTTTAAACCAAATTTTTACTCAAGACAGTGCACTAAATGTGCTTTAAATCGAAGCTATACAAGTAACCAATCCAAAGTAATAAGTGATCAAATTGACAAAGACACCAACTGCTGGTGTTGGCATTGACCACTGCACTCTCAAACACTCGTCTTGCTGCTTTCCTCCAACTAACAAACCATGTATTTAGTATCTATGACTTTGTTAACAGGTGCTCTGTTTAAAAATGTCAGTTAGAAGGCTGTGTTGTGTAAAATGTGGAAGTTATACAGGTAAGTAAAGGTGTGGGTATTGCTCTTTGGACTACTAAACTTTCAAGCACTCATCTTGCTATCTTCCTGCTGATAGCTAAGCATTAATTTTCCATCTATAGCTTTCTTATTTCCAGCAAAGTAAGTTAGAAATTCTAGTTGAATTTAACTTGAGGTGCATGTAGTTACAGTAGCCTACACATATTCCTTGAAAATTAATTTGGGAATGTAAAGAAAATGTCCAGTTTAATTATGGAGTGTAAAGGGTTAACTAAACAACACAATTACATGTATACATGTACACACAATGTACATGTATACCTGTATTAACATACATGTACATGACATTATCAAACCTACCATTTCTATGGTAATAAATTTCTTCATTTTTTGGAGTCTGGTTTGGAAAAGAACCTCCATCTTTTTCATTACTTGGTTCTATAAATGAGAATTAAGGTGTGTAGTTAAAGTTGTATGTTTGATAGAAATAGGTATAATTAGTGGGTGTGGTTTACCAAGTATCATGTAGGCCTGCGCCTATTATTCCGGAATAATTAAAAGAATAATAGGAGCTTCCCAGAATAAGAATAATTTCAGAAATAATAGGGTTAAAATAATTGCCACGTGGCATATGGTGGCACATGTTGGAAAAATGGCCGACCGTGACAGCAGCTTTTCTTCATCTTGCTGTTACAGTTCTTCTGAGATAGATAACCATTGAGTCGATTAAGATGCCATAAACCTTTAGAAATCTCTAGGAAGCAAAGAGTGCAACTTAATCCACCACTTGCAATGTACATGTACATGTACAGTATGTGAGTTTTGGAAATTTTAAATAATAATCAGTGAATTCATTAAGAATAATAGGATACTATTTTGGGAAATTCAGAACAGAATATTTACCAATGTTTTGGGAATAATAGGCTCAGGCTTACTGTCATGTTACTAACATTATACCTGAACATACATGTACTACATGTAGTTGTAGAATAATACATTTTGAAAAAAGATGTAGGGACATGAAAACCCAAAAAGGATATGAACAAGGGTTGTGATGTACTGGAGGTAACATACACATGTACACGTAAGACCCAAAACAAATAAAACCACTCCCTATATGTACACAGGTATATATACATTGTACCTATACCATTATAAAGCAAAAGATGAAATATACTTATGTAGGGTTGTATAGAAGTGTTTTGTTAAGTTTTGGGTCCAATATACATGTACATATAAATGTACATTAACCTCCTGTCCTCCATGACCCTTGTTCATATACTTATCTTTTATGTAAACCCACCAAAAAACGTGTTATCTATAATATACAATTTTGGACTCTTCAGTAATATGGTGTAATTTGGGAGTAAATTTACACTTACGCATGCATGGGACAGAAATTCAACATCACTACAGCTACATGTATTTGTTCCCTACAAGCATGTAGTTATACATGGATACAATAGACATGTGGTTAAGGTTGTACTAGGGGGAGGGGTAGATGAAACTCCAATCAGCGTCTAGTCTTGTCAGCTTCCTGCTGCATACAATCTGGTTCAATTCTGTATCTTTTGGAAGCCACACCCACTCGGGGTATAATTATTGGGCCTAAATGTTTTCACTGATAGTTTATTTTCAGAAACAAGGCTAAACACACCCTTCGGGTGGTGGAGGGGGCGGTGGGTGGGAAACCCTGGCAGGCTAACTGTAGTTGCTCTCTGAGAAAGATCGGAGTTTGATAGTGCCCAGAAAGGTAGATTTTATGGTTTCAGTGAAAAACTACAGAATTCAGCTTTCTTCAGCCTCTTGTAACTATAAAAGTAAAATGAATTTTCAGAAAACGGCTCTATTTGTTTTCTCAAAATACATTGTACTTTGTGCACGCCATGATTGGTGGGCGTGGCTTTCTTGGTTTTGTACTTATTGCGATTGCAAAAATGGAGATTTTTGCGACACTCTCACCCATACAGACAAACATAAAGATCAGAAGATATGAAGGTTGCTATTACACCAGGTTAGAGTCATATTATATAATATTCTATTTTGAAACTGATTGGAGTCGCATCCGCCCACTCCCTAGTACTACCTTAACTGTGACATAGGATTTCACCAGACCCTTCTCCTCACATGTGGTATAGTGGGATGTGTCTGGCTATGTGACACTATCACTAGAGTTTTCCCTTTACAAAATTGCACAATAATGTATTGATAATTATTAATTTTATCATGAACCTCTTTGAAGATCTGATCTGTCTACAATGAGAGTAGTCTAGTCCAACTACAATACAAACTGAATAATGAAAAATAGGTATTTAAAAATATGAACTGGAAATATCATTACTTGAATACAAGATACAATACAGTTACTATCAGCTTCAAACAAACCATCAATGACTAACCTGTTTATATAATGAGGATTATTGATTTATAAACTGATATCTGACTCCGTTTCTCTTGCCATGTTTTAAGGTGGAGCTTATGATGAAGGAACCACACCTAATTTGATGAGCCACACCCTTTATTTGGAGGAGATCGAGAAAGGGCGTAGCTCATTTACTACTTCTTTGCAGAGATAGTGTAGCGAATTCAAGATAAAAGAGTGAAGTAAGTTATCTAATATAATAATTATTAAAGTATTACTTATTAGTTTGGAGAACTCCCCTACTTACACAAAAAGCGGAACTGAGAGTCTAGCTGAACAGCTTATCGTTCTATATATAGCCAACCAGCATAATTCCTGCTATCATCATAATAATTATTCTCATATTATGGTTAACAGTATGAGAATTTATGAATTTGTGAGAGGTACTGAAGTTTCACTTGGATATGATATAGTGTGACATTACTCCACACTTTTAATATGCATACTTTATACAAGTAGCATATGTGCTTGTCTCATGACTTTTCCTCCTCTACGTTAATGGTCAGTACCAATAGACTAGATATGATATGATTAGTATGAAGGAATTGTGACCCAACATATTAATGCATTTGATTCTGATAGATGTTTACAGTACTTCTTCATGTAAATAGTCGTTGCCTTACATCATATGTTGAACATGTTAATGGTTATTAACCCTTAGAGCACTGAGCCTGTTTTTCAAAATTCTTCCCATTTCCAACACTGGCGACTCTATTGCATATAATGTGGCCACCGTTCACTTTCTCTACCCCAAACTTGGCTCCTTTTTCGACATGGAGTACTACTTCCACCAACTTGCTTACCGGGACTCGAAAGTCACCAAGCGCATCGTAGGATCAAGTCAAATGCAGTGCTCTCCCCTTTTTGACTGGAACTGGGGCTAACAAAATGACCCCACTGCATGTTGGCACCAGCTACACCCACGATTTCAGGTTTCACAGCAAGGAAAATGCCTCAGCTACCCACCGGAGGGCGTGGGCGGGGTCAAAAAATGCTAAATTCGTCAGCAGCGAGGGGGCTGCGCCCCCTTCCAACCCCCGCATTAACGGGGGGACACCCCCTTTAAAATTCCCCCCGTAGTCATTATTTAGGCCAAAGTGACATCAGTGCTCTAAGGGTTAATGTATGTGTATGATTAGTAATCCCTTAATTTTTTCCAACGCTATTATCTAATAAACCAGAAAGTTAACGTGCTCTCATTAAGATTTTAGGTTTAGTCCCCAGATGATAAAGAGTGTATATAAACAGCAGAGGAGTATATCATTCCTGATCCCAGATGGAGTCTAATACATAGTTTAATATAAAATATTGATACTACTATCCCTAGTATTCAAGATATATACATGTATTAGTTACATAATTTGGTGGCTATGGCAACAGACTACTAGTTTCTCATCCTTTGGGTGGATTTCCTCAATGAATATCATTATTAGGACGATGAAACTAATTTGTTTATTAAGTTATAGTAATGAATATAATTATATTCAAATGATTATTATGAGGTGGGGATAAGACACTACTATCCAATATACCTGGTATAATATATCTATTGATTTCTATTTTCCTTCATTTAATATATAGTTGTGGTAAATGTATTTTATGAATTACATTTCCCACAACTATTAAAATATACACGTATATAAATGATGATGGAATTACCGGAACTTATAGAGTTTACATATTTGTACTTCTTCATGTAATGTTCAATATACTACATCATATATTATATGACAGTATAGTTGTAAGGATGTGGCATGATTTTATATTTAGAATAGTGAATATTACATGTAGAAACTGTGTCAATGTTCCTGTTAAATACTCCATTACTATCATATACTCCTGATATTATTCAGAAACCTGTGAAATAAATATATAAATTGTTACTATCTCATTATTTACTTACTAATTGTCTAGATATTTGATAATACTGAAATTCAACATATTGGAAAACCACTACAAATGTATTGGGACCCGCAACAGGAATTGGTATGTCAGTATACATGTACATAATACATGTGTTTGTGAAATTTGTTTACATAATAATTATTATTAGTACTGATCACTGGTAATGGATCCTGTTTTAAGTAAGATTATGTGTGGATGGATCCTTTTCTTCACTAGTCTTGTACATTTTAGGAATGTAACTTGATTATATACATGTATAATAATAGAAAGATATTGAAATTAAGCTACTGAATGGAAAGAGCAAATGAGTATTTGAACAATGACCACACTTCTATTGACTATGATTAACTCATAATCATAGAAATTAATTAGTACTTTGTTATATCATGTGACTCATGATATAGGATAATAATTTGATAATATTGTACATTTGTACTATACTTAAAGTCAGGTAATTGATTCCTCACCAGTACTAAACTAATAATACATTACATATATTCATGTAATAGAGTATACAAATGTACTAACTTGAGATATTTTATTAATTATAACAAGTTTATGATCAGTTTTGTTATTAATTTATTAGTGAGAATTATAATTTATAATAAAACATATTTTATATTATACTATTTCTAATTACTTTAGAATCAACAGTTATATGATGCAGTATGGAAGGGAAATATACAAAAAGTAAAAGATGTGATTACTGATGGAGCAGATGTTAATACAACTGATCATCCAGTGAGTATATTATAACATGAATAACAAGTATATATATTGTAGTGTTATATGATTTCCAGTATTAATAAAATCATAATAATTTGTGATAGTGTAAAGAAAGTGACTGTTCATGTTAAAAGGTACAATTCATCACAGAATACATATTCAGTCATTTTATATAGAAATCCAATGAAATTTGGTATCATTAGGCTTCTTGACTAATGTATTTTATCTGTTTCCTGTACAAAATGACTGAATAGTGTTTAAAATTAATGTACTTGACTTGACAAAATATCACATGAGAAAATCATGAAGGGTTGTTTTTACCTTCGAGTCATATGCTACATAATATATATGTATGGTTTTTTTTTTAGATGAGTTGTACCTTAATGTATGGATGATCACATAATATATCATTTCACTAGGAAGTTTTATAACCCACAAGTCCATCCCTACAATTGCTTTCCACAGCATTTAACAAACATTCCAATAATCAATTATTTCTGGTGGAAAACGTGTGAAGTAATAAATATCATGAATAACAGGAAGTATTGTTAACTATTTAAACCCGTATCCGCTAAAGTTCCACCTTATGGATATTGCCAGGCACTCAGTCAATTAGTAGGTGTGGTGTGTAATGAAATGTGTGCTAGAGCAGCAGAAAGAAAGCTGCTTGACTGCTTGTAGCTCATTAGTTCCAGTTTCTACACATGCTAAGCTTACGTATAAACTGGAACTAATAGTGGTTCTAGCTGTTGAAATATATTCTTATAATTCAATTACAACCTTTCAAAAAAGCAGAGTAGATAATCAAAATAATAATTGTAAAAAACTGTTTTGTTTGAGGCATAATAAAGTCAGCCATGACAGATTACTAAATGTCGTACACCACACCATCCTAAAACCAAACATAGAGATACTTTTTTTCTCCATAATTATATTTTGTTGTGAATAATGCCATTCATGAAAACACAAATCACTAAAGTATTGTAAATGAAGGTTTTGTAGAAAAGCATGTGAATACACATGATGTGATTGTATCATTACTTGAATTAAGACAGATTCTGTTCAATGGGAACACAATATTTGAGTGTCCTATCTTCTGCCATTGATTCAGCAACAATTTAATTAGTGAAGTCATTTGTTGATAAATGTGAATCTGTTTGTACTAAGTGATTTAGAGGAATTAGAAAAGGCAAAGGTAAACAAATGAAGATATGGTGACCCTTCATACTGCTTTCAAAAATGAACTCTATATATTATGTTGACTAAACAACTAAATGCATGATTTTGCTTGGATTGATAGTGGGTGGTAGAGTAAGTAGCATTTGTGAATATTTAAAATTGGAAATGCTCAAAAAAGGGCTATTTGCTAATTACAAAACTTAAGTCTTTTCTTATCAGGGTACTTAAATACTAACCTATTATACCGATACATAGTAAAATAGTAATGTACATACATATAATTTACTTACTTACGTAATTATATTATATATAATATATATATATATATACCACAGCGAACAGTCACATCAAAGTTACCGACAGGTGTTTTATACGCGATATACACCCAACCACAGGTGGATATGAAACCACAGGGCTGAAATAAGACCTATTATGATATTCATAATAGATTGCATCAGTCTGAGCATGCGCAGTCAAGTTGTAAATTGAAAAGATTTGGAAAAAGGAGCGTAGAACCGTAGATGTTGGGTAACATTGATGTACATGTTAGGTATAGAATATATTATATATATAGCATGGCTTCTTGGTGTGTATCAGCAATATCAACCCTTCACCACTCAATAGCAGCCCTCGGCTTCGCCTCGGGCTACTATCTTGGGGTTCAGGTCTGATATTACTGATACACACTTCGAAGCCATGTTGTATATATTACATATATATATATATATATATATATAATATATATATATACACTGTATATCTGTCAAGAGCGAGCGTGTAACTAGACTTACATGTAGGTAATATAGGACATATCTCCTAGTCACATCCTCAGCCATCCACTTGCCAAATATCTGAGAAAAGGTGATAGTCAAAGATCATAGTATTAAGGCAAATTTCATACTAATCTCAGAGAATGTCCACATTTGTGATGACATGATAGTATAACATTTATAAACTATAAACCCTCACCATCATTTCAAACTATTAAGTTGGTTGATTAATTTAATATAATAGTGATAATTCAGTACTCCTCAACTAATACTACAATTAAGTCAACTATATGAAATATCAAGTAAGATATCCTATTCATGTGTAACATGTATGCAGAGTTATGTTTAACTAACTATTATAATTATAATATCACAAACATTTTGTATCACATTGGTTTTTTACTGTACTATTTATTTGTCTTTCAATATCAGTTGAGATGGACTCCTCTTCATATTGCTGCAAACTTCAATAAAGTTCAGGCGGCTCGTATATTAATTGATGCTAATGCTAACTTAGACTCTCTTGACATGGTAATGATTAATTTTTTTTACATTAAGCAAACAATGATAATGAACAGTTAACGGTTCATTGAATCATCATGTATATATTGTGAACCACATTTAGTTCACAGTATGGCTTCATATGTATAAATACAGTCATTATCTACATTGTCATGTTCATTTGAACAACATAATTATCCTTTGTACAGTAGACACACAGTTTATAATGTTCTGTAGTTGAGTATTATATGAATGTTAGATAGAGTACAGTACTAGATTACCATATATCAATCCAAAGCAAAGTAATTTTGTCACTAACTGTTATGTACATATAATTATGTATCATATGTTATCCCATAATGAAACAAAACTAGTACTCACAGACTAGTTGCTATGGCAACATACTGTTATCATGTACATACAATAAAATTGTCAGGTGACTTCGGGTGTGATGTGATAGGCAGCCATCTAACTGCTTGTAATTTGTCAGTGATCACTAATTCTTATAATGTACATACATGTGTACAAATCTACTATGTGATATCTAATGAGTTGATATACATCTATCCACATAGTATTTACCTTCATAAGAAACATTCTGATGTTTCATAATACATGTACCTAGACTACTATAATTTCTACCATTTCTTCATTTTTTCTAATTTACACACTCTATAAATCCTCACCATCATTTCCAAATAATACTCTTCCTCAGCTTCAATTAAGTTAGTTAATTAATTCTTCTAATAGTTATAATAACACTTGTTAAGTTTGGTTTATTAATTTATTTGTTGTCTTCTAATAGTGATAATCCATTAATTAATTCTCAACTAATATAATAATACATGAATACTATAAATGAATATACAAATTATATGTAATATCAACCAAGATTTCATATACATGTGGAAATTGTACCCAAAGTTATAATTAACTAATTATAGTTAAGGTCACAAAGTTTTATGTTATAATCATTAAGTACTATTGTAATTATTATGACTATTTATTTTGTCTTTCTATATCAGTTTGGACGTACACCTCTTCATGAAGCTGTATGTTACAATAATGTTGAAGTTGTTCATATGCTGATAATGGCTGGTGCAAAGACAAGTATACCTGAGAAGGTAATGATTTGTTTCATATTAAACAAACTACAAATGTGTATAATAATGTAAATATTTATTGTCTTTGTACAACTCATTGAATCTTCAGGTATATACTGTGAATCATATTTATTTCACAGTATGGTTTGATATGTATAATTATATCTCATTGTCATGTTCACTTGAACAACATATCTTTTATACACTAGACACATGACAACAGTATCATCATATAGTGTTCTATGGTTGAGCATTATAATATGTATGTTAGAGGATTAGTATAATTATAACAATACAAGCTCAAAGATATTTTTGCTAACATGTATTCTAACTGAAGTATGTTGTACATGTACGTCTCAGAGGATATCCCATAATGAAACAAAAGTATAATGAATTATTATACTTAATACATGGCCCTTTAAAATATTAGGTGCATAATGACTGTTATTAGTGACAAATATTTAAAAGGTAGACTTAATAGCCATGAATCTCATTTTTTATGTATAAGTAAATGTATAATACCAGTACTTGTACGTAAGTATGCATACACGTATTGGTTAGCCACACCTGTCACAAAAATTAACGAGCACACTTTTTTGTACCACATTTTCACTGGCTCTACATCTGCCCCTGTAAATTTTATACAATTGATATACTCAGGATGTACAGTTGTATATGAGCAAGTGTTAAGCATTAAGTGAACTACATGTACACATTGTCTATACAATATCAGTGAACACTAAATTTACATCATTAATTTGTTATGTGTACTTTGTGAGGTATGATGAACAAAATTCATTAACTAATTCAATGCTGCATATCTGTTTATTGACTTCATCCAACACCATTCCTTGTTTGTTTTCTAGTTAATCAAATATGAATAATCCATTAGAATATAGTATCCATCAAGACGTAAACATCGATATCACTAAACTAACAATGTAAAAGTGTAACCAGTACTTCTACCACTGTTAATTTATGGATTATGAACATCACAAAACAGCCAGACTTAACATGTAGTATACTTCATATCTGTACTGTCATGCTCACTTGAATGATATAACATTTATATACTAGACACATAACAATACAACACATATAGTGTTTTGTGATTGAGTATTCTAAATGTTAATATAATATTAAAGAAATTGAATTGGTTTTATGATTATGAAGTGTAAAACTTACTGAGGAGTAATTAGAAGATCATTATTATTATTATTCTTCACTAGTAATAATGAAAACCTTGTATACATACTGTATAATCTATACTTGTAATTGGTTTTGTAGACATAATAATGAATACATGTGTAATTAGTGTAGTTACAGTGTATAGTATTGAATATCATAAAAGTGACTAAACCTGTAAGGATAACCATAATAAAATTTAAATATTTTGTATAATTACAATTATGGTATACATAGCCAAACACGCACTTTTGAAGTTAAATTAGAGTAGGAGTATCCAAACCCATACTATCCTGGATAATTATTATCATCATTATAAACTGTATAATTGCATAATTAACTATTCTATACTATAGTATGGTAATACTCCTGGTCAGTTGGCAAGTACACCAGAGATGTTTGACGTATTTATTGAAGCAGGTCAGTTCAGTTTAGTCATTCATATCATCACATACATACTAAATACATACTTGTAGATGAATTGATACAATATTTAGTACAATCTCAAGTGTCACATTAAATATTTAAAAATAATTTTATAGCTTGTACCAGGAGCCTATAATGACGTTGAGCAGAAAGCGTAAGATTAGGAGCCATTAACGACCACACATTGAATTAATTTGGTCAAACTATCTGTCTGACCGTTTGTTACTATTTTTAGAACCCACGTGTATACGCCTTCATTTAATATTATTTCTAAAAACGAACAGCTTCTACTAGATTGACTAAGTGACCTGTAAAACAGAGAAAGGAATTGGGCGATAATCTGGCTTTTGTAGACTGAGAATTTGCTAGTGAGGCTATTGACAAAGTAGTAGGAAGCCTTCACTGCAACCAATTCAATGACAGAAGGCAATGATGTCAAACACTCATGAATAGGACTAAACAGTTGTTTCCCAGCTTCCACAAAGCATGCTCTCACTTTCTTGATAGTAGGTGACTCCATTTCTGCCTCCAGACATTGTCGTTTAATAGCTAACTTTGGAGATCGTCGAGGTTTTGATGACATATTTAATAAAGGCGTATACACGTGGGTTCTAAAAATAGTAACGGACAGTCAGACAGATTAAATGCGTGGTCGTTTGCCACTCCTACTCTTACGCTTCTGGTCACTGCTTGTACATACATACATGTATAATTTAAATGAAATGACTGATTACATATTCTGGTCATTATGGGTTACTGCTTGTATACACATACATGTATAATTTAAATGAAATGACTGATTACATATTCTGGTCATTATGGGTTACTGCTTGTACACACATACATGTATAATTAAATTGAAATGACTGATTACATATTCACTTTAGTACATGAATACAGCACATTATCCATATGTAGTATATATACATGAAATTGTTAGGTATAAATTAGGTTGAGATCCTTGTGTGCATTTCTACCCCTTTTTCTACTCATCAGATTGATAGCTACTTTGAAGAATAATATTTATAACATTGAATCTTTTTAATTGTATTTGTGTGTATGGAAAATGCATAGTATTAAACAAGCACACAATTAGCCACAACTTCATCACTACTTTATGAGGTATAATATTTATGAGCTAAGATATTTAGGAGCTAAGATATTTGCGCATTAATAACTCGGGACCTATTAACGAAAAATACATGATTACCTTTAATTTATTAAATTTATCAACCTACTTAATCCTCTGTTTATGTTTGTATTATTCATATACATGTGTATTAATATGGATCTGAATGAGGTACTTTTTCTTTGATAATATACCTATTATAGGGGCATTCCTATTTCATTTATGTAAAAGAAAAAATATTTTTCTTTATTTCAGACCCAACTTACCAAGCGATCTTCTCCCATGCAATGCAAGAAGGATGGATAGACATCAATATGCTGAGGATTGCAATAATGGGACCTCCTGCTACTGGAAAAACCTCGTTCGTACATCTTCTATTTAATTGGAAACCTCCTAAGCATCACCACAGTACACCAATAGGTAATCGTCCATTACGGGCCATTCAAAGAGTAGCTGCTCAAGATGAGGGCAATGTATGGAGTACAGTTGGCATCCCAGAGTTGAAGCAAATGATGGCAGAAGCCGCTCAATTACTTGGTTCCTCAGATGGTGGAAAGGTCATAACACACTCCAGCCACCAACAAACCAGTATTTCTCAGCTTACATCAGAAGTTGGGGATAATCCATCATGTATAGAAAGAGAAGGTGAAATAAATAATCATCAAGCCATCCTTCCACTTTCACCAACAACAGTAGAAAAAAGACTGTCTATTCCTGCCATGAATAATGAGGATGTTGTTCATTCCAAATTAATTCCAGATCCTTCACACTTTCCCAAAGAAGTTCTCCAATCATTAGTACCGCGTAAGACATCACGTGCCATCTATGAATCTACCTGGATCAATGTTTTGGATAGTGGTGTTTTGGTTCATACCCAACCTCTTCACAAATGATCACCTCATTCAACTCCTCCAGTATTTATTCATCATTGCTCCAGTCGAGAAGTCTTCCGCTCCTATTCGTTATTTCCTTCCATCAGCTCTACCCCCTCTTCATCTCTCCGAAGAAGAAAAGAGAGAACTCACTCAAACCTGTGAACCTCTGGTTCTACTCTTTAAGAACAAGATGATACCACAGGTAAAATTGTCTCTTACAATGTACTTCATTATTCAATTCTTCATACCCTTAGGCATGTTTTAATCACATGGGCTATACGAATCTTATTGTATAAGTGGTTCAGATTTATTATAAGATTATAGAGAAAGAGGTTGATTAGGATTGCGCTACAAACTTTCAGCAGACATATGATGTGATAATACTCTTTTACTAGTTGTATGGTTATATTGAGGTAGTAAAGAAATGCCAAGATTAAAAGTAACACGACCCTTTACATTTTTAATGGAATTTTGTGAACTACATTGTACATAAAATTATTATTAATTCCTTCCAATGTTTGTTTAACCATTCTCTCTTACACAGGGCCTATTCCTTGCTTTAGCAGTTGCTCTCATGGGGAAAGAAAATGCCCCAAAGATGTTTTTAGACTCTTCAGTACAACAGCTTAGATATGCAATACATCTGGATTGTGATGACATGAATGGATCTATTGTCCTAGTGGATAGCTATGATTGGCTGGAGCTGTACTACACAGGATTACCTGGAAGTCATTGTAGAAAGTTACTTCAATCAATAATGGATGTCCTACCTACATGTGCTGATACATTACATTATGATAGTTCTGTTGCACATGTTGTTCCCACCCTACGATGTCAGAATAAACATGAGAAATCAGTTCCTGTACATCCTGCTAAGCTAACATATGTAGATGGGATACTGGTTGCTACATGTACTGAACAGAAGAAGCTTCCTCCTGTCAAATTGACTGATGAGCGACACCTTGCCTGGTTTTCACCCTACACTGATGATCATGGTAAGTTTCACTAATAATGTGTTAGTAATAATTATGCCATGTGGTTAATGAATAGCATAATAAATTATCCAATTATAAGTTATGGTCTATTACATCTACGTTAGACAGAAGAGCATAGAAGGATAAAATGATGTTTATTTTCTTTATTCTTGTAGAAAAGGATCATATATAGTGTACACTTCTTGAGATTATTATCTTCATAGGAAAGAATAATCATATGACAAAGCATTATATGTGATGATATATACCACTAGCTTATGCAAGACTCATGATTAGTATATAATCTTGCATGCTGTTCTTTGAGGTTGTAATAGTAAGACCAGTTAACTGGGAATTAGTTTGGACTTTCAGCTAGTGTATGTACATGTACGTGTATATTACTATATGACTTTCTTCAACTCTCTTAGTGTAATATATGTGATAGTAACAATGCATTTTATATGTACTAAATCAATATCATTGTTAATTATACTTAGAATACTACAATATTTGCTATCATGTAGTGTTAATTGTGTATTTGTATAACTAGGAACACGTGATCCTCTTCAAAGAGACAGAGGAACAAACTCTCCCCATTTAACATCCTCTCATACAACACCACACACTACAGGTACTATACTGGTAATTCATAATTAAACATAATTATAGCATTCAACTTTCTTTATGCAGTTCCTGTGTTAACCACACCACTCAAAGTCACTACCACTTCTGACACCAACTCGTTACCTAAAACAGACATATCTCCTCATATTATACTCAAGAAGCATACCTCAGAATTACTAGGTATTATTTCTGATACCAGCAAGTTAGCCAATGACTTGTGGGCAGCTGATCTTATTCCTTATCCAGTCAAAGATAACGTACTAACCACTCTAGGCCTATCTCGACTAGAGAAAGCCAGCAAGCTAGTAGATGAAGTTTACAGATCTCTGAAAGTCTTCAACACACCAAATATATTGGTAAAGTTCTGTGAGGTATTAAAGAAACAGCAAAATGCAGGATTAACAAGAATTGCTGATGACATGTTGAAACAATTATCAGGTGAGTATTATTATTGTGTATATGTATGTCTACATGTTATGTTAGTTTGAAACACCAAATATGTATTATTATATAATAATCTTTTCTCTTATACAGGACTATGAAGTGATTGATGTGATCAATAATCAACAAAATAATATTGAAACTGAATGAAGAGTATATTTACATACTGTTAGTAGAATTAATATTAGCAATCGTGAAACATTTTTATAATAATTATTTCATAATTTTATATTTATTTTATTAAATTTATGATTTGTATTTTGTTTTGTCAAAAAACAATTTCTTTAACTATATAGTACGTATGGTCACTGGGTGTGGAGAGAAGATGTGCGATATATATAGCTATAGGGGAGTATGAAAAAGGGAGTATATATATATATATATATATATACGATTAAACTAGTATTAGTGGAATGAAAATGATAATTCGGTGTTAACCCACTTTACGTCTGCAGCTGAGCCCTTCAACTAATCACTAATGCACACTACAGGCATGTGGGAAATATTGAGTTGACTGCTATATACATTTTGATGTACATGTATTTGCACTACTGGTACTGTTGACCTGCTTCTCATAATGTCTATACATACAGTTGAGTTTCAATTTACTGGATATTCATTTGGTTTATCAGACAATATCCTGCATGACTGGCTGTTTCCACACCACTGGCAAATTGACTGTTCTTCATTTGTGAACACTCCTACACTGATGAGAATTACCTATTCAAAACCACACACACTTTCGTTGACTTTCAAGAAATATATCCTTTCAGTACAAGTGACATATAACTTACAATTAAAAGCATACTCTCGATAATTAAATTATGAAAACCTTTAAATTTGTATTTTTCAAAATAGTTTCAGAATCTGTTTTAAATGATATTGGTTACAAAAAATAAAAAAAATAATATTCATTTATTGTTTTGTATTTACACAGTTTGATGAGTCCACCATCTTGCTATTCTCAATGTGATTTTAAATCATCTTTGTTGTTAATCTATGATTAAAAAGAATTAATTGTTAATTTAGTTGTATTATAAAAAGTAAATTACTTCCAAAGTATACTACATTACCCTTTTTAAGGGGCCTAAATCATCATTATCCATGCTATCCAGACTGTTTGCCAACCACTTTTAATTATTTCACCTACCTTTCATAAATTCATTAAAAATCCCTGTTAGTATATTTGTACAATGTATGCAATTCTGACTAGTGTACATGTAGTAACATGTACATGTACATTTGTATATAATACTCACTAGTATAGTTAATGTATGTACATGTATATAATACTCACTAGTGTAGTTCATGTATGTACATGTATATAATACTCACTAGTGTAGTTAATGTATGTACATGTATATAATACTCACTGGTGTAGTTAATGTATGTCATGTATATAATACTCACTAGTATAGTTAATGTATGTACATGTATATAATACTCACTAGTGTAGTGAATGTATGTACATGTATATAATACTCACTGGTGTAGTTAATGTATGTACATGTATATAATACTCACTAGTGTAGTTAATGTATGTACATGTATATAATACTAACTAGTGTAGTTAATGTATGTACATGTATATAATACTAACTAGTGTAGTTAATGTATGTACATGTATATAATACTAACTAGTGTAGTTAATGTATGTACATGTATATAATACTAACTAGTGTAGTTAATGTATGTACATGTATATAATACTCACTAGTGTAGTTAATGTATGTACATGTATATAATACTCACTAGTGTAGTTAATGTATGTACATGTATATAATACTCACTAGTATAGTTAATGTATGTACATGTATATAATACTCACTAGTGTAGTTAATGTATGTACATGTATATAATACTCACTGGTGTAGTTAATGTATGTACATGTATATAATACTCACTAGTGTAGTTAATGTATGTACATGTATATAATACTCACTAGTGTAGTTAATGTACGTACACGTATATAATACTCACTAGTGTAGTTAATGTATGTACATGTATATAATACTCACTAGTATAGTTAATGTATGTACACGTATATAATACTCACTAGTGTAGTTAATGTATGTATACGTATATAATACTCACTAGTGTAATTAATGTATGTACACGTATATAATACTCACTAGTGTAATTAATGTATATAATGTACATGTACATGTATATAATACTCACTATATAGTATATATAATCACTTGACAATCAGACACTTAACAGTCATAACAGTAAATACCACTTGAAATACACTTAAAGAAATGTTTATATACAAACACTTAACAGTCAAAACAATAAACATAATTTTACAAATGACATATATGAGCTAATATTCATAATCATATCTTCTATATAGACAGATAATAGCCATTTCTGAGGATTCATGTACATAATGAATGCACTGAAGTGCAGAACCCTCGCTGTAAAAATTTACAATAATAAACATTTAAAGTTCTTCATTTTTCTCAACTCAGCTTAGATTCATATCACATACACGGAATACAAACCGATCTGTCACACAATTATTTGTCCCCTGCAATATTTTGTCCTAGGATAAAAAATTGCTGGAAATTTGTTATCCTACACGGTAAATTTTTGTCCTACCGTGGCTATTATACAAAAATTACTACAATAATTATACATTACTGTATAATTATAATGACAATAATGTGGTACATTGTAATTATATATAAGAGTTGGCAAAGCATACAGTACACATTGACAAAATCCATTATTTTGCATAAACACAGATTTATAATTTGTCATAACATCTTCATTAAAATCACCTAGTATAATCATTGGGTCATTATCATCAACATTATCAATTACATTGCTCAATGTAATCAACAAATTTCTCGTAGGTACTTGTGGGGGTCTGTATACAAGTGATAGTATCATTGGCAAGTTACACATTGCTACAGTTCCATTAATACATTCTATTCTATTATTGCTCAGTTCAATGTCTATTGGATAATATAGTACATTGTTTTTACACACTATCATCAATCCACTACCTCTAGTACTACTACATGTTCTGTCACATCTAATTACAGTACTATCATCAATTAGATTTGGTGTTTGTTGTGAGCGCTATCTTCATATTTCAACACTCTACAAATTTAATCACTTTAGACGAGGCAAAACAGCCTATAGCAGCTCTCCACTGGTCTAATGACACCATGCAACAGTAAAACCTCACAGAAAAACAAAGTTTCAAAGTGAACGACGTACACAACTTGTCTTCGCAGACTAGTTTCAGTAAGACTGTATACGCATGCGCAGTACAATGAAGGAAAATGGCGACTGACAACTAGTATCGAACGAAAGATTGTTGAAGATCTTGGTTTCAACTATGAACGAAATTATTCCAACCTTTAAATGTCGGCATTATGGATATATAGCGTCTTCAACCGTGTGTCAACTAATTAGTATAATCAGGTATTTGCAAAGATTACGTGGTAACACACAGACAGACAGACAGACAGACCGACAACACACACAAACCAACTACTATAACCCTCCGCCTACATGCTCGAGTTAATTATTCATATTGGTAGCAAGGTCTACTGGATAATAGAATTTATTTCATTGGACAGGTTGTGATAGTAATGAACATTTTAATACATGTATGAGAAGAAAACAATCAATATTAATATTCACATGTTTAAATCGTTAAGAAAAGGATACCAAAAGCACTATTTCTTTCAGCCCTACTGTATATACATGTACATGTACATATATACAATACCTATCAACATATTGCCCTTTTTAGGGGTCTAAAAATTACCCATTCTACAAACAGTGTGCTATCTGGGGTGTACTTGCGCTCCCTCGCTTAAATTGCTTAACCCAGTTTTTGATCCCAATGAATAACTGATAATTGTGATACATCTCGGGTAGTGTATATGTGTATACATGTATGTGGACACATATAATACTCAATAAAGGTCATTCACATTCACTATGATCTCAGAAAACTGTTCATAACATTAGTTTTGAATGACCAACAATCTTTTTACCTGTAACATTTTCCATTTTCATATAATTATCCTTTCCATTCTTATTTTGTGTACGTCAAATTTCAATCCATTGCTTCATTATTGAGTTACAGTATAATCATGTATTAATCTTATGACATTAAACTATACACTATATTACATATAAAGTCATCATATCCTAATTTTGAAGACATTGTGAATGTGAACAGACTTCAGTGTACATGTAATTACAAGTGGATGTATATAATCCTGACTACTATAGTTACAAGTAGATGTACATAATACTCAACAGTGTAGTTTACATGTACATTGTAGACACACCAGTGTATGTACATGTACAAGTACAATCAATTACAAAAGTAAATTATACAAACACTTAACAGTCAAAACATTAAATACCACATTAAATAGCCTTAAGTAAGGGTTATACACAAACACTTAATAGTTATAACAATAAAAATACACTTAAGAAATGTTTATATACAAACACTTGACTGACAAAACAATAAACAAAATTTATAATTGGGATAATTTACATGAGCTAATTTATATTAATCACAGCTTCTAGAGAGATAGTAGTATATATTATCTAAAGATTCATGTACGTTTACAGCGACTAAAATGGAAAAAAAGATGGTGATATCAAAAATTTGACTGCTCTTCTTTAACACCTGATATGAGTACTGATTTATTTGATGATTTGGAGAAATACTTGTACAATATATCTCCTCTTTCATCTCCTCTCTACTCAACTACTACTACTAGTTTATAATAATCATATGAGTATGGTAAGTGGAATGTAATTTATATAAAAATTTCAGTTCACTATAGTAACATGAACTATACTCATTCTTTTTCAATTAGTATTTATATTCCTGTTTTTATAGTCCCTTTACTGTTGGAGCTAAAACAAAATAATGTTTAAAAATAGAAGGAACCGAACTATTTATATTGAACAAATTAAGTGAAATAGAATCAATCATTTCTTTATCATGCAACATGCACATTATGCTACTGTAACTTCGAATCAACCTTCAAGCCTTTCTCAACATCTATGAAGGCAGGAGAATCTCATGCAACTCAACTGTCTTTAACGGTCACGCCCATCTCTGTCAAGACAATTATTTAGCTATTTCCACATAACAATGAATTATGACTGCAGATGACATTTGACAGAGCCTTAAGCTTATGTTATATCAAGTTATGAATTCTTCTGAAATTAAAATCGTGGCCACTTTGCTCATAGCCATGCATTAATAAATACAATTAAATGGTTTTAACACTACAATAAGAGTACTAAACAGTCTATTCCACACAATGGTCATGGGAGAACTTTTTTGTTTTTTACTATACATACATCTGCACAAATATGTCCACTTTCTACCATCATACAAACACCTACTATCATGTCTCTGGCTTTCCTTCTATCATCAGAAAACCTGTACCACAAATCCATCAACTGCCGTGCCTCCCTTCTATCATTAGATATAAACCAGGCTAAATTACTGAATAAAGACCTTGTTCTAAACAAGTATACAAGACACAAATGGCCCAGTGAATCTAAACAGACATATACCAAGGGGACTGCCTACACTGCCAATTGATAACACTTGCACTATTAAAACGTTTCAAGAATCGATAAATTACCATTGAGTTTGAATCAATGTTCTCTCTATTATATTCCAGTAATATCACATACATGTATAATGTACATAATCATTTGAAGCCTTTAGTTCATGTATTCTAGTTCATGTATTATGTTATTATGTAATACAAGTGTTATTATGTTTAATTAGTGCTGAAATGAATACTGGAATATTGGGATTATCATCAGTTATTTTGGTGTTCAAATGTATAGTTTGATATTCAATTATTTGTTCAATCTTTGCACACAATAACTCTACAAGTTTACAAAATGTCCAGCTCCTGCCGGGATGACCATGATGGAACATGTTAAATGGCCAAAAAGCTAATAAAATATAGTGTTTCCATGCCAGAGTACATGACATCATACAAGGACACTGATGTAAGTGACAGTTAATAGTAAATTATATAATGAACTGTACATTAAATCTGATTGCAGGCAAATGACCTACTATACTTCTCCTAGGAAGACGCAGTGAGAAACTTCCACTCAGTTTATCCAATCTGTTGATATATTATGACTTATTTACTTCTTGTATTGTATTTGACATATGAGTCACTGTATTTATTCTATAATGTAAATGCTATTGTTATATGCTATACAGCTACATGTCTGTTGGGGATGTCCTAGACTGGTTACCCTAATACATTGTTTAAGGGATGTCACTTGTACTGTCCTAGTACTTCCCTTAACAGATCCTCCAGACACATGGGTATGTTAATACATTAAATGTTCAAGGGAAGTCTTTTTAAAATTCTTTTAAGGATCCTCTGGACATAAGGATAACCTAGCTTTTGGGATCTTCCAAAGTACAAGGTTACCTCTAGTGTATTGGATATAGTACAAGACAATCCTGAGTTGTCATATGAGTGGGGTAGGTAATACTGGACATAACTCAGCTTAAAGGTATACAGTACAATGCAGGGCATAAAGATATAAGTAGCTTATACATGTACATGTACACAATACATGTATGTACAGTACAGGGTATATACATGTACATGTATACAATATACAACACATACATGTAGTAGTCATGTTTAAAAGTGAACACATTAGATCTATAAACAGTGATACTAATGTATATTAACACAATTCTACAGCTAAACATTATACAATATTGTACTCAATGTACTATACTAATACTGTACTGTTTCATCATTATAGTCTGTTGTAACCATGGTTACAACAGAAATTTTATCTGACAGAAGAAGGAGTATTGTATGGATGCAAATTATCATAGGGGGTGTGGAGGTATGCCCACCATGAAAGTGTTTAAATCTAGGTTCAGTGAGGTTGCTTCTAGAGCATGTACCTACCTGATGACATTCCAGAGGTGAAATTATTCATCATATCCAAAAACCGCAAAAGTTTAACAGCTACATGTACCTTAAAATTTTGGGAACTCTTTTTGAATGCCAGGGCACAACCAACCTGTATGAGAGAGAGAGAGAGAGAGAGAGAGAGAGAGAGAGAGAGAGAGAGAGAGAGAAAGAGAGAGAGAGAGAGAGAGAGAGAGAGAGGGAGGGAGAGAGAGAGAGAGAGAGGGAGAGAGGGGGAGAGAGATAAATATTTGTCACTCCTGTTGCTCGGATATATACAAGTTTATAATTATAGTATTACAATTATTTAGAAAATTATGTAATTATGATAATATTGTCATAATTATATATGGTACACACATGTACATGTACATGTATATATGTGAGCTAGCGCTGAAATGAATACTGCTTTTTGGTATTCAAATACTCTCTTTCTTTAATGAAAAAATATTCACTTGCTTACTCATCACAAATTGTTTGGATTGTCTCTTGCAAAGTATTAGATGTAAGTATTAGCTCAAAGTAGTTACAATAGATGTTTATAACAGAAACCTCTGCCTCGTTTTATTGTTCATTCGCTGATCTGCAAGCCCAAAATCAAGTAACACGAAGCAAGAAACTTCTAAGGAGTAGAGACATTTTATAGGACAGAGGAGGGGGAATAAAAGAGATTGTGCAAATGTGAATTATCAGAGAGGGGTGTGGGGTATGGAACCCCCTCCCAAATTCAAAAATCCCAATGATGTAACAGCAGCCTTATATATAATATCATTTAAACTTTGGGAACCACTCAATATTATTTTTAATTACTCATTGTTGTACAAGTTCATCAGTTCAACATGTAAGTATAACTAGAACTATAACAAATACTATATCCCTTCAAACATGTATATTCATTATAATGTAATATTCAAACATAATTATGTAAACTAGTCCACACTAGCTCTTACACTAGCTAGTTATTACCAGCAGGTAAGTCAGGACACACATTCACTGTTTAAAAAGTTGGACGTCAACCATCTCCTCTGTTGAGTATGTCTGCTCACAGTCTTTCATGGTAGCAACATGGTAGTTTAAATATGGTAGCTACTTAGTTATCAGCCCGCTAACGATGTTTGAAACAGTTCTAAGATAGTTTAAGGGTGTATGAAGTTGTTGAAAGTTACACACATAGACATGTACAGTATAACAAATATTTTAAAAAAAAAACATTTAAAAAAAATGGAATAGTACATGTCTGTAGGGATATCAAAACTGAAAAATCACAGGAACAAGATTGGGATGGTAACTTAGCATCTAACCACTTCCACATAACAACCCCACATAAGTATCACTTCTTTGTGTTTTACTTTTGCTCTGGCTATGAATACACACATATTTATGTAGGGTTGTTATGTGGAAGTGGTTAGTTTAATTTAATCCAATCTTGTTCCTGTGCTTTTTCGGTTTTGATCATGTTTGAAACAGTTCTAAAATATATAGTTTAAGGGTTGTTTGAAGTTGAAAGTTCATTGCATATACATGTATATATGCATGTAACATTGATGACAATAACACACATGTGTATCATATACAGCACATGTCATTACAACAAGCGAATGTAAGTATATACGTACATGTACATGTACAGGTATAGCAATACAACATGAAAGGTTCACTGTACCTACTGCGGCTCTGTCATTCTCTCTTCCACCACCTTATAAACTATCATAGCTCCTGCATTAACAGGTATCATCAATACCATTAATTACATTCACTTGAGCTGATAAAATCTTCTGAATCCTCTTTTTAGTAATATCAGCTTCTATGAAAAAAGTAAGATTGGTAATTAGAAAAAATAGTTTACAATTGTGACCATCCACACAAAGATGACCAAAACTGTATAACATGTTTAAACAAACACTTATATGTAACTAATGAAGATTGTGAAGCTACAACTAATACACAAGAGAGAATAATCACATTTTACTAAATAATATCCATCATTAATAATAATCCTTTGTCTGGTATATAACTAGCTGTACCTGTATACTCTTCAGTATTATCAGTATAATTATACACTAGGGATGGGCGATTTTCAAAATCTAGCAGACGATTACTGTCATTTACAAATATTGCGATTATTGACATATATAAATCTTAAATGTAATACTGTTACAAAAAATACATGTATACATGAATTAACTGATATATGAATGTTTACAAAATAGAAAATTAAGACAAGTGTTTTTAATCGATATTTCGAGCTAGAAAGACCAATTTATTTACGTTTTGTGGAATTAAACGATTACGAGTATGACTGGCAATATATCCAGCAGTGCTGAACATTCTTTCAGATGGTACGCTTGTTCCACAGATGCACAAATATTTTTTCGCTAAGTAAGCAAGATCTGGAAATCGACCATGTTCTACCTTCCACCAGATGAGGGGGTCTGCATCTGGTTCCACAGCTGGAAAATCTAGGTAAGACTTGATCTCCTTATCTAATTGCTGAGAAAGTGTTAGTGTGTTTGAGGGGCAAGGGCATCCATCCTCTTGTTCTATGTGTTTCAAAACTGCTGCTAGACCTTTCAATTTTTTTGCAGGAGGAATAACAACATCCTCTTGACTACCTGCAGATGATGTTGCATCAGTGAACTCACTATGAACAGATGAGTAGTTTTCCATGCATTGTTCAGTAATCAATTCTATTATTTCTTCTTTATTCTGTAGGTGATTGTCTTTAAACCGTGGATCCAAAAACGAAGCTATACTGAGAGCTACAGATACCTCAAAATCAGTGTACCTGTTTTCCAAGTCAGACCACATTAATTGTTTCATTTCCTTTGCTAATCTATTTTCTGTTTCAATTGGTGTCAAAATACTTTTCACGTGTTTCAAAACAGGAAAAATTGCAGATGCTGTTACTTGCTTTTCACAAGCAAGAGCATCTGTTAAATAAGATAGGGGCTTGAGAACATCAGCCAGTGTTTCTAGAACAGCGAATTCAGCATCTGTCGGCATTTTACACCAGTACTTCCTGTCCTCTGCCAACACAGCACTTATAGCCTGTTGCTGTTCATTTATGCGTGAAACCATCTCATAAGTTGATCCCCAACGTGTAGCAACATCACCCATGATCTTATGCTGTGGAAGGTCGAGTTGGTCTTGCTTATGCCTTAAATCACGAGTTTTCTTCCAACTACGGTGAAACGTCTCCACTAAAGAATGACACCTTGACAATGCACGTTGTACTCGGTTAATGTTTAGACCTTTTTTAATGGCTAGATCTAAATTGTGACCAAAACAGCTAATGCGGAGAATTTCAACTATCCTAAATGCTGCAACAATATTTGCTCCACTGTCAGTAGTCATTGCAACCAAGTTTTCCTTGGTAAGTTTCCAGTTGTCTAATATATTGGTTGTAGCATCTGCTATGTTCTGACCCGTATGATCATCATATAGAGGGATAGTATCTAAGCAAAATGATCGTAGTTCCCAATTACTGTCAATAAAGTGAATAGTAAATGTTATGTATGGATCACATGTACCACTTGTCCACATATCAGTTGTACCAGCAAAAAAGTTTGCCTGTTGAAGTGTTGGTACAACTACATTGTCTCTAACATGCGAGTATAATTGAGGAATCTCATAATCTGAAAAGTGCTTTCTGCTAGGAAGTTCATACCAATGAAATCACTGCGTTCTCTATACAATTAACTATACATGTATATGATATTGTAATAGTATATATATATTCAGTTATTAGTTGAGTATCATTAAATAATCTATTTATTATTTTAAGCTCCCCACTTAAATATACATACATACATACATACATACATACATACATACATACGTACATACATACATATATACGTACATACATGCATATATACATACATACATGCATACATACATACATACATATATACATACATACATACATACATACATACATACATATATACGTACATACATATATATATATATATATATATATAAATTTAATAATTAATTGGAAACCTGTTTTTGACTGAAAGCCAGTAACTTTGGTATCCAGGAAGAATAGTCATTACACTTCCTGGATACCAAGTATCATTGGCTTTATTTACTATCAAAATAATTTCGCTATATTTACATATCATGTCCCCTTAGAATCACGCAAAGATTCATGACAAGGGAATCTAAAGCTATTTAGTTTTGAAACCATCAATCTGAAACCAGGTTTATCAACTGTTGAAATCGGTACAGCATCTTTAGCAATATAGTAAGTGACTGCTCTATTCAATTCCTTAGCTTGTGTACTATGTGATCCATACTTAGCTGATTTAGCTATAGTGTCAACTAGTGTCATTTGGCTCGTACTATTACTTGATTCACCTTTTTTGCTTGCTAGCTTAGGTGCTGTTTCAGCATAGATCAATGGGTGATGTTCACGTAAGTGTTGATACAAATTAGTAGTGTTGCTTCCCTTAGCTTGCACGCCCCTGCCACATAACCTGCAAATAGGCCTATCCTGCTCGTTCTCCAACACTTTTCCATCTTCGGTAGCTGAAAGAGCAAATCTTTCCCAAACAATACTTTTTGTATTTTTCTTTTTGACAACGAGCTGTCCATGAACTGTTTCAGCCATTTTAAAACTAAAGCCACATGAGCACGTGAGCGTGATAATTAATAATCATTAATAATTACTAGTATTAACCGCTTGCTAACGATAATTGCGTGCGCACATTTTTAGTCCATTCTGTTATCGTGCTGATTGAATATCGCTAAAAATCGCCAAAATCGGTTAATCGCCTATCCCTATTATACACATACATGTATACTTGTTATTATGTACAAGATACAATGAATCAGTAGTTAAGAAATCACATGACCAGGGAATACTCACAACTGGTGTATGTTTTACTCTATGTTAAATGTATAGTCACTATTCAGTCATTTTATACAAGAAGTCAACTAACTAACTAAGGTACCTAATGATACATTTGTATAATGAACTATTTCTATAAAAATGTGTGTTCAAGATTGTTTTGTGGTAGTTAGTACATTTGTGTATGGATGCTTTCAATATCGATTGATTAATTGATTCAGCGATTAATCAGCCCAGCCTTAAGTTTTACATTAATGACTCTTATTTCCAGCAAAGCAAAATCAGAATTTCAATTCTGCAAACTTTGAGAATAATAAAGTAAACAAATGTTGCTTGTGAACACCCTACCAGCAAAGAAACATAAATTGTGGGTATATTTATTTAAAATCACGTACGTACTAATCATGTATTACAACAATGGTATAGGAACATTTTATTGAGGATTAATTTATTATTGGTAAAAGAGAGTATGGAAGAGTAACTACAGAAATGACTGTTAATATTAATTGATAATGTCTGATGTGCAAAACCAAAACCAAACTGGATGACTATTCAAATTCTGTTTATACTGATGTGTTAGAATGGAAGCTTATGGGTGTGGCTTGGTATCATTTATATGTTGCAGTATTAACATTATGTATAAATGCAAATATTACAGTGTAGTGTGTGCATGTAATGCCATGTACTTGTATTTGTGTGCATATTTATTATGTGTGATTGTACATGTATATACATGTAATTTATGGACAACTACAACATTGAGACTTCAAGTCTAAGTTGTAGCACACACATAATTTATAAATATTATAATCTCAGTGTAATAATTATAATAATTATTATTACTGTCCAGTATTGTCTGCAATTACTATTTTCTTGTCAGTAATAGTTACCCTATCACAAGTAGTGGTTAGGCTTATCTTTTAACAGCATAGACACTTTAATTATGGCTAAAACGTAATGTATTGTTTAAAGTTCAGTTGGTTACAGGAGTTTCAATGCAAATTAAGGTTTTCCTCAATACTCGTTATCTTTTCTTATTATTTACAAGTTTCCTCTCCTTCCCTATCATTAATTTCATTTTCATGCACTCCTGTATGTATGTATATATATATAATTAATTCATTTCATCTTGATCTATACTGACTAGTATATATAAAGTACATGTATATGTCACAATAAAGCATACAGTACTACAAACTATATTATATAGTATAGGTATAACCTGTAGTGTATTATTATCTTTACTATTCTAATATCTGTGAAAACAACATATGATACTTCCTCATTCCAGAGTAATTAGTATAACTATGTACATGTACATGAATTTGTAAAAGTAAGGTTGTACTTGCAGATAATTGAGTTAGTACTTGTTGTATATGTGATTTGCACACTACATACCGTATAGTCTGGTTTTTAAGCGCACCCTGGGTTACAAGCGTACGTACAATGTATATTATTAAGCTCATACTTCACTACTGGTATTAAACATTGTTTATTAAGCGCATGTGATTTTGCGCATGCGCAAATAACACGTTTGCTTTAAAACACGTGGATTGTAATTAAAACAGATTTTATCATAATTATACATTTTGAAACAACTATTATTTCATAACTGAGTTATTAGTGTTTTACAATAAAATTTTATTTGAAATAATAAAACAGTATTCAGTTAGGTCGACGTCAATAAATCCTGTAATTTATCAACAATCTTCTGTTTTACATAAAATGTGCAAGTACAAGGCACCTCTAGGCAGACTCCATGCTTTCTTTAGCCTGTAATTTCACAAATGACTATCCCATTATGATTTAGAAAGTACCATGCTGTCCTTGATATACCTCGTGGAACATGACCAACTATTTTACCGTCTTTCTTTATACAAACAGCATGTTTGTCATGCAAATTTCCAACCCCGGTTACTACTGGTAATTTTTCTCCAACACTAGGTGTCCAAATACATTTGTATACATGATGTCCTCTAACTACGCTGTTAGGAACAAAAGAATGGCAGTCTTTCTCTACAGCTGTCATTGTCAACTACTATACTGCATGTGGACGCTTGACTGTGACCACACCCACTATTAATATTTACTCTTATAGGCGTATAGTTTAGTCATAAGCGCATATTTCCTTACCATTGACAGTTACAAGCGTATGCGCTTTACAATGTAAATCCAGACTTTACGGTATATACATATACATATACATGTATATGTATATGTATATATTTGAAATACATGTATATTGTATTGTTTTTTTCATGTACATGTGTACATGTAACATTCTTTATTATTGCATGTACATGTACATGTGCTTTACAAACTAGTCACTATGGACAAAATAAATAAATTACTACATGTACTTGTAAATATTACCTTGCAATTAAGAAAAGAAATCAGTATTGATTTTCATTAACCCTTATAACCCGTTGACATCTATAGACATCAAAATTAATTAAGGTTTAAAGACGTCATGCATTTCAACGGTTAAAGTCCTTTGATATTTCTCAACCACATTTTCACACAACACACGGCATTAAATGTGATTTAACCATTACTAAAAAGGAGTAACCAATCCAATGTTATATGCGATCGAATTGACAAAGATGCTAAGTGCGGGTATTGGCACTGACCACTGGACTTTTAAACACTGGCCTTGCTGCTTTCCTAACACTAACGAAGCATACATTAGGCTGTTTGAGGCTTGTTTGTGCAAGCATTGTAATACAATGTATGTGTTGAACTTTTGATCTAATTTGTGGTTTTTCACTATTGTATCTTGTCTAAGCCTGTTTAATCCAATTTAGTGTGCACATGTTTCTTAGTTCTAGAACCTTCTATTGATTTTTGTATATAAGTAAGCTGTATTTGTGCTATATTTGTGAGTCATAAAAAAAGAAGTTTGAAAGTAGTTTGGTATCAAGTTGGGATTTGAAGATTAGCTCGTATATAGGTATCTTGACTTTGTTAGAAGCTCGCCTGTCTAACTAAGTACGTTGGAAAACTATGTTGTGTAAAATGTGGAAGTTATATAGGTAAGTAAAGGTATACATGTAAGTGTTGCCCTTTGGACTACTAAACATTCAAGCACTTGCCTTGCTATCTTCCTGCTTGTAGTGAAACATAAATTTTACATCTATAGCTTTCTTAACAACTCTTCTTTCCAACAAAGTAAGTTAGAAACTCTAGTTTTATGAAACGGAGGAGAGTTTTTATAAAGGTGAAAGAAGTTAGCTAAGATTCACTTGCCCACATATTTTCCTTCAAAATTAATTTGGGAATGTAAGACAAATGTCTAGTTTAATTATAGGGTGTAAAGGATTAATTAATATTGCATTAAAACAGGAGGTGTTATAGTCTTTTATTACAGAAGACAGTAAAATCATAAATACATGTATACTTGGTGCTGCCCCTGGTGCTCATGGAATCACCAGGCAAAAGAATTACCCCACCTTAACTTAAAGAGATTTAGTGGTTCAATTATCAAATTATGCTCATGCTAAATGTGAGGTTATTTTAGAAATGGAAGCTGTCTGGAAATAATTTGCATATACATACAGTAGCCCTCAAAAAAAAGTTCCCGTACCGTAGATGTAGTACGCACGTGCTACGTTACTTACCGTATTACGCTATTACTACTTACGTGTAGATGGTTACGCACTTATTGCGCAGTGTAACGTACATAATTATGTAAATTATGATTGCCACACCTTAGTGACACGTGCCTAGGCCTAACGTCTGCGGTTTATTTCGTTTCTTTAGCGTTTCTGTTAGGTCTGTCTTATTGTTCATTTATTTCTCTTTCTGCACCTACTTTCTATCTTCGTTCTTAAGTTCTTTTCAGAACTACTCAGTGTGTTACGATGGTTTATGTCAAGCAGCAGATTCTCTTCTACCACAGTAAAGGTTTTAGAGTGCCACTATTGCCAAGAAACTTCAAGAAGAAGGCTAGCAGACGAGGAATACACAAATTTATAACTCTCTACAGTTCATCTGGAAGGATTTGTAGACGACATGGCTCTGGATGGCCGTCGAAAATAACGGCAGAAATCAGAAGTATAGTTGACTTACAGATGACTACTACAGATTCAAACACTCGTCTTGCTGCTTTCCTGCAGCTAACCAAGCATGTTTCTGGTATCAACGGCTTTCTTAGAAGGTCTTCTGTATGGCTAAGTGAGTTAAAAGTCATGGTTGCTCAAAATTCAGACGTAATACAGACTAGACAAAAAGTGGGCGTTGCCCGTCGACTACTATACTTACAAACATTCGCCTTTCTCTCTTTCTGCTGACAGAAAAGTATAAATTTTACATAAATGGGTTTTTTAAAGACTCTTCTTTCCACAAAGCAAGTTAGAATGTTGAGTCTTATACATGTAAAATATGAGAGCTATAGTGTTGAAAATTTATATAGACGAAAACTCAATAATAGTCAGTAAAGGGTTAATTAATCACTCTTTAATTATTATTTGTAATGTGGGTGTATACGTACCGTAACGTATACAAACTACGTACGTATTGTAGCGTACTCGCAGCGTAATACGCAAGTTGTATGTGCGTAGTACGTTTACTGTACGGGAACTTTTTATTGAGGGCTACTATACATTGTATGTGACATTAAACTAGAAAAGGTCATGTTTGTATTTTAATGAACTACTTACATATAAACACTCACTATTCAGTCATACAGTACAGGAAATCAATCACTACATGTAAATGTGTAGTCTAGTACAGTCAGACCTGTCCCACTTCCAAGTGAGGGGTAAAAGCCTATACAACAACTTGTACAACGAAACAAAATAGAGTGTTATATTTCCCAACCGAATCTGGTACGGGAACTTTTTATTGAGGGCTACTATACATTGTATGTGACATTAAACTAGAAAAGGTCATGTTTGTATTTTAATGAACTACTTACATATAAACTCTCACTATTCAGTCATACAGTACAGGAAATCAATCACTACATGTAAATGTGTAGTCTAGTACAGTCAGACCTGTCCCACTTCCAAGTGAGGGGTAAAAGCCTATACAACAACTTGTACAACGAAACAAAATAGAGTGTTATATTTCCCAACCGAATCTGATATATCATGATTAACTTATCATGGTAATTAATGTATGTATCAATACCTAACTGTATGTACATGGGTGACAAAAAACACTGCAGTGGCATTTCTGTTTTGATTGGTGTGTTCTATTTTGAATGCACATCACAAGTTGATGTATAGTCTTTTACCAGACCCATCCCCTCACTTGAGATGAGTCTAGTTATGTGATACTAGTAAATGTGGTATTCATGAAGAGATAGATACTACTGATCCTCTTGAATAACTAGTTACGTATATAATATAAAATGGAGGAACAGTGAGCTTTTGTATTTCATTATACAAACATGTTAATTTTATATAATTATGTTTACATTAACTTACATTTATATTCAGTGAGTCAATATGGTCTCTAGATCATCAGAAGAAACATCTTATCCTCCATCCTTCCTCATCAGTATCATCAATTATATGATAATATAATTCTCCATTATATACATGTATAGTACGTCATCTTGAATATTGAGTATAGATAAAAGGGAGGAGACTCATAATATAGTACATATTCGACTGTCACTAGTAGATGTGGAATCAGAATGAGGATCAATGGAACCTGATTCAGTCTGAGTAAAAAAAAAAATCTTTGTTAGTGATGTTTTAATTATAATGATTATATCACTTAATTAATGAGTTATATTATAAACCACTTGTACATGTATAAGTAACTTTTATAAACACAGGACTTATACATGTACTACTACATACAAAATAACCTGTATATATACATTGTATATATATAGTGGTAACTACATGTACATAAGTACTATTATCATCAAAGAAATGAATTCACTTAATGGTAAGTACTATTATCATTAGTGAATGGGAATTTGTTTATACATTAGTAACCCCTCATGACAAAGTGTTGTGTATAATAAGAGATGTATCACCTATTATAATTACTAATTACTGTATCACTTTTAATTACTAATTACTGTATCACTTATAATTACTAATTACTGTATCACTTATAATTACTAATTACTGTATCACTTTTAATTACTAATTACTGTATCACTTTTAATTACTAATTACTGTATCACTTTTAATTACTAATTACTGTATCACTTATAATTACTAATTACTGTATCACTTATAATTACTAATTACTGTATCACTTATAATTAATTCACTTCTACATGTGTATTACTATACAATGTAAATCAAGATATGAGTGTGTCTTTCATATAACACTCCTTTCTTATAAAGGGTTCATATATTAAATTAATAGTATAATGTATTTTAATATATAATAATCAACTACTAGATAATGTTGATTACTATCACACAATACATCATAATAAATAGCATATGGACTACATGAAGATTCACAAGACATTTTGTTATGAAACCACATCACATAGGAATATATGAAACATGATGTCAACAAGGAGTATAATTATACAATGTAATAGTAGTTTATGTAAATTCCATTCCCATTTGGAGGTCATAACAAGCATACATGTACATGTATATAGTCTGGTATAACCAGATACTTAATTGTAAAGATGTACCGATTATCGGTCTAATAATCGGATCGGTACCGATATCATGTTTATTGGTAAATATCTGTATCGAATTTTATTGAAATAAAATTATTATATTTGCGCATGTGCAGTAACGGGAGCCACGTGGGTTTTTTCTACAACTGTTAAAGTTCATCAAGACTTTATCAATTCCTCATAATGGCTAAGCGTTCACCAATATGGGAGTATTTTGAAGTTGCTAGTGATGAAAGGTTTGCCATTTGTAAATTATGCAACAAATCTGTTGCCTGTGGTGGGAAAGACAAAAAGAGCTACACAACTACTAATGTTGTAAAGAACCTGGAATCGTGTAATCGTAGTAAGTATTCAGAATATCTGAAGAATAAGGAGGATGAAGACGCTGAAAGGAAAGAGATACATGTAAGTTGTTGGAGATAAATACACATACTGAACCCCTTAGATTTAATATCAGTCAACAATAAAAATAATAGTACTTCATATATTTATTGATTATAATTATTATTATCTTCAGTTATTCCAATCATTTATTTCTTTTTTGAAATGGTCTGAAGATGATAAAACATGAAGAGTGAGTTATGTGACTCTTATACATGTATTAGATGGCAATTATCGGATCAGTTTATATTGGTATCGGTAATACAACATGCTATTATATCTGTTATCGGAATATCGGTAAACCATATCGGTACATCTTTACTTAATTGTGATAAAAGATGGAAGATCTGAGTACATAACTATATAATAGTTGTATCATAGTCAGATAAACAGCTCTACCAATCAGATTGATTCATTTCATTCAATGAAATTCGTCATCATAATAATTATACATGTACTGTATTTTTATTAATTGAGACATATTTATTCTAATCATATTTAATTGTTTGTCAATAAGCACACTATGATAACCAGCTTGTACGTCACCCCATCAAAGTTTTTCAAATTCACAATCCCCCCCTCTCCCCTCTCTCCACTCTCCTCGACCAAGATGACTGATTTTCAGACTCTCATCTTAATTGTTTCTTTCCTGACAATAAAAAAAGCTATCTACACATAAAAACATGTCAAACTTGTTTTGGTTATTAAAGGGTTAATTAATTAATGTTGTCCATTAACACAACTCTTGTATACATATAGGAGTGTCCTCATGTAGACCTATACTTTTTATACCACAAGGGCTGGCTAACATATACATGTAATTGTATATTATGTATATCAAGATATACATAATATGGTTTAGGAAACAAATATCATGATAACAAAATGTATGGGCTGTTGCAGACCTAGTATACAGCACTGTCACCATGTTTGATATACATGTACATGTACATGTATACCAACATATCCCGTTACAAACATGTATGTACATGTACATACATGTATGTCATACACACATAATTATATACATGTACACTAGCTTAATAATGCCTTCAGCAGTTTAAGCCACATGTAGGAATGTGCTACCTTCTACAGTACAGTAGTACACTACAGACTCATTCGCTCTATGTCTATCTCTCTATTGGATGTTAGCTGGGCTTCTCTCAGTTAGTATTGTCTGTGTTTGTTTGTCTATCTCTATTTAGTCTTGTGCACAGGAAACATCTACATGCATGAGAATCTCTATCAGATGTTAGTTCAGTTTCTCAGTTAATGTTGTCCGTGTTTGTCTACATGTACATGTATGTCTCTCTCTACGCTAAGATCTCCCGAACTCTCTGCTCTTCTCTCTCTTTGTCTAATTTTGTTGGTGATTATTTGTCTACATATTCTCCAATCTTCTTTATAATGCTAAAATCTCAAATTTACTGTTAACGCCTTCTTTTATTACGTCACACCAAAGTGTCTGGTCAATGTCTAATTTTCTGGGTCTTTGTTGCTGGTGAGTTTGACAGACAGACAATGGCATTATTATATAAATGTATATAAACACTTTAATTGTAATATACACATACATGTACATACTCATATTTGCAGGGGTGTGGAAACAGCCAGTCATGCAGGACATTGTCCGATAAATCTAGTGAAGGTCTGGTAAATTAAAACTGAACTGTATACAAAGTATATGGGGAGCAGGACAAGAGTAGTGAAAACAAGCCAGAATGTCTGGCAATTAGCTCACTATTTCCACACCCCTGCATATTTGCTGTAACATATTGTATATAATGTGAAAATTAATGTTGTATGGAATGTTTGTATATACAAAATGTATAATGTACACTATGTACCAGACCAGTGTCACATATATCAGTATTAGTATTTAGTCACATTTAAATACACAGACAGGTAGATGAATGAATTGATTGATGAAATGAATTACTGGAGATAGATATATGAATAGATACATAATTATGATAAATATACATGCACATGAGAATGTGTATGTATGGTTCTGAGATGAAGGATATTCATTATCATATCCTTATCAGTAGATAAACTGTTACTAGTAACACTATTATAACACAACTGATAACTATCTTTGCATTGTAACACATGATAACACATACATGTACATGTAGATAAACACACATAATTATGTACATGTATATGCTTATTCATGCACTGTAACAAACATATATGTACTAATTATAATGACATGTTTAGTCCTGTACATACATGTACAATCACATATGCATGTACCTATACACGCACATGCATACAAATACACGTACATGTATATACTTGCAATTACATACACACACAGACAGACATACACACAAGCACTCACACGCACACAACCGTACACATGTGTATACACATGTACATTCATACATACTTAAATATAATCACATGTACAGCTGTACATGTACATGTATATACAATCATAATACTACAACATTTATTATACATGTATATGTATACACACGTACAGGCAAATAAATGTACGTGTCGATGTATGGTTTGCACATATACATGTACATGTAATTATATGTGCACACATGCTGAGATACTAATAATGTACATGTACATGTATATACATACACATACACATACATACATGTGTATATTGTACATAAATATATACAACGTACATACATATATATGTACACAGTAAATACATACATGTACATGTATACATATACATCTATGTACTTGGATCCATCTACATGTTCATACAGACATACATACAGCACATGCATGCATGCATGCATACATACACACACACATGTACATGTACAGATCAATTACTATTATCTTTAAAGCTGACCAACAACCTCTTTCTTATCAACCTTCATCCACGTAGGTGGAGTAGAGGGTCCCACAATTAGGTTTTCTGTATGTCTATGTGTCGTTTAGCAAAATTCTGGACAACTGAGAATTCGATCAATCTACCAACAGCCTTGAAATTATACAAGGATCAAACTAAAATACAAGCTTTTCCTAAAACAATTTAAGACAATTTCACTACTCACATTTGCCATTTCACCCCTTTCAAAAGATAACATAAGAGTACATGGAAACACGACTCAACTTGTTGGAAGGCTATCAATGTCGAACCACATGTACATGTACATCTTGACAGTGAGTACAATTGAAGAAGTGGCTATTACAACATCGAGCTGGCTCTAAGCTTTCTGCCATAAAGATCACTTTCTAGCTCCACCTATTTCATTGATGATTGAAGACACAAGACTGTTTTCTACTTATTTCGTCACTACATACATGTGCAATTTGTGCATGTACCTACTGTATATACATACTGTATATACATACTGTATATTCATACTGTATATACATACTGTATATACATACTGTATATACATACTGTATATACATACTGTATATTCATATTGTATATACATACTGTATATACATACTGTATATTCATACTGTATATACATACTGTATATACATACTGTATATTCATACTGTATATACATACTGTATATACATACTGTATATACAATGTATATTCATACTGTATATACATACTGTATATACATACTGTATATACATACTGTATATACATACTGTATATACATACTGTATATTCATACTGTATATACATACTGTATATTCATATTGTATATACATACTGTATATACATACTGTATATACATACTGTATATTCATATTGTATACACATACTATATATACATACTGTATATACATACTGTATATACATGTACATACTGTATATACATACTGTATATACATACTGTATATACAAACATACTGTATATACATACTGTATATACACATGTACTATATATACACATGTACACGCACACTCGTACACGAATACACTCAGATCAATTACTATTATTTTTAAAGCTAACAAACAACCTCCTTATTATTATATATAGGTAATTATACATGTACACACATACTTTCATTTAGTACTCTACAGATATAGAAAGTCGGTAGCAAGGAATGTCTTTTGCAGCCATTTTTTTGCAATTATAATTTCACTTGTTGAATTTCTGCAATTTTAAAGAATAGTCAAATGCTAAAAATACATTTGAATACCATAGTAACAAACAAATATTCGAAGAGATCCAATAATTGTTACAGCCCTAAGTAAAAGTGTCTTCAAATCAAGTGATTATGGGTAAGTACTAGCATAACTAATGATCAAATGTGTCCTTTATCATAGAAAAATGATTCATTGTATGAAATTAAACAGAACTACAAGTACATGTACATGTACATGTATACATAACCTAGAGTTCAAAATTCCAGTTTTAAACTAGCTGATTTGCTTCTTTTATATGGGTGAACAAAAAGCAGTTTCATTTGTAAAAGTATACACTCTTACACATTTCATTGTACATGTACATATATAGTCGTAGTCACACAAAAACTTGTACATGCAATCATGATTTCATACATGTATATGTACATGTAGAGGATCTGAGATTTCACATATCCTATGTCCTCCACATTTTGAAGTCAAAGATGAATTTGACTAAAATTAATGCATTCTGAGAGTACATAAAATTCCTGAGGGAATATGTCTTCTGATTTATTTTGGCAAACAGATAATTTGATGATATCCCACTTCATGATATGAAACCAAATAATGTGATGTTTTGTAATTAACCTTATCAGTAGTAGATTTCATTAAAGATACTACAATGAGCGAAAATAAACAGCTATGGATTACTAGGGTAATCACTATTTTAATGCATAAACATTACATACATAACTTGTTTATATTAGAGTTCAAAAATGTATTAGACAATGATTACAAAATGGCTGAACAGTAAGCTTATAAAACTACACATTCTTACACATCACATTGCATACAGTCCCAGTCACATACATGTATACATGTACATGTACAAGTATACATATTAGGGCTGGGAAAAGGTTCAAATGTTCGAATCTTCGTTTGTTTGCTGTCCATTCGAAGCTATATTTCTCCTTTTGAATCTTTCCTGCCACCCCCACTTGTGCAATCTAAACATGTGGTCAATAATGTGGGTGTGTTCCAGAAACGTTGAGACTGTGTTGTTGGCTGCTTCTGTCTCATTTTTCAGTCCACCGATGCTAAGTAGAATCAGTGAGAGGAACAACACTAGTACTCATTATAAAGCAATAATCCAGTTTTAGAGACATTCTTTAGCCAGTCAAGGTAAAAGCAACATTGATAAAAACACATGCGAACGTTCGAATATTTATTCGTTTTTGGTGACAAAGCTTTGAATGTTATTTAACAACCTTTGTCCTAGCCCTAATACATACGTAAATTTACACTCATCATTTCATATATATGTAATTAACCTCATCAGTAGTAGATTTCATTAAAGATACTAAAACTCTAATAGCATTTTCAACTATAACTCTTCTGTGAGAATCTGTGAAGAAAATAAAACATAAATAATTGAAACAAGATATGTATTATATATTATTTCAAGGAAAAAAAGTTTCCTAATGATTGCTATGGTGATTATCAATTAATTTATTATGACTTTCTCATGTCTTAATACCCAACAATTAACCTACATGTTGTCTGGAATATCTGTTTTATGTGTGAAAATAAGTGGAAAGCATTTTCACCATTCACAAACACAGTTTTTTTATGGCCCGCAGGGGGATCCCTGTGATTGCTTTCCCAAGGGTTCGAACTATATATATATATATACATATATATGATTGTGTCACTTATGCCGTGTATGCATTGTATATGTGATGAAGGAAGTTACGTCATTCCTGGGGGTACAGACAATTAATGGGCGTGGCGTGTAAATGAAACGCATGCTCAAGCTCTACAAACCAGCAGAAAGAAAGCTGTGTAGCTTACGTAGAAACTGGAACTAATAGCTAGCTATTCTACCTGAAATATATTCATAAATTTCTACAAGGTTCTTTAAAAGGTAAACGGAGTAAATAATCAAAATAATAACTATAATAGGCTGATGTGTTTCGGGCTTGATCAAGTTAGCCAAGATTACTGATTTCTGGACACCACAAAGCAGTCATAGGATACATTTATCTTCACTTAAATTAGTAAAGCAATCATAGGGATGTTTTTTTCTCTATACACACTTGTTTCATTGCTAACATCATCTTCAATAGCTATGAATTTCGTGATTGCATTAACACCAAATGTACATGCAAGAGGTTCACTCCAGTACACACAGATGACAAATAGGTGATCCTTCATTGAATGCAGTTACAAGCAAGAGAAACATTTTCTTTTTATTAATGCTATCTCTGGTATCTTTGAAGTTTCAACACATTCTGGCGATTCTGCATGTATATATCATATTATGTATGCATTTTTCATTGTAGATGTTATACCTATAGCCTCGTGATTGCTGTCTGTCCTACATGTATATTACAAAAGGGACGGTATTGGGAATTGAAAGCAGTGTTAAGAATCAGTATATGATGCTGGTACTGACTGTGGTCCATTTGTTATTATCAAACATTAAATTGGTAACCGAATTACTCCACCATACCTTACTGGAGTTTATTGTCTTTATATACAAAATAACCAAATAGTGTGATGACATTAACCCTTAGAAGACTGATGTCACATATGTGACATTTCACCCCTACGTGGTTCGCCGTCTGTTCCTAGCTACACGAAGCTGTCCAAATGCTTGTAATTGGCGTCAGACACAAGCTGATGAACGAGGCTTAAAAAGTTGATGTTTTTTTGGCCGCCCTTTGGCCTAAATAACATTCACGGGGGGGATTTTAAAGGGGGGTGTCCCCCTGTTAATGCGGGGGTTTGAAGGGGACGCAGCCCCCTCGTTGCTGATGAATTTTGCATTTTTGTGACCCCACCCACGCACTCTGGTGTGTACCTGATGCATTTTCCTTGCTGTGAAACCTGAAATCGTGGGTGTAGCTGGTGCCAACATGCAGTAGGGTCATTTTGTTAGCCCTAGTTCTAGTCAAAAGAGGGAGAGCACTACATAGTACTCCATGTCGGAAAAGGAGCCAAGTTTGGGGTAGAGAAAGTGAGCGGTGGCCACATTATATGCAATAGAGTCGCCAGTGTTGGAAATGGGAAGAATTTTGAAAAACAGGCTCAGTCCTCTAAGGGTTAATTAATGAACTACTAAGATCACATATGTATAGTGAAATAACAAATGACTAACCTCATTGAAGATATGTTCAGTGTAATACATTTAAGTCCCACAAATGAATAAATGAAAACTCCATTACTCTATACAGAAGAGGATGATGAAATGAAGTCCTGTGAATGTATAAAACTATAACTAGATTCATCATTACAATATAAAAATGTATTGTTAAAATTTATTATTTTTGTATTAAAATTTATTATTACAGTTGATTATTTTTGTATTTATTTTTGTATCAACATTGCTAAAAACATAGTATTATGTAGTCTGTACTTTAAAGATTATATTAAAGACTATCACTATCAAACAAATCTTAAAATATTGACTAACCAGATTATAATGATTAATGAGGTTGGATTGAAGTTGAGTAATAAATATTTTGTCTATCCAACAAATAAACCTCATCTCCTGCTTCTGAAATCATAGATAATGAGGTAGACTCTGTATTTAGTCTGGCTACACAGATCACCAGCTACCATGCTTGAAAGTGGAGATTGTGAAACATAAACCAAACCTACTGCAGTATGAGCCACACCTTCACCTGGAGGAGTAGCTGCTGAGAAGAGATTTCGTGAAACTGGAGAGTAAGTTCTCTAACATAATCAATGAATAATTATTAGTAATGAATAATGATAGTCTAGCTGATTAGCTGAATTAATACAGACTGCTCAGTGAAACTAGTTATGCTATGGAGACCAGCACTTCCCCTCCACTTTCATAAAAAAGAGTAGCCAAACTTGCAATTCCAGTGTATATGAAATAACAGTAATTCCTTCTACTATTGTTAATTTTATGTTTCAATCGGAAAAAAAACTTCTGTGGAGCGAAAAGTGGTCATACAAATACACTTTTCTCTTTTTTACATTTGTATCTCATTATAATTTCAGAAATCTGTGAAATAAATTTGTTACTATCTCATTATTTTGTTTAGATATTTGATAATACTGAAATTCAACATATTGGAAAACCACTATAAATGGATTGGTACCAGCAACAGGAATTGGTATGTCAATATACATGTACATAATACATGTGTCTGTGAAATTTGTTTACATAATAATTATTATTAGTACTGATCACTGGTAATGGATCCTGTTTTAAGTAAGATTATGTGTGGATGGATCCTTTTCTTCACTAGTCTTGTACATTTTAGGAATGTAACTTGATTATATACACGTATAATAATAGAAAGATATTGAAATTAAGCTATTGAACAAAAAGAGCAAATGAGTATTTGAACAATGACCACACTTCTATTGACTATGATTAACTCATAATCATAGAAATTAATTAGTACTTTGTTATATCATGTGACTCATGATATAGGATAATAATTTGATAATATTGTACATTTGTACTATACTTAAAGTCAGGTAATTGAATTCCTCACCAGTACTAAACTAATAATACATTACATATATTCATGTAATAGAGTATACAAATGTACTAACTTGAGATATTTTATTAATTATAACAAGTTTATGATTAGTTTTGTTATTAATTTATTAGTGAGAATTATAATTTATAATAAAACATATTTTATATTATACTATTTCTAATTACTTTAGAATAAACAGTTACGTGATGCAGTATGGCATGGAAATATTCAGAAAATCAAAGATGTGATTACTGATGGAGCAGATGTTAATACTGCTGATGTGAGTATACATCAAGATCAATATTATAACATGACTAACAAGTATATATTGTAGTGTTATATGATTTCCAGTATTAATAAAATCATAATAATTTGTGATAGTGTAAAGAAATTCAAAATTAATATTAAATTCACTGTTCATGTTAAAAGGTACAATTCATCACAGAATACATATCCAGTCATTTTATACAGAAATCCAATGAAATTTGGTATCATTAGGCTTCTTGACTAATGTATTTTATATGTTTCCTGTACAAAATGACTGAATAGTGTTTAAATGTACTTGACTTGACAAAATATCACATGACAAAATCATGAAGGGTTGTTTTTACCTTCGAGTCATATGCTACATAATATATATGCGTGGTTTTGTTATGAGATGAGTTGTACCTTATTGTATGGATGATCACATAATATATCATTTCACTAGGAAGTTTTATAACCCACAGGTCCATCGCTACAATTGCTTTCCACGGCATTTAATATAATTATATATATATATATATATATATATATAATATATTCTATACTGTGTATATAAGGTGGCACTCTAGCTCGGTAATGATATTCATGACTTTTTTTTAGTTACTGTTGTTCTACAAGAAAATATTACAGCTACATACAAGATAACTATTCCTTTAAACAGATCTTCAGCTAAAATTTTGCAGCTGTCCAATACTTATAAGCCAAATCACAAAGAGCTGGAAATTGAAGTTTTAGGTACATTTTTCTCGAGCATGATGGATCACATACATCTGAAATTAGACATAAATGCTTACCTTCATTAGGGCTACAAAGTGTTCAGGCCACTTTTCTATTTAATTTTGTATTTTCACTGTAGTAACAATGCCTGCTACATATACAAACAATGGAATTCCCACTCTTTGCGAAATAGATTGAACAAACGGTAGGCAGACACCTTCACTCCCTTCAAGTGAAATATGGAGGCCAAACGTTGTATTAGAACAGAGCAATGTGTACCTGAATACTCCTATACATTTCAGCTCACTATAAACTGCTTACTTTTTTCATCATGTGCTCCTGCTAACAGAAATCACATTTTTGTGGTTGCTGACAGTCCAACTTCCTTGGTTCAAGCATGGCGAACAGAACAAACATTCCAATAATCAATTATTTGTGGTTGAAAACGAGTGAAGTAATAAATATCATGAATAACAGGAAGTATTGTTAATTATTGAAACCCGTATCCGCTAAAGTTCCACCTTATGGTTATTGCATCATTCCCAGGCACTCAGTCAATTAGTAGGTGTGGTGTGTAATGAAATGAGTGCTAGAGCAGCAGGAAGAAAGCTGCTTGACTGCTTGTAGCTCATTAGTTCCAGTTTCTATGTATGCTAAGCTTATGTAAAAACTGGAACTAATAGTGGTTCTAGCTGTTGAAATATATTCTTATAATTCAATTACAACCTTTCAAAACAGCAGAGTAGATAATCAAATAATAATTGTAAAAAACTATTTTGTTTGAGGCATAATAAAGTCAGCCATGCCAGATTACTGAATGTCGTACACCACACCATGCTAAAACCAAACATAGAGATACTTTTTTTTCTCCATAATTATATCTTGTTGTGAATAATGCCATTCATGAAAACACAAATCACTAAAGTATTGTAAATGAAGGTGCTGTAGGAAAGCATGTGAATACACATGATGTGATTGTATCATTACTTGAATTAGGACAGATTCTGTTCAATGGGAACACAATATTTGAGTGTCCTATCTTCTGCCATTGATTCAGCAAACAATTAAATTAGTGAAGTAAACAACTAAATGCATGATTTTGTTTGGATTGATAGTGGGTGGTATAGTAAGTAGCATTTGTGAATATTTAAAATTGCAAATGATCAAAAAAGGGCTATTTGCTAATTACAAAACTTAAGTGTTTTTTTTTATCAGGGTACTTAAATACTAACCTATTATACCGATACAGAGTAAAATAGTAATGTACATACATATAATTTACTTACGTACATGTATATATAATATATATATATATACCACAGCGAACAATCACATCAAAGTTACCGACAGGTGTTATATACGCGATATACACCCAACCACAGGTGGATATGAAACCACAGGGCTGAAATAAGACCTATAATGATATTCATAATAGATTGCATCAGTCTGAGCATGCGCAGTAAAGTTGTAAATTGAAAAGATTTGGAAAAAGGAGCGTAGAACCGTAGATGTCAGGTAACATTGATGTACATGTTAGGTATAGAATATATTATATATAGCATGGCTTCTTGGTGTGTATCAGCAATATCAACCCTTCACCACTCAATAGCAGCCCTCGGCTTCGCCTCAGGCTTCTATCTCGGGGTTCAGGTCTGATATATACACTGTATATCTGTCAAGAGCGAGCGTGTAACTAGACTTACATGTAGGTAATATAGGACATATCTCCTAGTCACATCCTCAGCCATCCACTTGCCGAATATCTGAGAAAAGGTCATAGTCAAAGATCATAGTATTAAGGCAAATTTCATACTAATCTCAGAGAATGTCCACATTTGTGATGACATGATAGTATAACATTTATAAACTATAAACCCTCACCATCATTTCAAACTATTAAGTTGGTTGATTAATTTAATATAATAGTAATAATTCAGTACTCCTCAACTAATACTACAATTAAGTCAACTATATGAAATATCAAGTAAGATATCCTATTCATGTGTAACATGTATGCAGAGTTATGTTTAAATAACTATTATAATTATAATATCACAAACATTTTGTATCATTGGTTTTTTACTGTACTATTTATTTGACTTTCAATATCAGTATACTGGATGGACTCCTCTTCATATTGCTGCACAATTCAATAATGTTCAGGTGGCTCGTATATTAATTGATGCTAATGCTAACTTAGACTCTCTTGACAAGGTAATGATTAATTTTTTTTACATTAAGCAAACAATGATAATGAACAGTTAACGGTTCATTGAATCATCATGTATATATTGTGAACCACATTTAGTTCACAGTATGGCTTCATATGTATAAATACAGTCATTATCTACATTGTCATGTTCATTTGAACAACATAATTATCCTTTGTACAGTAGACACACAGTTTATAATGTTCTGTAGTTGAGTATTATATGAATGTTAGATAGAGTACAGTACTAGATTACCATATATCAATCCAAAGCAAAGTAATTTTGTCACTAACTGTTATTTACATATAATTATGTCTCATATGTTATCCCGTAATGAAACAAAACTAGTACTCACAGACTAGTAGCTATGGCAACATACTGTTATCATGTACGTACAATAAAATTGTCAGGTGACTACTATGTGATATCTAATGAGTTGATATACATCTATCCACATAATATTTACCTTCATAAGAAATATTCTGATGTTTCATAATACATGTACCTAGACTACTATAATTTCTACCATTTCTTGATTTTTTCTAATTTACACACTCTATAAATCCTCACCATCATTTCCAAATAATGCTCTTCCTCAGCTTCAATTAAGTTAGTTAATTAATTCTTCTAATAGTTATAATAACACTTGTTAAGTTTGGTTTATTAATTTATTTGTTGTCTTCTAATAGTGATAATCCATTAACTAATAATTATAATAATACATGAATACTATAAATGAATATACAAATTATATGTAATATCAACCAAGATTTCATATACATGTGGAAATTGTACCCAAAGTTATAATTAACTAATTATAGTTAAGGTCACAAAGTTTTATGTTATAATCATTAAGTACTATTGTAATTATTATGACTATTTATTTTGTCTTTCTATATCAGAGTGGATGTACACCTCTTCATAGTGCAGTCATTGGGATTCATGATGAAGTGACTCAAGTACTAATTGATGCCGGTGCACGGATAAATATACCTAATAATGTAAATATGATTAAACAACCTACAAATGTGTATAATAATGTAAATATCTACTGTCTTTGTACAACTCATTGAATCATCATGTATATATTGTGAACCACATTTAGTTCACAGTATGGCTTCATATGTATAAATACAGTCATTATCTACATTGTCATGTTCATTTGAACAACATAATTATCCTTTGTACAGCAGCCACACAGTTTATAATGTTCTGTAGTTGAGTATTATATGAATGTTAGATAGAGTACAGTACTAGATTACCATATATCAATCCAAAGCAAAGTAATTTTGTCACTAACTGTTATGTACATATAATTATGTCTCAATGTTATCCCGTAATGAAACAAAACTAGTACTCACAGACTAGTAGCTATGGCAACATACTGTTATCATGTGCATACAATAAAATTGTCAGGTGACTTCTGGTGTGATGAGATAGGCAGCCATCTAACTGCTTGTAATTTGTCAGTGATCACTAATTCTTATAATGTACATACATGTGTACAAATCTACTATGTGATATCTAAGGAGTTGATATACATCTATCCACATAGTATTTACCTTCATAAGAAATATTCTGATGTTTCATAATACATGTACCTAGACTACTATAATTTCTACCATTTCTTGATTTTTTCTAATTTACACACTCTATAAATCCTCATCATCATTTCGAAATAATGCTCTTCCTCATCTTCAATTAAGTTAGTTAATTAATTCTTCTAATAGTTATAATAACACTTGTTAAGTTTGGTTTATTAATTTATTTGTTGTCTTCTAATAGTGATAATCCATTAATTAATTCTCAACTAATATAATAATACATGAATACTATAAATGAATATACAAATTATATGTAATATCAACCAAGATTTCATATACATGTGGAAATTGTACCCAAAGTTATAATTAACTAATTATAGTTAAGATCACAAAGTTTTATGTTATAATCATTAAGTACTATTGTAATTATTATGACTATTTATTTTGTCTTTCTATATCAGGAAAGATGGACGCCTCTTTATGTAGCAGTAAAATATAATAATGTTGAATTGGCTCGTGTGCTAATTAATGCCGGTGCAAGGACAAATATACCTAATATGGTAATGATTTATTAAATAAACTACAAATGTGTATAATAATGTAAATATGTATTGTCTTTGTACAACTCATTGAATCTTCAGGTATATACTGTGAATCATATTTATTTCACAGTATGGTTTGATATGTATAATTATATCTACATTGTCATGTTCACTTGAACAACATATCCTTTATACACTAGACACATGACAACAGTATCATCATATAGTGTTCTGTGGTTGAGCATTATAATATGTATGTTAGAGGATTAGTATAATTATAACAATACAAGCTCAAGGATATTTTAGCTAACATGTATTCTAACTGAAGTATGTTGTACATGTATGTCTCAGAGTATCTCCCATAATGAAACAAAACTATTCACACAATGTATTATTATACTTAATACGTGGCCCTTGGTGCTATGATGACTGTTATTAGTGACGAATATTTAAAAGGTAGACTTAATAGTCATGAATCTCATTTTTATGTCTACATGTAAGTAAATGTGCAATACCAGTACATGTACATAAGTATGTGTACACATATTGGTTAGCCACACCTGTCACAAAAATTAATGAGCACACGTTTTTGTACCTCATTTTCACTGGCCCTGCATCCGCCCCTGCAAATTTTATACAATTGATATACTCAGGATGTACAGTTGTATATGAGCAAGTGCTAAGCATTAAGTGAACTACATTTACAAAATGTCTATACAATATCAGGGAACACTAAATTTACATCATTAATTTGTTACGTGTACTTTGTGAGGTATGATGAACAAAATTCATTAACTAATTCAAACCTGCATGTCTATTTATTGACTTCCATACTTTGACTGTTTTCTAGTTCATAAGTAATTAGTGTAGTTACAGTGTATAGTATTGAATATCATAAAAGTGACTACGCCTCTGTAAGGATAACCATAATAAAATTGAAATATTTTGTATAATTAGAATTATGGTATACATAGGCAAACACGCACTACTGAAGTTAAATTAGAGTAGGCAACAATGGAGTAGCCAACCCCATACTATCCTGGATAATTATTATCATGATTATAAACTGTATAATTACATAATTAACTATTCTTACTATAGTATGGTATTACTTCTCGTCAGTCTGCAAAGACACCAGAAATGATAGAAGTATTTATTGAAGCAGGTCAGTTCTGTTTAGTTATTCACATCATCACATACATACTGAATACATACATGTAGATGAACACAGGAATTGATACAATAGTTAGTACAATCTCAAGTGTCACATGAAATATTTTTAAATACTTTTATTACTTGTAGACACATATATTATGGAATGACTGATTACATATTCTCTGTAGTTTGTGGATACAACACTGTATCCATAGTATATACAAATGTATATATTGTTCTAGAAATCAGGGTTCTACACACTGTATATCAGAATCAGGGTTGTACATCAGGATCAGGGTTGCTACATATATAGATATATATATCAGGGTTGTACATCAGGATCAGGGTTGCTACATATTAATACACATCAGGATCAGGGTTGCTACATATTAATACACATGTATATGAATAATACACAACCCTGATTCTGATATACAGTGTGTAGAACCCTGATTTCTAGAACAATATATACATTTCAGGGTTGCTACATATATATATATATATATATATATATATATATATATATATATATGTAGCAACCCTGATTCTGATGTACAACCCTGATTCTGATATATAGATATATATATATATATGTAGCAACCCTGATTCTGATGTACAACCCTGATTCTGATATACAGTGTGTAGAACCCTGATTTCTAGAACAATTCATATACATCTAATTGTTTCTATGGTTTGTAAATGTTCATACTTTTCAGTCAATCCCTCTGGATCCATAAAATTAATAGAATTATAAGAGGAATACTAATTAACTTTATCAACCTGCTTTATCTACTGCTGATTGTGTACTATTCATATACATGTGTATTAATATGGGTCTGAATTATGTACTTTGCCCTTGATGATATGTAAGTATTATATAGCATCACTATTCAATATAGTACTAATCTCATGGGATATATGTATTCATGGATGTATTTAGAAAGTGTAACGATTCTTATTCTACATGAGATGAGAATAAATGTACATGAAGATAGGACAATGAGAGTGAAAATGAGCAATTTTGTTTTGCATTTTTTTCCATTTCAGAGGAAATAATCAATCTTTAGATACATGTGTAATAGTAATATACATGTATATTATCGCTAAAGCCATATATATTCAATGCAGTGTTAATGGGTAATATCATATATATTCATGGAAGTAACTAGAGGATTTTGAGGTCTTTTTTTTAACTCACTGTTGCCAGATTTCAAGACTGGGCATTCAGTGCTCCATTCTGGCTGTCCCTAAATGTTTTAAGCCATTGTGGCTGTTCTAAATCTCCTATGCCATTCTAAATTTTCTAAGCCATTGTAGCTTTTACATTTTCTAAGCCACTGCAGCTTTTATATCATCTGCACCTATTTCTAAGTCTTTGTGGCTTTTTAAATTATTTTTTCATAAAATATTATTGATATAAATTATATATACATACATATGTATATTTTGTGTGTGGATGTGATGTGTGCTGTATCCTCTGTGCTAGTTTGCTGATTACATGATTTTGCATGTATATATATGAAGTAGGAATAAAAGTACAACAGATTTGCAAATATAAGAGCAATTAAATCATTCACTTTAAATATTGGTTTCTTTTTCAGACAAAAACATTTTCACCCGTGCAATGCAAGAAGGATGGGTCGATATTAATATCCTGAGGATTGCAATCATGGGTCCTCCTGCAGCAGGCAAGACATCATTCTTACACCTCCTGTTTAATTGGAAACCTCCTAAGCATCACCACAGTACACCAATAGGTAATCGTCCAATACGTGCCATTCAAAGAGTAGCTGCTCATGATGAAGGGAATGTATGGAGTACAATTGGCATTCCAGAGTTGAAGCTTATGATGGCAGAAGCAGCTCTATTGCTTGGTTCCTCTGATAGGGGAAAGATTACACCAAATTCCAATCACCAACAAACCAGTATAGCTCAGATTACGTCTGTAGTTGGGGATAATCCATCATCTATTGAAGGAGAAGATGAATTATATAAACATGAAGCCATCCTTCCAGTTTTAGCAACAACAGTAGAAAAACTATTATCTATTTCTGCTCATACAGATGCATGTATGGATAATCAGGATTCCAAATTAATTCCAGATCCTTCGCACTTCCCTGAAGAAGTTCTCCAATCGTTAGCACAAGGTAAAACATCAGGTGCTCTCCATGAATCTACCTGGATCAATGTTTTAGATAGTGGTGGACAACCACAATTTGCTGATATATCACGAGCCTTCATTCATGACAATGTAATTAATATCATTGTCTTGAAATTAACACAACATCTCAATGATAAACCTACTTTTGTCTACTCAATTAATGGGAAAGTGTTGACTCAACCAGCAGTACTACAGATGACATATATACAACTCATTCAATCTTTTGTTCGTTCTATTGTCTCCTCAAAATACACTGTCAACAAAGGGTTAGGAGAGGTAAAGCCTTTGTTCGTTGTGGTTGGTACCTATCATGATCATACACATGGTATCAAGGGCTTCTTAAAATCTATCGAAACACTTGCAGAGAAGAATCGACAGTTGCTTCATGCTCTGAGAGAGTACAAAGAGCATCTTGTGTTCTATAATGAACATAACAAAAAACTCATCTTCCCAGTCAATAATTTGTGCAAGTCGAACCGTGAAAATATATCATCGGAGATTCGTAAGCGTATCACTTGTAGCAACAAACCTATTCCAATCAAAATTCCCATACGATGGTACATGTTTGAGGTTAAGGTGAAAGAAGAGTCACTAAAAGTAGCACATGGTATGGTGACATTAGATACCTGTGAACAGATTGGCATGAAAATAGGAATGGGGAAGCAAGAGGTTTCCCAGTGCATTAAATACTGTAACTCACTTAGCTTGTTCCTCTATTTCCCTGTTCTCCCTCATGTGGTGTTTACTAACCCGCAGTACCTTCTTGATATGGTCACTTCACTCATTAGGGTGTCCTTCATTGACTATCCGAAGGAATTACTCACAAAAGATTTAGTCCTTCCACCAGGCACGCAACAAGAACTCATTCGTAAAGGACTATTTTCAGAGGAGTTACTTCTCTACCTCTCTCTTGAGTTCTTTCCCAATCTCTTCACACAAAATCACCTCATTGAGCTTCTCCAGTATTTATTCATTATTGCTCCTGTAAGAGAGACTACTCCATTCCTGTACTTCCTTCCATCTGCTCTACCCACTCGTTATATCACTGAAGATGAGAAGAAGAAATTCTCACAAAGCTGTGAGCCTTTGCTACTTTGCTTCAAGCACAAAGTAATACCACAGGTATTTCAGATTTGGGAACACAATTCAATTATCAACTCATAAATTTGAATCATTTTATATACCTTATCACAACATTCCTATCATATTAAATTACATTCTCATTTATGTGTTAGGGTGTGTTTGCTGCTTTAGTTGTTGCTCTAATGAAAAGGAGTACTTCACCCATCTTTACTTTGCATGAGTCCATTCAACAGTTACGATATTCTGTTCATTTGGACTCTGAGGACCTGGATGGATCAGTAGGATTGATGGATTGTCACAACTGGCTGGAGATATATTACACTGGATTACCTGGAGCTCGTTGCAGAATTATTCTTCAAGCAATACTTGAAGTTCTATTTTCCTGTGTCAGTGTATTGCACTATGATACATCAGTAGCACATGTTACTCCTACACTTCGATGTCAGAATGAGCACAAGACGTCCATGCCTCCACATCCAGCAAAGGTGTCTTTTGTTGATGGAAAACTAGTCACCAAATGTACTGAAGATCTGACACTACCTCCTATTCAATTGTTTGATAAGAGATATGTATCGTGGTTTGATGAACGAGATAACAATGATGGTAAGTTATTCATTCGTAATGTACATATAACATAATCAGTATATTGATCTCTCAATTACTTCTAATACTTGTAATGTTTGTTTGTGTGTGTATGCTTTATGGATATGTTAAATCCTTAGATAAGTCAACACTGAGAGCAGTTGGAACAGTGAACGATAAAACTTTAGCAGGTATCTTATTATAATTGTACTGTTAAGTATAATTGTAGAAAATTTATCATACATTTCTATTCAAATTCCCTTTAAGTGTTAGTACATAATTATTACTGGCATTTTAGTGAGGAATATCTCCGACCAATTGACTATGAATCACCTGAGTTACTGTCTGTTTATGATTTATTTCACTTAGTGATAGTCAAAGCATGTTTCGTAATAACAACAAGGAATTTTGTTTTCTTATTCTATCTTACCTTTTTCACGACAAGGCTACTTTCATGTTCCTTTTATATATACAGGTGTTCCTGAACCACACATTTCCACTTTGTATACAGTCTCACAGGATGAAATTGATGATACAGTATTAACAGGTATAATAGTAATAATATCCTCATACCATATAATTACATAGAAAAACAAAGTGATATCAAAATTAATATCAATGTTAACTGTACTTATAATATTACTATCATGTAATTTTAATTGTGTATTTGTATAACTATATTATAGGAGTACATGATCCTCTTCAAAGTGACAGAGGAACAAACTCTTCCCATTTAACATCGTCCCATACAACACCACACACTACAGGTACTATACTGGTAATTCATAATTAAACATAATTATAGCATTCAACTATCTTTGTGCAGTTCCTGTGTTAACCACACCACTCAAAGTCACTACCACTTCTGACGCCAACTTGTTACCTACAGCAGACATATCTCCTCATATTATACTCAAGAAGCATACATCAGAATTATTAGGTATTATTAGTGATCCTGACAAATTAGCTGTCGACATGTGGTCAGCTGATCTTGTTCCTGATCCAGTGAAAGAAAATGTGCTAACTACTATAGGACTCTCTCGATTCCAGAAATCCAGCAAGCTACTAGATGAGGTTTACAGATCTCTGAAAGTCTTCAAAAGATCAGATATATTAGTAAAGTTCTGTGAGGTATTAAAGATACAGCGAAATGCAGGATTAACAAGAATTGCTAATGACATGTTGAAACAATCATCAGGTGAGTATTATATATTATGGTGTATATGTTTGTGTATGCACACATTATGTTAGTTGAAAACTTCATATGTATTACTATTATATTATAATAATAATCTTTTTCTCTTATATAGGATTATGAGGTGATTCATGTGACTTACATTTGATAATAAACTGAAACTGAATGAACTGTATAATTACATACTGTTAGTATAATTAATAATTGTTATTGTATGTTTTTAAATTCACATTGTTAATTAATGAAGTTATTTGAACACCTCCTGTTAGTGAGTAATGATCACTTCAAATTCATTGTCTATGTACCATCCTACTAACAGCAACGAATCTATGGCCAGACATATTCACTTTGATGGTATGTGGTTTCCGAAAACCATACAAGTGGACACCACTTGGTAAGGTAAATATTAACAAGTTAATAAAATGTCTTAATAACTTGACATATATATATACTCTGGATCTTCCTCCTGTTGATTACCAAACTTGCTTGCCGAGGTAGGCTTTACCCACTATATATAACATCACTTCTCCATTATATTTTCCAACTAGTCTTGCTAGCATGACGCTCCCATTTCCACTCTACAAGTTAGGGAAGTTCTGGGTAGTGAGACTATTTTTCAACCATGATATTAAACTGAGGACTGAAAGCTTAAGGGGGGGTTTAGACAAACCCATTAAAACATCTCCTCTCACTCGCATGTATCACACACAAGGAGGAATAACCAAGAGTATTAATATAACATGTATGTACATATCATTTGTATAATCTTTTGTATTCCTATTTATATGTACATGTCCCTCATTTAACCTGTTGTTACACCCCTACAACATCACGGGCAAATTGTGTGCACATTCTTGTTACCCTGGAGATCAATAATTAAGATCAGATATAAGTCAACCTACATAGGCATAGATCTAGAGAAGTGATGTCACTTATGACTCATAATCAAGCAAAGAGAAGAACTCGGGAATTGAGATCAGATTATATTCATTGGCAGTTTAATTTTTTTAATTTTTAAAGTTTTCCTTTTTTTACCATCCTTTATCCATTTCTTACTATTATGTATATATATATGACTAAGATCATTGTTATATATACACGATGCATAAAATAATAATAATATAAATACAAATAATATGTGAACACTCCTACATGATTGAAAACCACACACTTCCCAGAAATAATACATCATATTAGTAAAAATGACATATATCAGCGTTCCCCCAAAGAATGGTACCATGGCACTCCCCACTCTTTAATTTTTAAGTTTATGTTGAAAAACACTGTTTATAAGGGGTATCACCAAACTGAAGCTTGTATGCTTGACGTCACAGAGACACAACCGCAAGACCCCCCACCCCCTCCTCTTAACATCATGTGCTTCTTTACTTTTCAATATTTAGCATCACACGCACACATCCCCCACCATTTTGCATCACTATGACATTAAGCGTACAAATTTTAGTTTGGTGATGCCTGCCCCCAAACACCAACATCATGTACCACTGATACACTTGAGTTCCTCCACCCTTAATATTTATCTTGGGGGAAACACTAGTACTGCATATATTATATGACGTTATATTTGACAATTAATTTTACATTTCCTGATTTCACTACATAATTTATCAGTTTTATTATATATCGGTTTTAAACAAGTAAAAATATTCTTTCGTTGTTCTCAGTTTGATGATTCCACCATCTTGGCATTCTTAGCAATATAATTTCATATCATTTTTGTTGTTAATCTATTGATTGAAAAGAATTAATAATTATTATGATTATTAATAACTATAGTTGCTGTATAGTAACTACACTAGTGAGTAGTGTGTTTGATAACTATGAAATGGAGAGATATCACACCTAACGTGAGTCTCCCTACCACCCCACCCCCCCCCCCCCCCCCCCCCAGATTTCAAACCAAATGTATTTAAAAATGCAATAATGTCTCACTGAAGTCACCAGAAACAAAATCAGAGGGTCTTGCAGGACCATACACCCAATCTCCCCACTATTACTGTTTTTATATACGTGTACATGTACATGTATACAATAATAACTACTGTATGTACATGTATATAAAACTCACTACTGTATTTATATACATGTACATGTATATATACATGTACATGAACACAATACTCCCTAGTGTAGTTACTGTGTATACATGTATAATATATTACTGACTAGTACAGTACATGTGTGCTTTAGAATACTAATAAACAGTAATAAATGATTACAAAGATATAAATATGAGCATGTTTGAAGAGAAAAAGAACATGTTTATTCAAAAAGGTGTCCTATAAACATGAACTAGTGTTGTACTTATTCCAGAGTCTATTGTACATAAAATTAATGATAGCAAGTGTATATAGAGAAAATAAAATATCCCTATGATTGCTTTAGAAATTTATAAAAGTATCCCTATGACTGCTTTGTGGAGTCCAGCATTCAGTAATCATGGCTGATTATCAAGGATGAAAGACAACAGCTTATTATAGTTATTATTTTGATTATCTACTCTCCTGACCTTTCAAAGGACTTTAGGAATATATGTCAGGCAGAATAGCTAGCTATTAGTTCCAGTTTCTACGTAAGCTACACAGCTTTCTTTCTGCTGGTGTGTAGAGCTTGATCACGCGTTCTTTTACGTTCCACGTCCACGCCCATTAATTGACCGAGCCCCCCGGGAATGATGTAACTTCCTTAACTACGTATACAACGCATACTCACGTAGGTGACACAAACATATATATAATTATGTTATAGTTATAAAATGCGCGTGCGGTTTATATTTATAACAGAATTCTAAGCCCCCTAGCAACGAGGGCGGCACGCCCGAGTGCGCGGGCTTAGAATTGTGTTATAAACCGCACGCGCATTTTATAACTGTTTTCTAGCCACCCACTTCAATTCAAACACTCGCCTTGCTACCTTCCAGCAACTAACAAGTTAAAAGTCTGTACTGTTAAAAATACGGAAGTTATGAAGCTTAGCCAGAGTGTGGGCGTAGCCCGGGACGTTTCATACATTCGCCTTGCTGTTCTTCTGCAACTAACAAAGCATGAATTTCACATCTGTAGCTTTCTTAACACTTCAACTCACCAGTAAAAGAAATTACAATCTTGAATCTTGTAAAATGCAAGAGTTATCGAGCTAAGAACAGTTGTTTCTGCAACGCCCCGCCCACACAATTTTCTAATTTACGCATGCACTATACTATTACCTTGGTTACAGCGTCTGCGAAAGTCAGCGAAACTGGGAAGTTATAAACCGGTCTATAACTTCCTTATAGTTGAAATATAACACATAGCAACAACATAGTAACAGGCTAGAAATATATATATATAAACATACATCGAACCCGTGGGAAAGCAATCATAGGGATGGCCCTACGGGCCATAAAAATATAAGCATTGTCCCACTAGTGAATTAGAATACTTGAACTTCAAATAATTGTTCCACTTTATGTATAGACTTTATTGTTTTTGATATCTATAAGTTCTTCTTTGTAGCTAAGTAAAAGTCTATCAATAAAATTTGAAATTCATAGAGCTCAGAAAAGTACCCATCAATGCACTAAATTATATTAAAAATCGAAAAGGATGTCTGAGTACTTGTAATAATTATTCATAATATGGTCTAATGGATAATAGAATTTGTTTCATTGGACAGGTTGTGATAGTAATGGACATTTTGTATGAGAAGAAAAGGAATTTTGAATACCATGTCTTTTAGCCTTACTGTATGTATATGTATACAATACTACATGATACCGTACTGTATATACACATGTACATGTACATGTACACAATATTACATGATACCTTACTGTATATACACATGTACATGTACATGTACACCCTGCCAGCTGAGCTGCCTGGGTAGCTCAGTTGGTAGAGCATATGTCTGGAATACAGAGTGTCGTGGGTTCGAATCCCACCTGAGGCAACTGTCATTTTTCATTTTTCCCTTGTCTCAAGTGTCTGTCTTTCTTTCTTTCTTTCTTTCAGATAACATATGTATATACTAAGGTTTGGTGTTGGTGTCTTTGGTGGTTTCATTACCCCGGCCTTCACCTAAAAGCCTAGTATTCGGACCCTGCCAGCTGAGCTGCCTGGGTAGCTCAGTTGGTAGAGCATCTGTCTGGAATACAGAGTGTCGTGGGTTCGAATCCCACCTGAGGCAACTCTCATTTTTCATTTTTCCATTGTCTCAGGTGTCTGTCTTTCTTTCTTTCTTTCTTTCTTTCAGATAACATATGTGTACAATACTACATGATACCATACTGTATATACACATGTACATGTACATGCATACAATACTACATGATACCATACTGTATATACACATGTACATGTACATGTACATGATATTAGCAGGAAAGAAAGAAAGAAAGAAAGACACCTGAGGCAATGGAAAAATGAAAAAGAGTGTACATGTATACATGATACCATGCTGGATATACACATGTACATATACATGTATACAATCTGAGGCAATGGAAAAATGAAAAAGAGTGTACATGAATACATGATACCATGCTGGATATACACATGTACATATACATGTATACAATAACAATACTACATGATACCATGCACGCACAAATGTCATTTTACTCCCAGATTACCTTTTTAGGGGTCTAAAATCAGCATTTTCATGGGGCAGCATTCCCCAAACCCCTCTCTACACACAATGTGAGTGTACTTTGCCCACCCCCTCCAACTTAACCAAGATTTTCCTCTTGACACATGATTACACTTAACAATCACAACAGTAAATTATCAAACACTTACAGTCAAAACAATTTTAAATAGCTTCAAGGAATGTTTATACACAAACACTTAACAGTTATAACATTATCTACATACATGTGTATGTAAATACACTTAAGGAGTGTTTATATACATGTACATACACTTAATAACAATAATAAATACACATTTGAGAAATGCTTATATATACAGTAAACATAATTTAAGATGAGCTAATACTTCATATCTTATAGACAGGCAATAGTCATTATAATTTACATGTACAGCAACTGAAGATGGTGATATCAAGAACTTGACTCCACTTCTTTAACACCTGATATGAGTACTGATTTATTCGATGATTTGGAGACATACTTGTACAATATATCTCATCTTTCATCTCCTCTCTACTCAACTACTACTACTAGTTTATAATAATCATATGAGTATGGTAAGTGGAATTTAAAAATACAATATAATTTCAGCCCACTAGCAGGGTTATTCCCAGAAATAAGGAGTAGAGTGGTAATATTAGCCACACCCAAAGCCCAATCCCTTTCCAATTGACCACGCCCAAAGTCACACCCATTTATTAAAGCAAGTCACAAACACAACTCACTAATTTATAATATTAGAACAGCAGGACACCATGATAGCATACTACATTCCTGTTTTTAAAAGACCCTTTACCATTGAACTATAGCAAATCAATGAAAGACTAAACAACTAGATATAATATCTCACATGCATGTGTTCCCCTTTATAATTAGGATTCCACAAATTCCTAAAATCTACTCATTGTCTAAACATGTCACCAGTGCCTTCCTCCTTATAGTGAAGGGTATGATCACACGAAACTAATTTCATCACTAGAACTATACTAGTAACATATACTGTATATACTATATGGTATATACTACATGTATATGTATTAAAATAACAGATCATATACTGCCGCACATGTCTTTACAGCCAGTTAATGTACATGGAAATATATACACATGTACATGTACATGTTGAACAATACAACATGAAAGGTACCCGTACCTCTGGTGGCTTTGGCATTCCTCTTGAGACATTCTTTCTTCCACCTCTTGAAAACTACTATAGTTCCTGTGTTAACTGGAATCATTAATACCACCAATTGCAATCAACAATCTACATGTATATACAAAGTGTATGGAAAGTAGGAATAGAATTATGAAATTTGTGGTAGTTAGCTTATTCTAAACGTTTACATGTACATGTACTGTACATGTACTGTACATGTAATTTACAAGTGGCTAATGAAAGTATATACATGTACATGTACATGACATTACAACCAGCTAGATTTATTGTTAGATTTAGCATCACTGAACTGAAGCTGCCAACAACACAGCCTCAACTTTTGTGGAACACGTCCACATTATAGACCAGATTGCACAAGTGCACATGCAAACATTAAAGTGGGCGTGGTTGTAAAGCTTCGAAGGGAGAAATTTATCTTTGAATGCACAGCAAAGAATGAAGTTTTGAACATTCAAACCTTTTCCCAGTCCTAATACATATATTATAATCATCATAGTTCTATACATATCCAGGAGGGGTGTGGTCTGAGATTTTCCATTCACATTCCCCTCTAGATTTTAGTGGACAAGATTGATTTTAGTATCAATTGTAATCTAATTTTCCTGACAAAACAGGTCCTAAGATCCACTAGTTACTGAATGATTGGGTGATTTTATTGCCATTTAAAAAAATAATGATTTTGTAACAAGAAATGTTAATGGCTTCTAACTTCATGAAACACAAGATATACATGTACATGTATGGAGAACAAAATCCCAATGATGATCTATAGTACATAATGTAGCCTGGGCATGCATTCAGGTATGATCATAACCATAAATTAATCAATCTCCACCCAGAATGATGAAACTTTAGCAACTATGTATACAACTCATATGTGACACCAAGAGTACATAATAGAAAGAGAGGGAGAATATAGCACTTCCATATAAGCTTGTAGCACAACCCTGTGAAAAGTACATGACCTTTATAATAATATTCACAACATAATCATCACATATTAAGTAGGCATTGAGGAGTTATGTGACCACATTGTAAACAAAGATGGATGATGCACACCAACTTTGTTTACAGATCCCTTCTGTGCAGTGTTTGATCACATCATTTATCAAGTCGTGTTGCTGATTCTAACCGTCCTGGAATTAGGGAAGTTGATCTTCTACTGTCAAAGGTTCTCAAAACTTTGGGATTTGTGGTCTCTCTCCTGAAAGTTTCGAAAAAATCTGGCGGTCTTGAGGAAGAGCTGGACTTCATTTTGTGCAACAACATTACTAGGAGTGTTAATCATAACCTGCAAAAATCATTGTGTTTGTATAGTTTGTATAGAACATCTCTCCCAAGCTCCGCCATTTTTGATATCATTCTACACTTTACTATTAACATGTTTGTGGCTTTGTGTACCACCTTGTGGTCTAGCACGTACGTTTTACCATCTTCTCAACTCATATACATTTCGCAGGGTTGTGCTACTAGTGGGATACTCTCTCTCTCTCTAGTATAATATACTGTTGGTGACACAAACAAATATTTAAATATACATGTACACAATATACATGTACATGTACATGTAGATCAAATGTGGAAAAACCAAATGCAAGCCATTAAAATGCTATATGAAACCTTGTTAATTATAGTGTATTTTGTGATTATTAACTTTATCAGTAGTGAAGATACTACAACTCTAATACAGTAGCTCTTCCATTGATACAAATGTATATCAAACTATCACTATTGGCAATCTATGCAATACTTTGACCTCTACTATACATCAAAGACTGTTGATATGGAATGGTAGTGGTAAGGTTAGGATGAAGATAATGCTTGGATGTATGTTATTATATGCTGTCTTTGATTATTAATCATACATGTAGCTACAAATATGGGATAGGTTTGGTGTTATGAGTGTTGTATGGGTAGAGTCACTGTAGATAGACACAATAATCCTTGGGGGTTTATGGAATTACAAATGTACCTCACTGAAAATCAGATACACCACTAGCTCCTCCAATAGGACCAGTTGATATTCCATCCCCTACAACAAAATTAAAAGCACTCTTACCAAATCCACCAGCACCTCCTCCTCCACTAAAATCTAAACAAGATTAATATAATATATAAATATTATAGAGTGTACATGTGGCAACTCTCATTTTTCATTTTTCCATTGCCTCAGGTGTCTTTCTTTCTTTCTTTCTTTCTTTCTTTCTTTCTACATCTCTGATAACATCATGTATAATATAACATAAGTTACATCTACACATACATACGTACATGTATATAAAATTAATGATGTAAACTAACATGTACATATACAATAGTATCTAACATCTATACTTACATGTACACATGTACATTGTATGCTACATGTGCACTAACTACATTGCACATGTAAATTATTTATAGTATACAACAATGTACACGTAAATCTAGTTACATGTACATGTACATGTACATACGTACTACACAGTTGACAGAGAAGGTAGGGAATCTTCCCCACCTTCAAGTCTATCTTCCCCCATTAAAACTATTAATTTCAGTATTCCAACATGACAGTGTGTAAACAATGTTTCTGGGGAAATGCCCTCAGCTTCCAACCCCCCAGCTCCAACTTGCTTTGCTGTGCTTCATACAAGCACGGGTTGTCTTTTATGGAGACGCAAACACACACACACACACAAAGCATTACAGATACACACACAGACACTTGCACACACAAAATCATAAATCACAAATTATTCATTTTACCACTACAATGTTAGCTGTGTACTAATTTGTTATCAAAAACAGATTTATAATAATTCCCTCTCATTACCAGCCATAACCTTCTATGTTAGTAACAACAAATGCATCAGGAAATACCTGCTTTTTATCTGTCTACATGTATTAACACACATGTACATGTAGATGTGTGTATCTATGTATCTAACTATAGTGTATGTAGATCTATGTATATATCTATAGTGCATGTAGATCTATGTATCTATCTATAGTGTATGTAGATCTATGTATCTATCTATAGTGTATGTAGATCTATGTATCAATCTATAGTGTATGAAGATCTATGTATCTATCTATAGTGTATGTAGATCTATGTATCTATCTATAGTGTATGTAGATCTATGTATATATCTATAGTGTATGTAGATCTATGTATCTATCTATAGTGTATGTATCTATCTATACTATATGTAGATCTACATGTATGTATCCATCTATAGTGTATGTAGATCTATGTATCTGTCTATAGTGTATGTAGATCTATGTATCTATCTATAATGTATGTAGATCTACATGTATGTGTCTATCTATAGTGTATGTAGATCTATGTATTTATCTATAGTGTATGTAGATCTATGTATCTATCTATAGTGTATGTACATATAGATCTACGTATGTATCTATCTATAGTGTATGTAGATCTATGTATCTATCTATACTGTATGTAGATCTATGTATCTATTTATAGTGTATGTAGATCTATGTACGTATTTATCTATAGTGTATGTAGATCTATGTATCTATCTATAGTGTATGTAGATCTATGTATCTATCTATAGTGTATGTAGATCTATGTATCTATCTATAGTGTATGTAGATCTATGTACACATGTATCTATCTATAGTGTATGTAGATCTATGTATCTATCTATAGTGTATGTAGATCTATGTATCTATCTATAGTGTATGTAGATCTATGTATCTATCTATAGTGTATGTAGATCTATGTATCTATCTATAGTGTATGTAGATCTATGTATCTATCTATAGTGTATGTAGATCTATGTATCTATCTATAGTGTATGTAGATCTATGAATCTATTTATAGTGTATGTAGATCTATGTATCTATCTATAGTGTATGTAGATCTATGTATCTATCTATAGTGTATGTACATGTAGATCTACGTATGTATCTATCTATAGTGTATGTAGATCTATGTATCTATCTATACTGTATGTAGATCTATGTATCTATTTATAGTGTATGTAGATCTATGTACGTATTTATCTATAGTGTATGCAGATCTATGTATCTATCTATAGTGTATGTAGATCTATGTATCTATCTATAGTGTATGTAGATCTATGTATCTATCTATAGTGTATGTAGATCTATGTATCTATCTATAGTGTATGTAGATCTATGTATCTATCTATAGTGTATGTAGATCTATGTATCTATCTATAGTGTATGTAGATCTATGTATCTATCTATAGTGTATGTAGATCTATGTATCTATCTATAGTGTATGTAGATCTATGTATCTATCTATAGTGTATGTAGATCTATGTATCTATCTATAGTGTATGTAGATCTACATGTATGTATCTCTCTATAGTGTATGTAGATCTATGAATCTATTTATAGTGTATGTAGATCTATGTATCTATCTATAGTGTATGTAGATCTATGTATCTATCTATACTGTATGTAGATATATGTATCTATCTATATTGTATGTAGATCTATGTATCTATCTATACTGTATGTAGATCTATGTATCTATCTATAGTGTATGTAGATCTATGTATCTATCTATAGTGTATGTACATGTAGATCTACGTATGTATCTATCTATAGTGTATGTAGATCTATGTATCTATCTATAGTGTATGTAGATCTATTTATCTATCTGTAGTGTATGCAGATCTATGTACAGGGTTTCTTTCAGGGTGGTGGGGGCATTTGCCTCCCCTGGGCTTTAGCTTGCCCCCCCTTGGATATACTGAGAATTCTATTTTACATGTAAATCAATTCAAGCCTTTATCAAAGCTCAAAATTGACAGATGTAAATTATGTTTGTGAAAAAACAGTCCCAGATTCCACCAAATTGTGTCTGATAAAAGATCCAAAATTAAAAATTTCCTAGGGGAGCATGCCCCCAGACACCCCTAGTTTGCCGCATGCTTTGCATGAGGATATGTACTTGCCCCCCAACCCTTGGGCAAAAAGCTGAAAGAAACCCTGATGTATCTATTTATAGTGTATGTACATGTAGATCTATGTACATGTATCTCCATCTATAGTGTATGTTGATCTATGTATCAAACTATAGTGTATGAAGATCTACATGTACATGTATGTATCTATCTATAGTGTATGTAGATCTATGTATCTATCTATAGTGTATGTATCTATCTATAGTGTATGTAGATCTATGTATCTATCTATAGTGTATGTATCTACATGTATGTATATACATGTATGTTCCCTCATCAATCCACTAAGATTACGGTTATATACATGTAGTAGTTACATGTACATGTACTTACAGTAAAATGATAAGCTACTGTACATATAATTCTTGATATTTCAATAGAAATAAACAACAAGAGAGTATTTGAATATGAGTTTGCTAAATCAAAATTATATTTTGATTTTTAAAACCACTAGTAATTGAAGCCTTAATTAATACATGCATATACAGTATGTACATGTAGATAAGATAGAGAAAACAAGTACATGTACCTCCATACAATGTACTTGACAAGTCTACTACTTACAATTGATATTACAAGGATTGAAACTAAATTTAGATACAAGTTCTCACACGGACAAATTTTGAATGTCTAGGACAATTATTAATAATGAATATTAATTTTGTTAACATAAATTAAATTTTTTTAATTCTCAAGTTAAATAGTGTCAATATTGAGGCATTCCAGAAACCCAAACTAGATCAATCAATTTACAATGCTATTGTACATGTGACAATTCAATATGGTGGCTGGAGATAATTGTTGTCCTGGGAAGACAACTGATTTTTTAGTTGTCAGTACAAGTATTAACTTTGAGCTCTACATACACATAATTACATTATACATGTACATGTGTATTTACCAAATTCTTGTGGCTTGTGGTAGGTAAAGATAAAGGTTGGTTCTGGTTTGAGGTCCTCTAGAGTACGACTCATACTTGTATGGAATAAATGCTCAAAGGCGTGGCTGTAAATATGTGGAGTTCAAACAGCTCACTAGAGAGAGAGAGGAGAGATAACTTGTTGAAAAAGAGTTAATAACCATGCGATCATTGCGATGGCCCATGGACATGTGCAGTTTAATAGTTGTTACCCTCAGAAACAAACAAAACTTATATTATACATTACACAAACACTCATACATGTACACATAAAGATTAATTGGCCCGTCATCAGCAGGATACCTAATGCCATCATTACATACAAAATTGTTTCGACCTCTGACCTGGACAATTTAAAATGCTAGGCAGTGGTGAGGTCGCCTGCAAAAATAGCAGACCTGGTATGGAAATTATATTTAAAAGTAAAAAAAAACAAAATCAAAAACAAAAAAAATAAATATATATATATATATACACTGTATATATATATAACACAAGATCAGTTGTGTATTCATGTGCTCATTTAATGAAATATGTGTATGATATGTATATTATATTTACTTTTACTACTTTATACTGTATTTACAAAGTTGTTTTGTTATTAGAGTAGAATGGTTTTCAAATCACAGGGTGACCCCACCCTCTTGTGTATGCCTGAGTCTAAACTTATAACTCTCCCAGTAGTAGTAACTCATGATGATGACTACCATTTATTATAATACAAACTTTAATGAACACTACTGAGACTGTTTGTTAGGAATAGCAACTAATTCTTTAATTTTAGTTTGTGTTCCGTTAGTACTTATTTGAAGTAACTATTACCTCACATTAAGGATACATAATTGTACATGTGTATGTAATAATTGTAATAATCACATCAGGTATACATATCTGTCAATATCACTCTACATACATGTGTACATGTATATATATACATGTACATGTAAATATATTATAATCATCATAGTTCCATACATATCAAGGAGGGGTGAGGTCTGAGATTTTCCATTCACACTCCCCTCTAGATTTGAGTGGATAACATTGATTTGACTACCAAATGTAATCCCAGAGAATACTATAAATTCAACGTTTTCTTACAGAACATGTCCTAAAATCCACTAGTTACTGAATGATTGGGTGATAACAGAAATGATGATGGCCTATACAATGTATAGGCCATCCCTCCCTAGAATGATGAAACTTCCTTAGCAACTACATGTATGTATACAACTCATATGTGACACAAACAAATATTTAAATATACACAATGTAGTTCAAATGTGGGTAACCAAATGTGAGTCATAAATACATGATGATAATGATACCTGATAATTGTGATGTGTTTTGTAATTAACATTATCAGTAGTAGATTTCATTAAAGACTCTAATAGCTCTTCCATTGATATATCAAACTATAACTCTTCTGTGAGAATCTATGAAGAAAGGAACATTATAAATAATAGGAATATAAACACTAGAAATTTGATGTATTTAAAATAATGATTTATAATATTATATTAATTGTATTAATGAACTATTTCATTTGTTGTAGTTTCATAGAATCAATCTTCTATTATCATGTTATGTTTGATATTACATTTCATTATAAGAATTATTAAAACAGTAATCTTTTATTAATAGACTAATCATTTCATATTTAATTATTCCTAACAGATAAACTGAAGAGGGAATAGTCCTTTAAATAATTTCAGGATAAAGTTTATATATCATTATATGAAATGATATATAAAATAACTCAACAATATCCTATATCATATAATCATTTTTGTATTACATCTTCAAAACTAATAATGGTGGAAATGAATTGTGACAACACCCCATAGACAAGAAACAAAGTAAAATAGATTTGGAGAAAAGATGCTGAATTCTCAGGTGGGAGTGCTCCTATAGATTATTTGTAGTGTTATTAGACCTGTGTCAACATCTACCACTCCCTCTCCCCCAATGGAGAAAAGATACCTCCATTATGGATCACCATGGCTTAGTCTGTCTCCTGAGTCCCCATGGCTTAGTTAGTAGAACAATGACCTAGCAAGCCAGAATCGTGGGTTTGACTTCTGCCTTGCCTGTGAATTCAGCCTTCCTATCTCCAAAACTAGTTATTTAATGATAAGTCACATTTTCATAATCTTAGTAATATTATACATATACATACATGTACATAATGAATACCAATCTGTACATACACATGTACATAAATGAAAGTCATGAATATACATGTACATATAACTACGTATATGCATATCAAGAAGCTTAATCCCAAAGGATTTAGAATAAGCTGATAAATGTCTTTGGCCAAAACGTTTTGTTATAACAATATTTTATTGTGTTATTATACATTCACAGAAACGTGTGATGAATACATAAAACACAATAAGGAACCTTCATTGAACAGAGGTCAGTGGCACTTTATGTAACTACATGTACATACATGTACATTCACAGAGGGTGGGGTTTGCTGTTTGCTTGGCTGTTTGGTTTGTTAACTACACCATATTCCAGGATTAATTAATAACAATTAAAATGTTAATTAAAAGTTTAAATTAATCCATTTTAATGCAATGTTAAGAGTGCTATATGTTCCAGTACATACTAAAGCTGTGCACCTTGCATGATTTTTATTGGTTATTGCTATAGTTGATATTACCGATATACCGGTTTTGCCACACCCACAAGAGTTTATGATAACACCAAAAAAAATAAACAGATACTTACAGGCCATAAGGTAAGTAGTTCCACCCAAGCGCACGACTTCTTTTTCACACGAAGAACACATGGCTTTTTGGGACTTAGGATCATCTTTTGTACTAAAGTACTACCATGCTTTAGATGTTTTACCAATGGGCATAGATGTTTTGTTACTCAAAGTCGAGCTGGCACTAGTACTTGGTGATTCCACTGATCAAGACATTCCCAGCTGCTATCAATTTGTGCACGCACACAAGACACGTGGTGTGGGTGTTGTATGCTATCAATAATCAATATTCTCCCTATCAAACACAGTTATTGCTTTAATTTTTCGCTATCGGGTAAAATATCGAAATATCGGTGCCAGTACACAGCTCTAGTCCATACTACATGTACACGTACAATCACACTACAAATACGAAACTTAAACCCCACCCTCTGTGAATGTACATGTATGTAGTTACATAAAGTGCCACTGACCTCTGTTCAATAAAGGTTCCTTATTGTGTTTTATGTATTCATCACACGTTTCTGTGAATGTATAATAACACAATAAAATATTGTTAGATTCTCTTAGAAGAATTCAGATGTAAACAAAGTTGATATTTCAGGAGCTTAAGGCTCTGTCCAACTTTGTATGTAGTTCTTTACTCCATATGGAAACATGTATAACTCTCTTTGGCTTATGAAAAGGTTTAAAGATGAATTAAGGCTGCTGTCACAGCCACTTTAGTGTTTGCTCATACACACATTGGTACAATTGTATGGTTGTTAATCCTATAGTGGGTTAAAAGGAAGTTGAGCCTTACTCTCAGCCCTAGTACATACACACATGTACATACACATGCATGTACATGTACATGTACATTCATAATCATATAGAGTTACATGTATATTATAAATGCTACATTGTAATTATGAAGGTTGAAAGAGGAAAGTGAAAAACGCTGGTTGTCACTAGTAATGCAAGCCAGAGCCACTGATGTCAGCCACCAGTGCTCACACCACTGAGCTATGACAACCACACAATCATCAGCACTTCACAATCCTCTTAAACCTCAGTGGTGTGAGTACTGGTGGCTGAAGTCTTTAGCCTGGACTCTGGAGTTTGATTTCCAGTGACAATACCAGTCCTTTGATACATTTTTAAACCAAATTTTTACTCAAGACAGTGCACTAAATGTGCTTTAAATCGAAGCTATACAAGTAACCAATCCAAAGTAATAAGTGATCAAATTGACAAAGACACCAACTGCTGGTGTTGGCATTGACCACTGCACTTTCAAACACTCGTCTTGCTGCTTTCCTCCAACTAACAAACCATGTATTTAGTATCTATGACTTTGTTAAAAGGTGCTCTGTTTAAAAACGTCAGTTAGAAGGCTGTGTTGTGTAAAATGTGGAAGTTATACAGGTAAGTAAAGGTGTGGATATTGCTCTTTGGACTACTAAACTTTCAAGCACTCATCTTGCTATCTTCCTGCTGATAGTTAAGCATTAATTTTCCATCTATAGCTTTCTTATTTCCAGCAAAGTAAGTTAGAAATTCTAGTTGAATAAAACTTGAGAGTTATAGAGGTGCATGTAGTTACAGTAGCCCACACATATTCCTTGAAAATTAATTTGGGAATGTAAAGAAAATGTCCAGTTTAATTATGGAGTGTAAAGGGTTAACTAAACAACACAATTACATGTATACATGTACACACAATGCACATGTATACCTGTATTAACATACATGTACATGACATTATCAAACCTACCATTTCTATAGTAATAAATTTCTTCATTTTTGGAGTCTGGTTTGGAAAAGAACCTCCATCTCTTTCATTACTTGGTTCTATAAATGAGAATTAAGGTGTGTAGTTAAAGTTGTATGTTTGATAGAAATAGGTATAATTAGTGGGTGTGGGTTACCAAGTGTCATGTAGGCCTGCGCCTATTATTCCGGAATAATTAAAAGAATAATAGGAGCTTCCCAGAATAAGAATAATTTCAGAAATAATAGGGTTAAAATAATTGCCACGTGGCATATGGTGGCACATGTTGGAAAAATGGCCAACTGTGATAGCAGCTTTTCTTCATCTTGCAGTTACAGTTCTTCTGAGATAAATAACCATTGAGTCGATTTAGATGCCATAAACCTTTAGAAATCTCTAGGAAGCATAGAGTGCAACTGAATCCCCCATTTGCAATGTACATGTACATGTATGTGAGTTTTGGAAATTTTAAAATAATAATCAGTGAATTCATTAAGAATAATAGGATACTATTTTGGGAAATTCAGAATAGAATATTAGGCAATGTTTTGGGAATAATAGGCTCAGGCCTACTGTCATGTTACTAACATTATACCTGAACATACATGTACTACATGTAGTTGTAGAATAATACATTTTGAAAAAAGATGTAGGGACATGAAAACCCAAAAAGGATGTGAACAAGGGTTGTGATGTACTGGAGGTAACATACACATGTACACGTAGGACCCAAAACAAATAAAACCACTCCCTTTATGTACACAGGTATACATGTATATACCTATACCATTATAAAACAAAAGATGAAAGATACTTATGTAGGGTTGTATAGAAGTGTTTTGTTTAGTTTTGGGTCCAACATACATGTACATATAAATGTACATGTACATTAACCTCCTGTCCTCCATGACCCTTGTTCATATACTTATTAAGTATTGACATCCCTGCATCTTTTATGTAAACCTACCAAAAAACGTGTTATCTATAATATACAATTTTGGACTCTTCAGTAATATGGTGTAATTTGGGAGTAAATTTACACTTAGGTATGCATGGGACAGAAATTCAACATCACTACAGCTACATGTATTTGTTCCCTACAAGCATGTAGTTATACATGGATACAATAGACATGTGGTTAAGGTTATACTAGGGGGAGGGGTAGATGAAACTCCAATCAGCGTCTAGTCTTGCCAGCTTCTTGCTGCATACAATCCGGTTAAATTCTGTATCTTTTGGAAGCCACACCCACTCGGGGTATAATTATTGGGCCTAAATGTTTTCACTGATAGTTTATTTTCAGAAACAAGGCTAAACACACCCTTCGGGTGGTGGAGGGGGCGGTGGGTGGGAAACCCTGGCAGGCTAACTGTAGTTGCTCTCTGAGAAAGATCGGAGTTTGATAGTGCCCAGAAAGGTAGATTTTATGGTTTCAGTGAAAAACTACAGAATTCAGCTTTCTTCAGCCTCTTGTAACTATAAAAGTAAAATGAATTTTCAGAAAACGGCTCTATTTGTTTTCTCAAAATACATTGTACTTTGTGCACGCCATGATTGGTGGGCGTGGCTTTCTTGGTTTTGTACTTATTGCGATTGCAAAAATGGAGATTTTTGCGACACTCTCACCCATACAGACAAACATAAAGATCAGAAGATATGAAGGTTGCTATTACACCAGGTTAGAGTCATATTACATAATATTCTATTTTGAAACTGATTGGAGTCGCATCCGCCCACTCCCTAGTACTACCTTAACTGTGACATAGGATTTCACCAGACCCTTCTCCTCACATGTGGTATAGTGGGATGTGTCTGGCTATGTGACACTATCACTAGAGTTTTCCCTTTACAAAATGGCACAATAATGTATTGATAATTATTAATTTTATCATGAACCTCTTTGAAGATCTGATCTGTCTACAATGAGAGTAGTCTAGTCCAACTACAACACAAACTGAATAATGAAAAATTAGCATTTAAAAATATGAACTGGAAATATCATTACTTGAATACAAGATACAATACAGTTACTATCAGCTTCAAACAAACCATCAATGACTAACCTGTTTATATAATGAGGATTATTGATTTATAAACTGATATCTGACTCCGTTTCTCTTGCCATGTTTTAAGGTGGAGCTCATGATGAAGGAACCACACCTAATTTGATGAGCCACACCCTTTATTTGGAGGAGATCGAGAAAGGGCGTAGCTCATTTACTACTTCTTTGCAGAGATAGTGTATCGAATTCAAGATAAAAGAGTGAAGTAAGTTATCTAATATAATAATTATTAAAGTATTACTTATTAGTTTGGAGAACTCCCCTACTTACACAAAAAGTGGAACTGAGAGTCTAGCTGAACAGTTTATCGTTCTATATATAGCCAACCAGCATAATTCCTGCTATCATCATAATAATTATTCTCATATTATGGTTAACAGTATGAGAATTTATGAATTTGTGAGAGGTACTGAAGTTTCACTTGGATATACAAGTAGCATATGTGCTTGTCTCATGACTTTTCCTCCTCTACGTTAATGGTCAGTACCAATAGACTAGATATGATATGATTAGTATGAAGGAATTGTGACCCAACATATTAAATGCATTTGATTCTGATAGATGTTTACAATACTTCTTCATGTAAATAGTCGTTGCCTTACATCATATGTTGAACATGTTAATGGTTATTAACCCTTAGAGCACTGAGCCTGTTTTTCAAAATTCTTCCCATTTCCAACACTGGCGACTCTATTGCATATAATGTGGCCACCGTTCACTTTCTCTACCCCAAACTTGGCTCCTTTTTCGACATGGAGTACTACTTCCACCAACTTGCTTACCGGGACTCGAAAGTCACCAAGCGCATCGTAACATCAAGTCAAATGCAGTGCTCTCCCCTTTTTGACTGGAACTGGGGCTAACAAAATGACCCCACTGCATGTTGGCACCAGCTACACCCACGATTTCAGGTTTCACAGCAAGGAAAATGCCTCAGCTACCCACCAGAGGGCGTGGGCGGGGTCAAAAAATGCTAAATTCGTCAGCAGCAAGGGGGCTGCGCCCCCTTCCAACCCCCGCATTAACGGGGGGACACCCCCCTTTAAAATTCCCCCCGTAGTCATTATTTAGGCCAAAGGCCAGCCGAAAAATCATCAACTTTTTTTAGCCATGTTCATCAGCTTGTGCTTGACGCCAATTACAAGCATTTGGACAGTTTCGTCAACTTTCGTGTAGCCAGAAACAGACGGTGAACCACGTACGGGTGAAATGTCACATATATGTGACATCAGTGCTCTAAGGGTTAATGTATGTGTATGATTAGTAATCCCTTAATTTTTTCCAACGCTATTATCTAATAAACCAGAAAGTTAACGTGCTCTCATTAAGATTTTAGGTTTAGTCCCCAGATGATAAAGAGTGTATATAAACAGCAGAGGAGTATATCATTCCTGATCCCAGATGGAGTCTAATACATAGTCTAATATAAAATATTGATACTACTATCCCTAGTATTCAAGATATATACATGTATTAGTTACATAATTCGGTGGCTATGGCAACAGACTACTAGTTTCTCATCCTTTGGGTGGATTTCCTCAATGAATATCATTATTAGGACGATGAAAGTAATTTGTTTATTAAGTTATAGTAATGAATATAATTATATTCAAATGATTATTATGAGGTGGGGATAAGACACTACTATCCAATATACCTGGTATAATATATCTATTGATTTCTATTTTCCTTCATTTAATATATAGTTGTGGTAAATGTATTTTATGAATTACATTTCCCACAACTATTAAAATATACACGTATATAAATGATGATGGAATTACCGGAACTTATAAAGTTTCCATATTTGTACTTCTTCATGTAATGTTCAATATACTACATCATATATTATATGACAGTATAGTTGTAAGGATGTGGCATGATTTTATATTTAGAATAGTGAATATTACATGTAGAAACTGTGTCAATGTTCCTGTTAAATACTCCATTACTATCATATACTCCTGATATTATTCAGAAACCTGTGTATTAAATATATAAATTGTTACTATCTCATTATTTACTTACTAATTTCAGAAATCTGTGAAATAAATTTGTTACTATCTCATTATTTTGTCTAAATATTTGATAATACTGAAATTCAACATATTTGAAAACCACTACAAATGGATTGGCACCGGCAACAGGAATTGGTATGTCAGTATACATGTACATAATACATATGTCTGTGAAACTTGTTTACATAATAATTATTATTAGTACTGATTACTGGTAATGGATCCTGTTTTAAGTAAGATTATGTGTGGATGGGTCCTTTTCTTCACTAGTCTTGTACATTTTAGGAATGTAACTTGATTATATACATGTATAATAATAGAAAGATAATGAAATTAAGCTACTGAACAAAAAGAGCAAATGAGTATTTGAACAATGACCACACTTCTATTGACTATGATTAACTCATAATCATAGAAATTAATTAGTACTTTGTTATATCATGTGACTCATGATATAGGATAATAATTTGATAATATTGTACATTTGTACTATACTTAAAGTCAGGTAATTGAATTCCTCACCAGTACTAAACTAATAATACATTACATATATTCATGTAATAGAGTATACAAATGTACTAACTTGAGATATTTTATTAATTATAACAAGTTTATGATCAGTTTTGTTATTAATTTATTAGTGAGAATTATAATTTATAATAAAACATATTTTATATTATACTATTTCTAATTACTTCAGAATATACAGTTACGTAATGCAGTATCTTATGGAAATATTCAGAAAATCAAAGATGTGATTACTGATGGAGCAGATGTTAATACAACTGATGATCGGGTGAGTATATTACAACATTACTAACAAGTATATATTGTAGTGTTATATGATTTCCAGTATTAATAAAATCATAATAATTTGTGATAATCTAAAGAAAGTGACTGTTCATGTTAAAAGGTACAATTGATCACAGAATACATATTCAGTCATTTTATACAGAAATCCAATGAAATTTGGTATCATTAGGGTTCTTGAATAATGTATTTTATCTGTTTGCTGTACAAAATGACTGAATAGTGTTTAAATGTACTTGACTTGACAAAATATCCCATGACAAAATCATGAAGAGTTGTTTTTACCTTCGAGTCATATGCTACATAATATATATGTATGGTTTTGTTATAAGATGAGTTGTACCTTATTGTATGGATGATCACATAATATATCATTTCACTAGGAAGTTTTATAACCCACAGGTCCATCCCTACAATTGCTTTCCACGGCATTTAATATAATTATATATATATATATATATATAATATATTCTATACACAGTTAAGGTGGCACTCTAGCTCAGTAATGATATTCATGACTTTTTTTAGTTACTATTGTTTTACAAGAAAATATTACAGCTACATACAAGATAACTATTCCTTTAAACAGATCTTCGGAAGAACTTCTTTCAGCTAAAATTTCGCAGCTGTCCAATACTTATCAGCCAAATCACAAAGAGCTGGAAATTGAACTTTTAGGTACATTTTTCTCGAGCATGATCGATCACATACATCTGAAATTAGACATAAATGCATTAGGGCTACAAAGTGTTCAGGCCACTTTTCTATTTAATTTTGTATTTTCACTGTAGTAACAATGGCTGCTACATGTACAAACAATGGAATTCCCACTCTTTGCGACAACCTCTCAACAAAATAGATTGAACAAATGGTAGACAGACACCTTCACTCCCTTCAAGTGAAATATGGAGGGCAAGTGTTGTATTAGAACAGAGCGATGTGTACCTGAATACTCCTATACATTTCAGCTCACTATAAACTGCTTACTTTTTTCATCATGTGCTCCTGCTAACAGAAATCACATTTTTGTGGTTGCTGACAGTCCAACTTCCTTGGTTCAAGTATGGCGAACAGAACAAAGATTCCAATAATCAATTATTTGTGGTGGAAAACGTGTAAAGTAATAAATATCATGAATAACAGGAAGTATTGTTAATTATTGAAACCCGTATCCGCTAAAGTTCCACCTTATGGATATTGCATCATTCCCAGGCACGCAGTCAATTAGTGGGTGTGGTGTGTAATGAAATGAGTACTAGAGCAGCAGGAAGAAAGCTGCTTGACTGCTTGTAGCTCATTAGTTCCAGTTTCTATGTATGCTAAGCTTACGTAAAAACTGGAACTAATAGTGGTTCTAGCTGTTGAAATATATTCTTATAATTCAATTACAACCTTTCAAAAAAGCAGAGTAGATAATCAAAATAATAATTGTAATAAACTCTTGTGTTTGAGGCATAATGAAGTCAGCCATGACAGATTACTGAATGTCGTACACCACACCATCCTAAAACCAAACATAGAGATACTTTTTTTCCATAATTATATCTTGTTGTGAATAATGCCATTCATGAAAACACAAATCACCAATGTATTGTAAATGGAGGTGTTGTAGGAAAGCATGTGAATACACATGATGTGATTGTATCATTACTTGAATTAAGACAGATTCTGTTCAATGGGAACACAATATTTGAGTGTCCTATCTTCTGCCATTGATTCAGCAAACAATTAAATTAGTGAAGCCATTTGTTGATAAATGTGAATCTGTTTGTACTAAGTGATTTAGAGGAATTAGAAAAGGCAAAGGTAAACAAATGAAGATATGGTGACCCTTCATACTGCTTTCAAAAATGAACTCTATATATTATGTTGACTAAACAACTAAATGTATGATTTTGTTTGGATTGATAGTGGGTGGTATAGTAAGTAGCACTTGTGAATATTTAAAATTGCAAATGCTCAAAAAAGGGCTATTTGCTAATTACAAAACTTAAGTCTTTTCTTATCAGGGTACTTAAATACGAACCTATTATACCGATACAGAGTAAAATAGTAATGTACATACATATAATTTACTTACGTACATGTATATATAATATATATATATACCACAGCGAACAGTCACATCAAAGTTACCGACAGGTGTTTTATACGTGATATACACCCAACCACATGTGGATATGAAACCACAGGGCTGAAATAAGACCTATAATGATATTCATAATAGATTACATCAGTCTGAGCATGCGCAGTCAAGTTGTAAATTGAAAAGATTTGGAAAAAGGAGCGTAGAACTGTAGATGTCAGGTAACATTGATGTACATGTTAGGTATAGAATATATTATATATAGCATGGCTTCTTGGTGTGTATCAGCAATATCAACCCTTCACCACTCAATAGCAGCCCTTGGCTTCGCCTCGGGCTTCTATCTCGTGGTTCAGGTCTGATATTACTGATACACACCTCGAAGCCATGTTGTATATATTATATATATATATATATATATATTATTATATATATATACACGGTATATCTGTCAAGAGCGAGTGTGTAACTAGACTTACATGTAGGTAATATAGGACTTATCTCCTAGTCACATCATCAGCCATCCACTTGCCAAATATCTGAGAAAAGGTGATAGTCAAAGATGATCGTATTAAGGCAAATTTCATACTAATCTCAGAGAATGTCCACATTTGTGATGACATGATAGTATAACGTTTATAAACTATAAACCCTCACCATTATTTCAAACTATTAAGTTGGTTGATTAATTTAATATAATAGTGATAATTCAGTACTCCTCAACTAATACTACAATTAAGTCAACTATATGAAATATCAAGTAGGATATCCTATTCATGTGTAACATGTATGCAGAGTTATGTTTAACTAACTATTATAATTATAATATCACAAACATTTTGTATCACATTGGTTTTTTACTGTACTATTTATTTGACTTTCAATATCAGTTTAGATGGACTCCTCTTCATATTGCTGCAAACTTCAATAAAGTTCAGGTGGCTCGTATATTAATTGATGCTAAAGCTAACTTAGACTCTCTTGATGAGGTAATGATTAATTTTTTTTACATTAAGCAAACAATGATAATGAACAGTTAACGGTTCATTGAATCATCATGTATATATTGTGAACCACATTTAGTTCACAGTATGGCTTCATATGTATAAATACAGTCATTATCTACATTGTCATGTTCATTTGAACAACATAATTATCCTTTGTACAGTAGACACACAGTTTATAATGTCCTGTAGTTGAGTATTATATGAATGTTAGATAGAGTACAGTCCTAGATTACCATATATCAATCCAAAGCAAAGTAATTTTGTCACTAACTGTTATGTACATATAATTATGTCTCATATGTTATCCTATAATGAAACAAAACTAGTACTCACAGACTAGTTGCTATGGTAACATACTGTTATCATGTATGTACAATAAAACTGTCAGGTGACCTCTGGTGTGATGAGAAAGGCAGCCATCTAACTGCTTGTAATTTGTCAGTGATCACTAATTCTTATAATGTACATACATGTGTACAAATCTACTATGTGATATCTAATGAGTTGATATACATATGTCCACATAGTATTTACCTTCATAAGAAACATTCTGATGTTTCATAAGTCATGTACCTAGACTACTATAATTTCTACGTTTCTTGATTTTTTCTAATTTACACACTCTATAAATCCTCACCATCATTTCAAAATAATGCTTTTCGTCAGCTTCAATTAAGTTAGTTAATTAATTCTTCTAATAGTTATAATAACACTTGTTAAGTTTGGTTTATTAATTTATTTGTTGTCTTCTAATAGTGATAATCCATTAATTAATTCTCAACTAATATAATAATACATGAATACTATAAATGAATATACAAATTATATGTAATATCAACCAAGATTTCATATACATGTGGAAATTGTACCCAAAGTTATAATTAACTAATTATAGTTAAGATCACAAAGTTTTATGTTATAATCATTAAGTACTATTGTAATTATTATGACTATTTATTTTGTCTTTCTATATCAGGATGGATGTACACCTCTTCATAGAGCTGTACTTAACAATAATGTTGAAGTTGTTCATATGCTTATAATGGCTGGTGCACAGACAAATATACCTAATAAGGTACTGATTTTTTGTTCATATTATAGTTAAGGTCACAAAGTTTTATGTTATAATCATTAAGTACTATTGTGATTATTATGACTATTTATTTTGTCTTTCTATAGATTCTTGGACGTACACCTCTTCATGACGCAGTAGTTAAGAATAATGTTGAAGTGGCTCAAGTGCTAATCAATGCCGGTGCAATGATCAATATACCTAATAAGGTACTGATTTTTTGTTTCATATTAAACAAACTACAAATGTGTATAATAATGTAAATATTTATTGTTTTTGTACAACTCATTGAATCTTCAGGTATATACTGTGAATCATATTTATTTCACAGTATGGTTTGATATGTATAATTATATCTACATTATCATATTCACTTGAACAACACATCCGTTATACACTAGTCACATGACAACAGTATCATCATATAGTGTGCTGTGGTTGAGCATTATAATATGTATGTTAGAGGATTAGTATAATTATAACAATACAAGCTCAAGGATATTTTTGCTAACATGTATTCTAACTGAAGTATGTTGTACATATATGTCTCAGAGGATATCCCATAATGTAACAAAAGTATTCACACAATGAATTATTATACTTAATACATGGCCCTTTCAAATATTTGGTGCTATCATGATTTTTATTTCTGATGAATATTTAAAATGTAGACTTAATAGCCATGAATCTCATTTTTATGTATAAGTAAATGTGTAATACATGTACATAAGTATGTGTACACATATTGGTTAGCCACACCTATCACAAAAATTAATGAGCACACTTTTTGTACCACATTTTCACTGGCTGTGCATCTACCCAAGTAAATTTTGGCTCAAGTACTAATTCACGCCAATGCTGACTTAGGCGCTCTTGGCAAGGTAATAATTAATTTTTCTTCATATTAAACAAACTATGACAATGAACAGTTAACAGTTCATTGAATCATAATGTATATACTGTGATCCACATTTATTTCACAGTATGGCTTCATATGTATAAATACAGTCATTATCTACATTGTCATGTTCATTTGAACAACATAATTATCCTTTGTACAGTAGACACACAGTTTATAATGTTCTGTAGTTGAGTATTATATGAATGTTAGATAGAGTACAGTACTAGATTACCATATATCAATCCAAAGCAAAGTAATTTTGTCACTAACTGTTATGTACATATAATTATGTCTCATATGTTATCCTATAATGAAACAAAACTAGTACTCACAGACTAGTTGCTATGGCAACATACTGTTATCATGTACGTACAATAAAATTGTCAGGTGACTACTATGTGATATCTAATGAGTTGATATACATATGTCCACATAGTATTTACCTTCATAAGAAACATTCTGATGTTTCATAATACATGTACCTAGACTACTATAATTTCTACCATTTCTTGATTTTTTCTAATTTACACACTCTATAAATCCTCACCATCATTTCCAAATAATGCTCTTCCTCAGCTTCAATTAAGTTAGTTAATTAATTCTTCTAATAGTTATAATAACACTTGTTAAGTTTGGTTTATTAATTTATTTGTTGTCTTCTAATAGTGATAATCCATTAATTAATTCTCAACTAATATAATAATACATGAATACTATAAATGAATATACAAATTATATGTAATATCAACCAAGATTTCATATACATGTACATGTGGAAATTGTACCCAAAGTTATAATTAACTAATTATAGTTAAGATCACAAAGTTTTATGTTATAATCATTAAGTACTATTGTAATTATTATGACTATTTATTTTGTCTTTCTATATCAGGATGGAGATACACCTCTTCATCTAGCAGTAATTTACGATAATGTTGAAGTGGCTCGAGCGCTACTTAATGCCAGTGCACAGACAAATATACCTAATAAGGTAATGATTTGTTTCATATTAAACAAACTAGAAATGTGTATAATAATGTAAATATCTATTGTCTTTGTACAACTCATTGAATCTTCAGGTATATACTGTGAATCATAATTATGTCTACATTGTCATGTTCACTTGAACAACATATCCTTTATACACTAGACACATGACAACGGTATCATCATATAGTGTTCTGTGGTTGAGCATTATAATATATGTGTTAGAGGATTAGTATAATTATAACAATACAAGCTCAAGGATATTTTTGCTAACATGTATTCTAACTGAAGTGTGTTGTACATGTATGTCTCAGAGGATATCCCATAATGTAACAAAAGTATTCACATAACGAATTATTATACTTAATACATGGCCCTTTAAAATATTTGGTGCTATAATGATTGTTATTTCTGATGAATATTTAAAAGGTAGACTTAATACCCATGAATCTCATTTTTATTTATAAGTAACATCAGTACATGTACTTAAGTATGTGTACATGCATTGGTTAGCCACACCTATCACAAAAATTAATGAGCATATTTTTTGCACCACATTTTCACTGACTCAGCTTTCCCCCTGTCAATTTTATACAATTTATATATTTAGGATGTACAGTTGTATATGAGCAAGTGTTAGCATTAAGTGAACTACATGTACAAATTGTCTATACAATATCAGTGAACACTAAATTTACATCATTAATTTGTTATGTGTACTTTGTGAGGTATGATGAACAAAATTCATTAACTAAATCAAAGCTGCATGTGTGTTTCTTGACTTTATCTTACTCCATTCCTTGACTGTTTTCTAGTTAATCAGATATGAATAATCCATTAGAATATAGTATCCATCAAGATGAATACATCAATATCACTAAACTAACAATGTAAAAGTGTAACCAGTACTTCTACCACTGTTAATTTATGTATTATGAATACATGTGTAATTAGTGTAGTTACAGTGTATAGTATTGAGTCATAAACGTGACTACCCCTGTGTAAGGATAACCATAATAAAATGTAAATATTTTGTATAATTAGAATTATGGTATACATAGCCAAACACACACTATTGAAGTTAAATTAGAGCAGGCAAAATGGTGTAGCCAAACCGATACTATCCTGGATAATTATTATCATTATTATAAACTGTATAATTGCATAATTAACTATTCTATACTATAGTTTGGTAATACTCCTCGTCAGTGTGCAATGTCACCAGAGATGAGAGAAGTATTTATTGAAGCAGGTCAGTTCATTTTACTAAATACATACCTGTATATGAACACAGGAATTGATACAATAGGTAGTACAATCCCAATTGTCACATGAAATATTTTAAATTACTTTTATTCTGTGTAGTCTGTGGATACAACACATTATCCATAGTACATGTACACATGTACATGAAATTGTTATAGTGTCAGATCCAGAGGGTGCATTTGCACCCCCTTCTTTACTCATGACACTCATAGCGACTTGAATGTATAATATTAGCCGACAAATAATTGAAAGGAAGTAACATTGAGAATATGTATAATATTAAACAAGTACACATTTAGCCACACCCTAATGAATAATCTAGAAGCTAAAATATTTGCGCTTTTTAGGATCATCTTTTCAGTCACTCTGGATGCATAGAATTTCAAGAAGCATACATGATCACGTTTAACTAATTAAATGTATCAACCTGCTTCATCTACTTCTGTTTGTGTATTATTCATGTGTATTAATATGGGTCTGAAATCTGAAAGAGGTACTTTGTCCATGATAATAAAAGTATTATAGGGTCATCCCAATTCAAAATAGTACTAATCTCATGGGATATATGTATTCATGTATATATCTAGAGAGCGTAAGGATCCTTATGCTACATGAGATGGGAATAAATGTACTTGAATATAGTAAAATGAGAGTGAAAATGAGTGTTTTCATTCTCCATTTCAGAGGAAAAAATGAGTCTTCAGTATTAATACTAGTGTGTCTAAACTAATATACATGTATATTATAGCTAAAGCCTTTTGATTATAACTAAAGCCTTTTGTATTCAATGTAGTCTTAAGGGGTAATATCATCAGTACATATTCATGAAAGTAACATGAGGATTTTGAGATCTTTTCTTGTACAATTTTCACCCACCATTCACAAGTCTTAAGACTGGGCATTGAGTGCTCTATTCCTCTCTAAGCCATTGTAGCTGTTACTAAATCTTCATTCTAATTTCTAACTCATTACAGCTGTTAACTTTTCTTAGCCATCACATCTGTTAAACTTTATAAGCCACTGTAGCTTTTAAATGTTCTGCAGTTATTTGTAAGTCTTTGTGGATTTTTAAATTATTTTTAAATTATATTTTACAGATATGAATTACATACTATAATTATATGTATAATTATTTTGTGTGTGGTGGTACATGTGTTGTGATGTGTGTTTTTTCCTCTGCACTAGATTAATGATCACATGATTTTCCATGTAGATAGACCGGAATAAATATTAATGTACAACAGATTGCAATATAAGAGTAATTAAATCATTCACTTTAAATATCCATTTTATTTCAGAGAAAAACAAAGCAATCTTCTCCCGTGCAATGCAAGAAGGATGGGTCGATATTAATATCCTGAGGATTGCAATCATGGGTCCTCCTGCAACAGGAAAGACATCGTTCTTACACCTCCTGTTTAATTGGAAACCTCGTAAGCATCACCACAGTACACCAATAGGTAATCGTCCAATACGTGCCATTCAAAGAGTAGCTGCTCATGATGAAGGGAATGTATGGAGTACAATTGGCATTCCAGAGTTGAAGCTAATGATGGCAGAAGCAGCTCGATTGCTTGGTTCCTTTGATAGGGAAGAGATCGCACCAATCTCCAGTCATCAACAGACCAGTATAGCTCAGATTACGTCTGTAGTTGGAGATAATCCATCATGTATTGAGGGCGAAGTTGAAATATATAAATGTCAAGCCATCCTTTCACTTTCACCAACAACAGTAGAAGACATGACGTCTACTCCTGCTCATACAGATATGGATAATGAGGATGTTGTTCGTTCCAAATTAATTGCAGACCCTTCGCACTTCCCTCAAGAAGTTCTCCAATCGTTAGCACAAGGTAAAACATCAGGTGCTCTCTATGAATCTACCTGGATCAATGTTTTGGATAGTGGTGGACAACCACAATTTGCTGATATATCACGAGCCTTCATTCATGGCAATGTAATCAATATCATTGTCTTGAAATTAACACAACGTCTCAATGATAAACCCACTTTTGCCTACTCTATCAATGGTAAAGAGTTGACTCAACCTGCAGTACTACAAATGACATATATACAACTCATTCAATCATTTGTACGTTCTATTGTCTCTTCAAAATACACAGTGAGCAAGAGATTAATAGAAATAAAGCCTTTGTTCCTTCTAATCGGCACATATCATGATTATACATGGGGTTTTACAAGCTATTTCAGATCTATTGAACCACTTGAAGAGAAAAATCGACAGTTGGTTCATGCGTTGAGAGAGTACAAAGAGCATCTTGTGTTCTATAATGAACACAACGAGGAACTCATCTTTCCTGTCAACAACATGTGCTGGTGGAGTCGTGAAAAGATATCATCAGAGATTCGTCATCGTATCACTAGCAGTATCAAGCCCAATCCTCTCAAAATTCCCATACGATGGTACATGTTTGAGGTTAAGGTGAAAGAAGAGTCACTAAAAGTAGCACATGGTATGGTGACATTAGATACCTGTGAACAGATTGGTATAAAATTAGGAATGGGGAAGCAAGAGGTTTCCCAGTGTATTGAATATTTGAACTCACTTAGCTTGTTCCTCTATTTCCATGTTCTCCCTCATGTGGTATTTACTAACCCACAATATCTTCTTGATATGGTCACTTCACTTGTTAGAGTGTCTTTTGTTGATTATCCACAAGAATTACTTGCCAAAGGTTTCATCCTTCCACCCGACATGCAGAGAAAGCTACGTCGTGAAGGACTGTTTTCAGAGGAGTTACTTCACTACCTGTCTCTTGAATTCATACCCGATCTCTTCACAAATGATCACCTCATTCTTCTCCTCCAGTATTTATACATCATTGCTCCAATCGAGAAGACTTCTTCTGTCTTTTACTTCATTCCGTCTTCTCTACCACCTCTCCATCTCTCAGAAGGACAAAAGAGTAAACTCACTCAGACCTGTGAACCTCTAGTTCTACTCTTTAAGAACAAGATGATACCACAGGTAATTTGTCTCTTACTTCATTGTTCAATTCTTGAAACCCTTAGGCATGTTTTAATCACATGGGCTATATAAAGCTCATTGTATACGTTATTCAGATTCCTTGTAGGATTATAGGGAAAGAGGTTGATTAGGCTTCGGCTACAAACCCTCAGCGGACATATGATGTGATAATACCCTTTTACTAGTGGTATGGTTATATTGAGGTAGTGAAGAAATGGCAGTAACACAACTCTTTAGCTTTTTTAATGGGATTTTATGAGCTACATATAATTATAGTTAATTCCTTCTAATGTTTGTTTAACCATTCTCTCATACACAGGGCCTATTCCTTGCTTTAGCAGTTGCTCTCATGGGGAAAGAGAATGTCCCAAAGATGTCTTTAGACTCTTCAGTACAACAGCTTAGATATGCAATACATCTGGATTGTGATGACATGAATGGATCTGTTGTCCTAGTGGATAGCTACGATTGGCTGGAGCTGTACTACACAGGATTACCTGGAAGTCATTGCAGAAAGTTACTTCAATCAATAAAGGATGTCCTACCTACATGTGCTGATACATTACATTATGATAGTTCTGTTGCACATGTTGTTCCCACCCTACGATGTCAGAATAAACATGAGACATCGGTTCCTGTACATCCTGCTAAGCTATCATATGTAGATGGGATAATGGTTGCTACATGTACAGAGCAGAAGACGCTTCCTCCTGTCAAATTGACTGATGAACGACACCTTGCCTGGTTTGAACAGTACACTGATGATCATAGTAAGTTCCACTAATAATGTATTAGTAACAATTGTGCCATGTGGTTAATGAATAGTATAATGAATAGTAAATCCATATCACTCTTATAATTAACCTAGTATCCAATTATAAGTTATGGTCTATTACATATAGGTTAGATAGAAGAGCATACAAGGTTAAAACGATGTTTGTTTTCTTTTTTGTTGCAGAAAAGTCATGTATAGTGTACACATCTTGTGATTAGTATCTTCATAGGAAAGAATAACAAAGCATTATATGTGATGATACCACTAGCTTATACAAGACTCATGATTAGTATATAATCTTGCATGCTGTTGTGTGATGTTGTAATAGTACGACCAGTTAACTGGGAATTAGGTTGGACTTTCAGCTAGTGTACACATACTTTTTGAATTTCTTACACTCCCTTAGTGTCATAATTCCATATTTCCGTTGTTATTATTATAATAATATGTATTCCATTTAATTTGTTATTCAGTTGCAAAAGATGATAAGGCTACTTACATGTTCCTTTTATGTATATAGGTGTTCCTGAACCACACCTTTCCACTTTGTATACAGTCTCACATGATGAAATTGATGATACTGTATTAACAGGTATAATAGTATACAACAAAGTGATATCAATGTTAATATCAATGTTAATTGTACTTAGAATATCAGAATGTTTACTATGATGTAATAAATTTAATTGTGTATTTGTATAACTAGGAGCACATGATCCTCTCCAAAGAGACAGAGAAACAAACTCTCCCCATTTAACATCCTCTCATACAACACAACACACTACAGGTACTATACTGTTAATTCATAATTAAACATAATTATAGCATTCAACTTTCTTTGCACAGTTCCTGTGTTAACCACACCACTCAAAGACCCTACCACTTCTGACATCAACTCGTTACCTAAAACAGACATATCTCCTCATATTATACTCAAGAAGCATACATCAGAATTACTAGCTATTATTAGTGATCCTGACAAATTAGCTGTCGACATGTGGTCAGCTGATCTTCTTCCTGATCCGGTGAAAGAAAATGTGCTAACTACTATAGGACTCTCTCGATTCCAGAAATCCAGCAAGCTACTAGATGAGGTTTACAGATCTCTGAAAGTCTTCAAAAGATCAGATATATTAGTAAAGTTCTGTGAGGTATTAAAGATACAGCGAAATGCAGGATTAACAAGAATTGCTAATGAGATGTTGAAACAATTATCAGGTGAGTATTATATATTATGGTGTATATGTTTGTGTATGCACACATTATGTTAGTCGAAAACTCCATATGTATTACTATTATATTATAATAATAATCTTTTTCTCTTATATAGGATTATGAGGTGATTCATGTGACTTACATTTGATAATAAACTGAAACTGAATGAACTGTATAATTACATACTGTTAGTATAATTAATAATAATTGTTATTGTACGTTTTTAAATTCACATTGTTAATTAAAGAAGTTATTTGAACACATCCTGTTAGTGAATAATGATTACTTCAAATTCATTGTCTATGTACCATCCTAGCAAGAGCATTAGATCCATGGCCAGACATATTCACTTTGATAGTATGTGGTTTCCAAAAACCATACAAGTGCAGACCCCTTGGTAAGGTAAATATTAACAAGTTATAATTAATAAAATGTCTTTATAACTATCTTCCTCCTGTTGATTACCATACTTGCTTGCCGAGCTAAGCTTTACCCACTATAACTTCACTTCTCCATTATATTTTCCGACTAGTCTTGCTAGCCTGATCCTCCCATTTCCACTCTACAAGTTAGGGAAGTTCTGGCTAGTGAGACTATTTTTCAACCATGTTACTAACCTGAGGACTGAAAGGGGGGGTAGAAAAACTCATCAAAACCCCTCCTCTTCCCATGCAATGTATCATACACTAGGAGAAATAACCAAGAGTATTAATATAACATACGTGTACATATCATTTGTATACTCTTTTGCATTCCTATTTATATGTTCATGTCCCTCATTTAACCTGTTGTTACACCCCTGCAACATCACTGGGAAGTTGTCTGCACATTCTTGTTACTCTGGAGATCACCAATTACGATCAAATAATAACAATGTACAGTCATCCTATACCAGTATATAGGCCTGTAGAAGTGATGTCACTTATCACTCATAATCAAGCAAAGAGAAGAACTCAGGAATTGAGATTAGATTAGCTATATTTATTGGCAGTTTAATTTTTGTAATTATTAAAGTATTCCTTTTTTTTACCATCCTGTCTCCATTTCTTAATATTATGTATATAGTATATACATAAGATCACTGCAATATATACATGATGCATGTTTAAATTGCAATTGCAAGACCATAAAATAATAATATTTTATGTGAACACTCCTACATGATTGAAAACCTCACACTTCTCAGAAATAATACATCATATTAGTAAAACTGACATAATTTTATATCAGCGTTCCTCCAAAGAATGGTACCACGGCACTCACCACCCTTTAGTTTGTTGAAAAACACTGTTTATAAAGGGCATCTTCAAACTGACACTTGTACGCTTAACGTCACAGTGACGCTACTGCAAATCCCACCATCCCCCTCCTCTTAATGTCAGGAACGAACACTCCAGTGTATCATACTAACTTGTGCTTCCTTCCTTTTCAATGTTTAGTGCCACGCACACAACCCCCAAACCCCCCCCCCCTCACCCCCTTTGCGTCACTATGATGTTAAGTGAGGAAATTTTAGTTTGGTGATGTCCCCTAACACTGACTGAAGATTGTTGATCCAACATCATGTACCACTGATACACTTGAGTTCCTCCACCCCTTAATATTTATGTTGGGGAAACACTAGTACTGCATATATCATATGACATTATATTTGAATATAAAAACAATTAATTCTACATTTCCCTAAATAATTATTTTGGAATCAGTTTGATTCGATATCAGTTTCAAACAAGTAACAAGTGTATATAGAGAAAAAAAATCCCTATATTTGCTTTGTGATGACTATGTATTAAGCATTGCTGATGGCACTAATGTCTCTACCTTTCTGCCAGGCGTACTCCTGGGGCCTGAAGACGTAAGTGTAAGCCTAATTGCAGTCTAAATACACAGATGTCTGATGAACTGACTGAGGTACTCCTTCAAGGTTCTAAATGGTGACTTCCTCGTGTCTGAAACCCAACAACTTATCATACTTACTTGTTAAAGATTCTTGCATAATATCTATACTGTTTCTCTGCTATATACAACAGTTATTAGCAGTTTTACATCCTTTCTGAATCTTCCTGGCTGGTCTGTAGCTCAAACGCGCGTTCTTTTACGCGCCACGCCCATTAATTGACCAAGCCCCCCGAGAATGACGCAACTTCCTTAGCTACGTATACAACGCACAGTCACGCAAGTGACACAAGAATTGCGTTGAAGAAAAAATGCAGAATGATGACGAGACAACGGCAATACAAATGTTTTGCCATCTACAAGAAAAGGGTTTCTCAATTTCCCGTAGAACTGTACTGAGATGCAGAACATCCCTTGGATGGACATTTCGCGGAAGTGCCTACTGTCAGCTCATAAGGGACAAGAACAAGGAAAAGCGATTAATTTGGGCACAAAAAATATTAAGTTAAATTTTGAAAATGTCATTTGGTCTGATGAGACCACAATACAGTTGGAAACACACAGACGTTTTGCCTGCCGAAAAAGAGGCCAACCACCCAAAAATAAACCCAGGTAACTTATAATCACTATGTATAATACTAATACTACTACTATAATATTGTTACATTCATTATTATAATTTATTACGAAGCGAATGCTTGCGCTTATTAAATATGCACGATTTGAATGTTGAAATAAAGCTTTTCTTTGCAGCTCTATAGTTTTCTTAACAAGTTTTGTAGTATATGAAGTAGCTATAAAAAGTTTACTACCTGAAAAAGATGTAAAACGCTTCTTAGCTTTAAACTCATTAAATATGCACGTTTTATTATTTTTTAAAAAAGTTACCCACTAAGGTTTTCTTAGCAACGATATACATTCCAAACAGGTTTTGTAATATAAGAAGCAGCAATAAAGAGTTTACTGCCAAGATAAGTTGCAAAATGCTTGGCACATTTTAAACTTATTAAATATGCACGCTTTACAGTGCCACCCCCTCACTATTGAATGGTCTTTCACCATTTACATTTAGAGCTAAGCACCCAGTGAAAGTTCATGTCTGGGCAGGCATAAGTAAGAGAGGAGCTACAGAAATCTGTGTATTTGAGGGGATTATGGATGGTATACTGTTCACAGAAATCCTTGAGAAAACTCTCCTTCCTTTCTTAAAAAAGGCTTATCCAGATGGGCACAGGTTCATGCAAGACAATGACCCAAAACATACATCTCGTTTAGCAAAAAAGTTCTATATAGACAAGGGAATCAATTGGTGGCAAACACCAGCTGAGTCACCAGACCTAAACCCCATAGAGAACCTTTGGCACGAATTGAAAGAATACATTCGTCGTGAAATAAAGCCTAGGACAAAAGCAGATTTAATAAATGGTATTTTAGAATTTTGGAAAACTGTAAACATTACTAAGTGCAACAAATATATTAATCACCTCAGAAAGGTTATTCCACGAATTATTGAAGTTGATGGCGCTGCTACAGGGTATTAAAATTAGCCGAAGGTTCTGTATAGGATTATATTAATTACTTATGTCTAAACTTATAATTTTATTTTTATTCATTGTCAATATTTTATCAAGTTTTTATTATCATATAATAACACTTCTATTATAATAAATAAACTATATAAATACAAGCTTCTTCATTCTAGGGTATCTACATAAATGAATGATGATAATTATGCATACATTTTTGTGATATTACTTGCCTATATACAGAGACTACTATCCTTCCCCTTTACCCGTAAGGCTTTACAGGCATGATTGATTGCCTCTGTGCATTTTGTCCATATGGGTTCAAAATCAGTGGGAGTTTGCCAAAATTGAGGAAATTGTTTGAACATTACCTGTTTTAAAAAGGCTAGTTCTTCCGTTGGTAGAGCAGGGAGTTCTCTGCACCCCCTCACCGTGCATTTGGTGAGAATTTCTGTACCAAAAACTGACTCCCTTGCTAGTTTTACACTCAGTGCCCCTGCCTTACTGGGGCCTTTAAGTTTAGCATATTTTTTTATTACTAAGTCTGTGTTTAGCAGTTTTGCCTGATTTATCTCTGATGATGGAAGGGGGGGCATGGCAGTTGGTGGTTTTTCAGAAGGGAGGCAAGGTGTTTGTACAGTGGTTGTAGCAGTTGTAGGATTAGTAAATGAAGGATGGGGCAGCATGACAGAAGGTAGACATGAGGATAACAGTTGATTGTTATCACCTAAATGTAGTATGCTATCATCATGATACACAATGTCTTGACGAATTGAAGAAGTAATTAATGTTTCTATTACACTTAATTTGTTTATAATAAAAAGCTGATTAGCTTCAATTTTATTTATCTTTTGCTGCATGTCCAATAACAAAGGGTCTATAAAAAACATAAATACCAATTGAATATAGCTCAATCTAGTAGTGGATTGAAATTGTATAAAAATATTAAATTACACTTACCAGATCCACAAGTTTCTTGTGCATTAATAATATTACTTGAATCAATAGGTGATGGCAAAGGTGGTATATCGAACAAGTATGCCTCCAAATCAGAATCGAAGACATCACTGATGTCAGGTGTCATCAAGTCAGGAGTGGCATCAGTCTCAGATATGACCACTATCTGTCCAGCATCTATGATTATTAAAAATATTATATAAATTAGCCCATGTATCCTTTTGTAATAAATACCTTTAGGCTTCTTGGCATGTTTTTCAGGGGTTTTGTTACCTATAATTATGTCATAAATAATTAAATCTACATGAAACTTACATGTACATAGGCATTACATTACCTTTTTGCTTCTTATTACATGTACTTTTAACTTCTAAAATAAATAAGAAAAATAACCAGTAATTAAACATTATGTTTACTGTTGTGACTGTTAAGTGTCTGTATAAAAACATTCCTTAAAGCTATTTAAAGCTGTGTTTACTGTTGTGACTGTTAAGTGTTTGTGGTTAGATAAAGTACTTACTATATAAGTGTTATGTGGTATATAAGTGTTCAATACACTTACTTAATGGTCTTTTCCTTGGAATCTCTTCCATACATGTAGGAGTAAATTTGCCTGTTAGATACTCTTCCTCCTTAATTTTCATTTCTTCCATTGTTCCTACATGTTAAACATTATTATAACATTACTACAAACTCATAATCTCATGATTATAAAAATAATCAAGCTACATACACACCTGAGCTGACTATCTGTTGTTATCTAAGAAACAGTTAATTCACAGTTGCTGCTATCTTATAATTATACATGTCTCTAAACAGAGCTCAGACTATATGGGAGCAGAATAGTTGCTGCTATCTTATAATTATACATGTCTCTAAACAGAGCTCAGACTATATGGGAGCAGAATAGTTGCTGCTATCTTATAATTATACATGTCTCCAAACAGAGCTCAGACAATATGGGAGCAGAATAGTTGCTGCTATCTTATAATTATACATGTCTCCAAACAGAGCTCAGACAATATGGGAGCAGAATAGTTATTGCTTATTATAAATTCACGCAGGTTTAACGCATGCGCATGCGCATTCGCAATCTCCGCTATGCTTGTATTTGCGGACTTCGCGTGCGCTCCGGAGCGTAGCGTAGTTTCTGCGTAGATTGCGCGTATAACGTGCGTGTTGTTCAACGTACTACGTATGTAGTACTTATCCGTTACGTGAAGTTTTTATTGTCCTCTACTGTACAATGTATATACACATGTACATGTACACAATACTACATGATACCTTGCTGTATATACACATGTACATGTACATGCATACAATACTACCCGATATCTTACTGTATATACACATGTACATGTACATGTATACAATACTACATGACATCTTACTGTATATCAGGGCTGGGACGAAGGTAGAAAAACAACCTTCGAAGCTTCGTTGGGAAAAATGAACGAACCTTCGAAGATTCGCACGTGTTTTTATCAACATTGCTCTTACCTTGTTTGGCAATATAATGCCTCCAAAACTGGATTATTGCTTCATAATAAGTACTAGTCTTGTTCCTGTCACTATTTCTACTTGGATTTAGCATCGCTTGAATGAAAAATTAGGCAGAAACAGCCAACAACACAGCCTCAACTTTTCTTGGACACACCCACAATTTTAACCACACGTTTAGATTGCAAAAGTGTGCATGTGCAAACATTGAAGTGGGTGTGGCAGCGAAGCTTCGAAGGGAGAAATTTAGCTTCAAATGCGGAATAAACGAACGAAGGTTCAAATATTCGAACCTTTTTCCCAGCCTTACTGTATATATACAAGTACATGTAATAGATAGAACATGACAATGAGGGGTGTATCTGATATACACGAGAATTATGAATATAATTCGAGTGTATATCAGATACAGCTACGAGGTGAAGGTCATGTTTTATATGGCTTGTATTATAGGAAGCCAGAAGATGACTCGCTGCACATGCGTAATCGCTTATTGACCTTGACCTTTGCACTAGGTTCAGTAGGTTGCAGGGCTACACAAGGATTCAAGGAATGATGGAGAAAGAGAACAAACCACCTGACAAACATCGTGAGCCAAAAAGAAGAAGGCTGAAAAATTGCCTGAAGAAAAAAGTCAAGATTTTGACCACAAGTCAAAAGAAGAAATGGAAGTTATTGTAAAAGGTTTTGTTCCTCCTAATATGGACAAAAATACTCGTTGGTCAAAAAAATGTTTTATGGAGTGGGTGTATGAAATAAACAAACGTCCTGATTGTTCAGAAAAATGTCCAGAGGACATTCTCGAAAGACAATCACCCGAGGAGCTAAACCAGTGGATTTCAAAATTCATCGCCGAAGCGCGACGAACAGATGGCCAGAAGTATACACCACGGTCAATTCACCCGATTCTCTCTGGTTTACTCAGGTATATGTGCAGTTTAAGTGATAATTCCCCTAATGTTTTGAATAAAAACGACACTCGCTTCAAGAACATTCAAAGAAGCTGTGAAGCAGTTTTTCGTAGTTTGCGCAAAGAAGGAATTGGGGCTCAAGTTAAGCATGCACCAACAATTTCGACGGAGGAAGAGAAACGGTTGTGGGATACTAAGGTACTGGATGTGAATACTCCAAAAGGTCTTTCGAATGCTGTATTTTTTTATGCTGGTAAAGTTTGTTGCCTACGAGGGGGTGAGGAGCAGAGGAACTTAAAGCCATCACAGTTTGTTCGTTCCACAAGTGGCCCAAACACGTACGAATACATTGAGAATGGTTCAAAGAATCGGTCTGGTGGGCTAGCCCAATTAAAGGTTGAAAACAAAATAGTGAAAAAACATACAGTTCAAGAGAATGAACCTCGCTGTCTGGTATTTTTACTACATCGTTATTTTGCCAAACTTCCCAAATATGCCTTTGATGCTGATGTGTTTTATCTGCACCCAAAAGTCAAAAATCCTTAATGTCGAACCTTGGTAGGATTCATTTGCGATTGGAAAAAACAAGCTCGCAGTTTTAATGAAAGACATGTCTATTCAGGCTGGGCTTCATGAATTGAAAAGCAATCATAGTCTCCAAGCTACAGGTACTACTGCATTGTTTGCATCTGGTGTTCCTGAAAAAATAATTCAAAAAATTACAGGCCACAGGTCCATTGAGGCCCTAAGAATCTATGAACATGTTTGAAAGAGCAACATGAAGTCACATGCAGAGTTCTTACCAGTCTTGATCATAATGCCAGCTTTAGTAAGGAAATTTCAAATACAGCTATAAGTAAGGAGAGTATGGGCAAATCCTCAGAAAATGTCACCCCAGCTTTTGATCTTAATTTTTCCAGCTTGTTTCATGGTTGTAATATTGGAAGTATCAACATTCAATTTGGTGGTCAGAAGTCATAAGCACTAAACTGGTTTTCATTAATACCAATCACTTATTTATGTGTATATATCACTCAAGTTGTTCTTCATCTTTGGTCATTTCATTAAAAAAATCTTTCATTAATAACAATCGCTTATTTATGCATATAATATCACTCGAGTTCTTCATCTTTCGTCATTCATTAAAAATTAATTTTCTTGAAAATAAATTTTTGTTTCACGTTATTAACCCGTTGTTTTCTTGATTTAAGAAGTTATTTTAACCCGTGAGTAAAATGATAAACCATTTGTTAACCTGTGATTGGTGATGAAAGAAGTATATTAACCCATGCGTGACTCGTATACACTTGTCTACGTGATATATACTATGATCGGTGCCTTTCATCTTATAGCTTCGTATAATACAAGTATACAATACTACATGATATCTTACTGTATATACACATGTATACAATAATACATGATACATTACTGTATATACACATGTACATGTACATGCATACCATACTACACAATATCTTACTGTATATACACATGTACATGTACATGTATACAATACTACACAATATCTTACTGTATTTACACATGTACATGTATATGTACATGTACACACTGTATACAATACTACATGATACCATACTGTATATACACATGTACATGTACATGTACACAATACCTTACTGTATATACACATGTACATGTACACAATACTACATGATACCTTGCTGTATATACACATGTACATGTACATGCATACAATGCTACACGATATCTTACTGTATATACACATGTACATGTATACAATACAACATGGTACCATGCATTCACAAATGTCAATTTACTCCCAGATTACACCATATTACACATTTTAGGGGTCCAAAATCAAAATTTTCATGGAGCAGTATGCCCCAGATCCCTCTCTACACACAATGTGCTATCCAGGGCGTACATTGCCCACCCTCCTCCAACTTAACCCAGAATTGTTCCACTAGAAATATATGATTATGGAAATTATCAAAAACAAATACTACTTTAAATAGCCTTAAGAATGATTATACACAAACATTTAACAGTTATAACATATTTAAATACACTTAAGGAGTGTTTATATACATACACTTAATAATCACTACAGTAAATACAGATTACTTAACAGTCAAAACAGTAAACATAATTTACAACTGGGATGAGCTAATATTTCATAATCATATCTTATAGACAGACAATAGCCATTTCTAATTTACATGTACAGCAACTGAAGATGGTGATATGAAGAACTTGACTCCACTTCTTTAACACCTGATATGATTACTGATTTATTTGATGATTTGGAGACATACTTGTACAATATATCTCCTCTTTCATCTCCTCTCTACTCAACTACTACTATTAGTTTATAATAATCATATGAGTCTGGTAAGTGGAATTTAACATAATTTCATCCTACTAGCAGGGTTGTTCCCATACAATGTACATAAAAAGTAGAGTGGTGATATTAGCCACACACACACACCCAATCCTTTTCCACTTGACCACACCTAAAATCACACCCCTTTATTAAACCAAATCACAAACACAACTCACTAATTTAATATATTTGAACTGCAGGAAACCATATGATATCACCATATAAGGACAATCATGCACTAGTAACATGAACTATACTCATTTTTCATCAATTACTATATTACATTCCTGTTTTTAAAAGACCCTTTACTGTTGGAACTATAACAAAAGATTAAAAATATAGATGTAACCAAACCAATGGAATCAATCATTTCTTCTTCATATAACATGTAAAATGTGGTGTTGCTCAATTGTATAGTTTCATTACTGCTTATTGTGTTGGACTGTTTTTGTTTGTTATAAATATTTTCGATAGTCTTTAGGCACTGTAAATCAGGAGTTTAACAAAGACTCAAGCTTACATGAAGTACACTGTATGTAGCACTATCTACAGCACCTCCCACAGTTTACAAGGGTTTCATACAGATGGAAGGGGAAAGGGATGTCCCCGCCCACTAGATTTCAGACCAAATTTATATGCAACAACATCTCATCTAGAAGTCTTCAATGGCACCCAGAATCCAACAGAAGCAACAACAGAGGGTCTAAATTTATGAATTTTATGGGAAGCACCCATACTCCCCAGGAGCAGTGTGTTTCACATGATTGATTCTTTTCCCTCCCTAACAAAACATTCAGATGAAACCCAGTTTATCTTACACGTATATAAACAGACCTGTTAACATGTGTATATAGCCAGAATGAAATGGTAGTGCTAGTTATAAATATACATGTAACATACATTAAGAACACTTACAGAGTAAGTGACCAGAGTCTCCAGGTAAATATAAATATAAATAGATGTAGCAATAACACACTGCTTATACATGTACATGTACATGTGCATATACATGTACATGTACGTACATGTGCATATACATGTACATGTGTTCATACAGTACGTCTCAATAAAAAGTTAACGTTCCGTTGTACAAAACGGATCGTTCTACGATACGCAGTCAATCGTTGTGTTACCGTAAGGCACCATCGTTGTTTTTCCGTTGCTACGTCGTTACTACGCTGTTGCTACGTGCGTCCGTAACTACAATTGTTTTGGTCACGTGAGACAGCTTCATTCGGGTTATTTATTACTTGTTGATTCGATGTAGAAGTTTTCTTGGCTGGACTTTCAGAGGAAGCGCTTACTGCCAGCTTATTCGTGATGTAAACAAGCTGAAGAGATACGAATGGGCTGTGCAGTACAAGGATGACGAATTTTACAACGTTGTATTTACCGACGAGTGTACAGTTCAACTAGAAGCCCATCGACGATTTTGTTGCAGGAACAAATTAGAGACTCCTCGTCCTAAACCAAGGTATATTGTTTAAATTTATATATATATATATATATATTATATATATGTATTAGTATGATGGTGACATTATCCCTTTCATGTGGTGAGGTCTATATATTATAACATATATAGCCCATAATGAAGTTGACCAAAAAGCTCCTAATTGTATATAGAGGTCTATATTTTAAAAAATATAGACCACTCTGTCTACATTGTGCATGAGATGACAGCACTACTGTCTTGACGTGGGCCATAATAAAACATTTGTTATATAAAAATATTATAACATAATGTTGGTCCTCCTTACTTCACAAAAAAAGAGCTTTTGTCAAAGCTAAGTCACTCTGTTCAGCTTTTTTAAAAGCTACCTAATACACAAAAGATTTCACTAATCATGAATATTATCTTGCACATTTTTTTATGCAGGATTTACTTGAGACATCTATAGTTCAAATGATGATAATAATACAATACTTTCAGTTGTATGTAGTTTCTTGCTACTGTTAGTGATTATATATCCATGGTTACCAAACATTTATAATGTTATTTCAATTAGTTATTATTGAAATTTTATTTCCATGGTTATCAAACATTTATATTTCCATGATTACCAAACATTTAGTATTGAACATGATTACCAAACTTCCATCACATTTAACATTTTATTACCAACAACTTTAATTTAATGATTTTCAAATTAAGTGATTTTTTAAGTGATTTTCTAATTCCAATGATACAACTCAGGTAATTTTCTAAGTCAGTGGATACAACAAGTCTGCTCAGTAGATTATTTTCTCTTTGACTACAGACCACAATCTTCCCATCATACATCTTCCTTCTTTCCTTTATCTTACACCACTGTCCTTTCATCAAACTTTCTTTAGGAGAAACAACATTGCTAGATAGGGCATCTTCATCTGGCCAATATATATATATATATTAAAAACATGATACAGCTATTAAAGAATGGTTGATTAAAATCACAATAGTAACATTTTAACATCTTACCTGACACTTTAAGTGCTGTTCTCAAAGACATTGTACTCCACAACGACGTTCCAACGGGAGAAAAAACGACCAAACCAACCTTACAACGACAATACTACGATTGGTTGCACGTGGAGTCCATGTCAACGTGCACGTGACATCCTACCGTATAAACGATCCATCGTTTTCCAAAACGAGTAATTGGAAACCCTGCAGTTACGCGTTTTAGCCTGAAAAACACCGTACTTCACATCGTTGTACGCTTCGTTTTGTACAACGCAACGTTAACTTTTTATTGAGACATACTGTACATGTATACGATGTACATTACTATACATTGTACAATACATATACATGTACATGTATGTAGCTTTTTCATGTACATGTACATGACGTACATATACAATATGCATAACACAGGGCATATACATTTACATGTGTTCATATACATGTACAGTATGTATGTGATGTACACTACTATACACTGTACAAAACAGATACTGTATATTAGGGCATACAGTAAATGAATGGGGAATTTACTAAAACAAATGTTCTCTCTATTGAAAGAATGAACATTCTAATTTCCAATTACTATCATCAGTGAAAACGGGTGAATACAATGGAAATTTTCCCTTAAATTACTTGTCCCCCCGTGGTAAGCATAGTCTTTCTTATAGACTGGGTCCACTTTTCTCCAAAAACTGCCACACATCAGACTTTTCACGACAAGTAGTACTTTCAGCAATGCTTCATCAAGTGTAGACACATCAGTATTATCAGGAGCTTATGAGCACTGCTACACGGTAGTATTATTAATCAAAAGATAGGCGTATACCTATACACATGTAGGTCTAGCGTGCATAAAGTTCAACCTTCACTTCTTTCAAAAGACTACCTAGCGCTGTATCAAAATTTCATCAATATGATAACAGACATTAGTCCTACTGCTGCATGAAATTTCAAGTTGTTGCTACTCTTTTTGAAGGCTGTAGATGTTTCAAGATGAACGAAATGGATACAGTCAACGCCCATCTTTTGAAAACAGAGGTGACGGTTTGCCTATTTCGTAGTAAGATACAGATATAATACATGTATTTAACACTGAGTTGGACAAGTCTCTAAGCTTTAAAAAAAAAGTTTTCAGGTCCTAGATGGCTGCCTCTACGAGCGAGTTATAATTCAATTTCATACCATGGCTGAGATTAGTTAGAAACCACACAAAACACGAAGTGTGTTTTAGCAAAACAGTCAAACCTATCAACTCCTGCAACATTTTTCTTGCCTTTTTACATCTATTAATAGCTGATATAAGCTTTACAGAACTATCATTTCAGCTAAAAATGCAAAACCACATTGGAATGCAATTATTGAGACCGCGCCCATACTCAATTATTTGAAATTGCCGTTCGATGTTCAAACAAACTTTTGAATATTAGAATATTTGTTCATGCCCTACTATATATACTATATGGTATTTTATATTCCATTATTAGGGTTTAGTACAGGAATGTTATCTGAAAGAGGAGAGGGGGAATAACAGAAGATTGTGCTAACGCAATTATCATAGAGGGTATGGGATATGTCTTATAATTATTAACCACCCACCCCCTGTGTACGAAACCTTGACTAATGTACATGTAGTTATACATGTAAATATAAAATACCTGTAATAACTACAATGTATATAATACTGATACAAATCTATATAAAATGACAAGTAAGTTTATAATATACACAGTATTATTATTAGATATATCTTTTCTATTTCACAAGATTCTATTTATATATCCCATCATATATTCATTATAGTCTAGTATTCAAACACATGTAAACTAGTCCTCAATTAAAACTATTAGCTCTTATAGTTTAATTATAATAACAGATCATATACTGTAGCACATGTTTTTACAACCAGTCATGTACATGTAGGTACATGTTACATGATGATGTATATACATGTACCATGTACAGGTTTAACAATACAACATGAAAGGTTCCCTGTACCTCCAGTGGCTTTGGCATTCCTCTTAAAACCTTCTTTATTCTACCTCTTTAAAACTATTATAGTTTCTGTGTTAACTGGAATCATCACTATCACCAATTGCAATTAACAATCTACATGTACATGTACATGTATATGCAAAGTGTATGGAAAGTAGGAATAGAATTATGAAATTTGTGACAGTTAGCTTATTCTAAACGTTTACATGTACTGCACATGTCATTACAAGTGGCTAATGAAAGTACAGTGTGTATATACATGTACTATATCTAGTAAATTAAAACTGAATTGTATACAAAGTGTATGAAGAATAGAATGGTGAAAGTATGTCAAAATATCTGGTAATTGTATATCAACAGTACACATTGGTATTTGGTAACTATGGACAGTACATGTTACCAGTTAATGTATATAAATTAATCCACATATTGTTGCAGGTACAAACATGTAAATGTAATGTCAAATACCACTGTATATATACATGGACTGGAACAAAGGTTGAAAAACAACAATCAAAGCTTTGTCCGTAAAAACAAATGAATATTCAAAGTTTGCATGTGTTTTTATAAATGTTGCTCTTACCTTAACTGGCTATAGAATGCCTCCACCAAAACTGGATGATTGCTTCCTAACAAGTACTAGTCTTGTTTCTGTTGCTGTTTCTACTTGGATTTAGCATCACTGGACTGAAGCTGCCAACAACACAGTCTCAACTTTTGTGGAACATGTCCACATTATTGACCACACATTTAGATTGCACAAGTGCACATGCAAACATGAAAGTGGGTGTGGTAGTAAAGCTTTGAAGAGATAAATTTATCTTTGATTGCACAGCAAACAAACTAAGCTTCAAACATTCAAACCTTTTCCAGTCCTAATACATGTATTATTATCATCATAGTTCCATACATTTAGAGCTGGGGTGAGGTCTGAGATTTTCCATTCACACTCATCTCTAGATGTTAGTGGACAAGAATGATTTTATTACCAAATGTAATCTTCAGAGTATACAAAATTAAACAATTTCCTGACAAAACATGTCCTAAGATCCACTAGTTACTGAATGATTGGGTGATTTTATTGCCATTTAAAAAACAACAATTTTGTAACCAGAAATGTTGATGGCTTCTAACTTCATGAAACACAAGATATACATGTATGGAGAACAAAATCCCAATGATGATCTAATGTAGCCCGGGCATACAGTCAAGTATGGTTCATAACCATAAATTAATCAATCTCCACCCAGAATGATGAAACTTTAGCAACTACATGTATATGTATACAACTCATATGTGACACCAAGAGTACATGTATATACATGTAATAGAAAGAGAGGGAGAGTATAGTACTTTCGTTTATGCTTGCAGCACAACTCTATGAAAAGTACATGACCTTTATAATAATATTCACAATACAATCATAAGTAGGCATAGAGGTCTTGAGGAATTATGTGACCACATTGTAATCAAAGATGGATGATGCAGCAACCACACTATCACAGATCCCTTCTGTGCAGCGTTCGATCACATCGTTTATCAAGTCGTGTTGCTGATTTTAACTGCCCTGGAATTAAGGAAAGTGATCTTCCACTGTCAAAAGTTCTCAAAACTTTGGGATTTGGGGCCTCTCCAGAAAGTTGCGAAGGAATCTGGCGGTCTCAAGGAAGAGCTGGATTTCATTTTGTGCAACAACATTACTAGGAGCGCTAATCATAAAAATCACTGTATTTGTATAGTCAGTATAGAACATATCTCTCAAGCTCTGCCATTTTTTCTATACTCTACTATTCACATGATTGTGGCTTTTTGCATCACCTTGTGGTCTAGCACGTACTTTTCACCATTTTCTTAACTCAAGTACTTTTCGCAGTGTTGTGCTACTAGTGGGATGCCGCTTTTTAGTATATACTGTTGGTGAAACAAACAAATATTTAAATATACACAATATACATGTACATGTAGTTGAAATGTCGGAAAACCAAATGCAAGCCATAAAAATGCTATATGAAACCTTGATAATTGTAGTGTGTTTTGTAATTATTAACCTTATCATTAGTGAAGATACTAAAACTCTAATAGCTCTTCCATTGCAGATACGTATATCACACATGTATGTTTAGATATGCTACATGACAATGAATTGAGCAAACACCCCTCCCTCCCCAGAATGATGAAACTTCCTTAGCAACTATATGTATGTATACAACTCATATATGACACAAACAAATATATAAATATACACAATGTAGTTCAAATGTGGGTAAGCAAATGTGAGTCATAAATACATGATGATAATGATATGATACCTTGATAATTGGGATGTGTTTTGTAATTAACATTATCAGTAGTAGATTTCATTAAATACTCTAATAGCTCTTCCATTGATATATCAAACTATAACTCTTCTATGAGAATCTATGAAGAAAGGAACATTATAAATAATAATAGGAATATAAACACTAGAAATTTGATGTATTTAAAATAATGATTTATAATATTATATTAATTGTATTAATGAACTATTTCATTTGTTGTAGTTTCATAGAATCAATCTTCTATTATCATGTTATGTTTGATATTACATTATAAAAATTATTAAAACAGTAATCTTTTATTAATAGACTAATCATTTCATATTTAATTATTCCTAACAGATAAACTGAAGAGAGAATAGCCCTTTAAATAATTTCAGGATAAAGTTTATATATCATTATATGAAATGACATATAAAATGATAACTCAACAATATCATATATCATATAATCATTTTGTATTACATCTTCAAAACTAATAATGGTGGAAATGAATTGTGACAACACCCCATAGACAAGAAACAAAGTAAAATAGATTTGGAGAAAAGATGCTGAATTCTCAGGTGGGAGTGCTCCTATAGGTTGAAAGATTATTCGTAGTGTTATTAGACCTGTGTCAACATCTACCCCTCCCTCTCCCCCCAAAGGAGAAAAGATACATCCATTATGGACCACCATGGCTTAGTCTGTCTCCTGAGTCCCCATGGCTTAGTTAGTAGAACAATGACCTAGCTAACCAGGATCGTGGGTTTGACACCTGTGAATTCAGCTTTTCTTTTAAATCTATTTCCAAAACTAGTTATATAATGACAAGTAACATTTCAATAATCTTAGTATTATTATACATATACATACATGTACATGTACATAATGAATACCCATCTATACATACATACACATGCACATACATGAATATACATGTACATATAACTACATACACGCACATCAAGAAGCTTAATCCCAAAGGCCTTATTCAACTACAATAGGCTGATAAATGTCTTTGGCCAAAATGTTCTATTATAACAATATTTTATTGTGTTATTACACATTCAAAGAAATGTACGATGAATACATAAAACACAATAAGGAACCTTTATTGAACAGAGGTCAGTGGCACTTTATGTAACTACATACATGATACATGATTATACATGTACATACATGTACATACTGTACATACATGTACATGTACATGTACATGTACATACTTGTACAAACATGTTTACATATGTACACACTGTACATGTACATGTACATGCACATACATATACAAAGGTGGGGTTTAAGTTTCGTATTTGTAGTATAATTATTATGTAGTATAGACTGGAACATATAGCACTTTTAACATTGCATTGTTTAATTAACATTTAGTAATCCTGGAATATGGTGTAGTTAACAAGCCAAACAGCAAAGATTTTAATGTTAGATTCTCTTAGAAGAATTCAGATGAAAAAAAGTTTGATAATCCAGAAACTTAGGGCTCTGTCCAACTTTGTATGCAGTCATAGTTCTTCACTCCATGTGGAAACATGATATTTATAATCATATAGAGTTACATGTACATTGTATATTATATGCATATATAACTCCCTTTGGCTTATGAAAAGGTTTAAAGATGGATTAAGGCTTGCTGTCACACCCACTTTAGTGTTTGATCATACACACATTGGTACAATTGTATGGTTGTTAATAATGTGTGCATTCAGGGAAGTTGAGCCTTACCCTCAGCCCCAGTAAATACACACATGTATACATGTACACATGTACATGTACATACACGTAGATGTACATGTACATGATATTTATAATCATATAGAGTTACATGTATATTATATGCATAAAATAAATGCGACATTCTGATTATGGAGGCTGAAAGAGGAAAGTGAAAAACGCTGGTTGTCACTGGGAATCCAACCCAGAGCCACTGACATCAGCCACCAGTGCTCTCACCACTGAGCTATATGAATGACAACCAAACAATCATCAGCACTTCACAATCCTCTTAAACCTCAGTGGTGTGAGTACTGGTGGCTGAAGACATTAGCCTGGACTTTGGAGTTTGATTTCCAGTGACTACCAGCATTTTTCACTTTCCTGTTTCAGAATTTAGTATGTTTTTGTATGTGAGGCAAGATTAGCAAAGCATACTACATGTACACACGATGTTTTTCAGTATGACAATAATGATCACTTCTACATGTACATGTAATTATAATATTACTATATACCTTCTCACAAGCAATATAAAGGATATAAATAATAATTATTAGTCAGTTGTCAATTTAGGTATTGCAAGGGATTTTAACACTTTATAATCCTTTGCTATCTACAGATGTCCAAATTACAATATAATTAACATGTAATTCCCATGAACATCATGCATATCGTATTTATGAAGTCCTTAGATATTTTTATGGCCCGTAGGGCCATCCCTATGATTGCTTTCCCACGGGTTCGAACTACGTATATATATATATATATATATATATATATATATATATATATTCTTGTGTCATCTATGCAAGTATGAGTCGTATACGTAGTTAAGGAAGTTATATCATTCCCCGGGGCTCGGTCAATAAATGGGTGTGGCGCGTAAAAGAACACGCGATCAAGCTCTACAGACCAGCAGAAAGAAAACTGTGTATATAGCTTATGGAACAAATAGCTAGCTATCCTACCTAAAATATATTCTTCAAGTTCTCCAAGGTTCTTTAAAAGGTAAACAGAGTAGATAATCAAACTAATAACTATAATAGGCTGATGTGTTTCAGGCATCATAAAGTTAGCCATGATTACTGAATGATGGACACCACAAAGCAGTCATAGGGATACTTTTCTCTTCACTTCAATTTGTAAAGCGGGATGTTTTTTTTCTCAATATACATGCACACTTGTTCAACCAACCCTTTGGACTACTAAACTTTCAAGCACTCTCCTGGCTATCTTCTCACTGGTAAATGTAGCTAAGCAAAAATTTTTACATTTATAGCTTTCTTATTTCCAGCAAAGTAAGCTAGAAATTCAACTAGAGAGTTATAGAGGTGAAAAGAGTTAGTTACAATAGCCCACACATATTTATTGAAAATTAATTTGGGAATGTAAAGAAAATGTCCAGTTTAATAATGGAGTGTAAAGGGTTAACTAAACAACACTAATACACATGTATACATGTACACATAATGTACATGTATCATTATATGACATTATCAAACAAACCATTTCTATGGTAGTCGATATAATAAATTTCTTCATTTTTGAAGTCTGGTTTGGAAAAGAACCTCATTACTTGCATGTACATGTATGGTAAGTATACTAACATGTACATATACTATATTATCTATACTTACATTATACTACATGTACACTAACTACAATATACATGTACCTGTAAATAATTAGACTATACAATAATGTACTGTACACACGTATGTACTACATGTAAATACAGGGTTTTATTGATGGGGAAAGGGGGGAATCTTCCCGACTTTCAAGTTTGTCTTCCCTTCTTTTAAATATATAAATTTCAGTATTCCAACATGACAGTGTGAAAACAATGTTTCTTGGGGGATGCCATCAGCCTCCCCCCCCCCCCCCCCCCCCCCCCCATCTACTTTGCTGTGCTTCATACAAGGACGGGTTGCCTCAAATGGAGACACACACACACAGTATTATAGATACACACACATACACTTGCACACACAAAATCATAAACCAAAAATTATTCATTTTATCACTACAACATAAGCTGTGTACAAATCTGATATCACAAACAGATTTAAAATAATTCCCTCTCATTACCAGCCTTAACCTTCTATGTTAGTGACAACAAGTGCATCAGGAAATACCTTCTTTTTATCTGTCTATTTACATAGATCTATGTATCTATCTATAGTGTATGTAGATTTATGTATCTATCTATAGTGTATGTACATGTAGATCTATGTATCTATCTATAGTGTATGTAGATCTATGTATCTATCTATAGTGTATGTAGATCTATGTATCTATCTATAGTGTATGTAGATCTATGTATCTATCTATAGTGTATGTAGATCTATGTATCTATATATAGTGTATGTAGATTTATGTATCTATCTATAGTGTATGTAGATCTATGTATCTATCTATAGTGTATGTAGATCTATGTATCTATCTATAGTGTCTATGTATCTATCTATAGTGTATGTAGATCTATGTATCTATCTATAGTGTATGCAGATCTATGTATCTACATTGTATCTATAGTGTATGTAGATCTATGTATCTATCTATAGTGTCTATGTATCTATCTATAGTGTATGTAGATCTATGTATCTATCTATAGTGTATGTAGATCTATGTATCTATCTATTGTGTATGCACATAGATCTATGTATCTATCTATAGTGTATGTAGATCTATGTATCTATCTAAAGTGTATGTAGATCTATGTATCTATCTATAGTGTATGTAGATCTATGTATCTATCTATAGTGTCTATGTATCTATCTATAGTGTATGTAGATCTATGTATCTATCTATAGTGTATGTAGATCTATGTATCTATCTATAGTGTATGTAGATCTATGTATCGTGTATGTAGATCTATGTACACATGTACATGTATCTATCTATAGTGTATGTAGATCTATGTATCTGTCTATAGTGTATGTAGATCTATGCATCTATCTATAGTGTATGTAGATCTATGTATCTATCTATTGTGTATGCACATAGATCTATGTATCTATCTATAGTGTATGTAGATCTATGTATCTATCTAAAGTGTATGTAGATCTATGTATCTATCTATAGTGTATGTAGATCTATGTATCTATCTATAGTGTCTATGTATCTATCTATAGTGTATGTAGATCTATGTATCTATCTATAGTGTATGTAGATCTATGTATCTATCTATAGTGTATGCAGATCTATGTATCTATCTATAGTGTATGTAGATCTATGTATCTATCTATAGTGTCTATGTATCTATCTATAGTGTATGTAGATCTATGTATCTATCTATAGTGTCTATGTATCTATCTATAGTGTATGTAGATCTATGTATCTATCTATAGTGTATGTAGATCTATGTATCTATCTATTGTGTATGCACATAGATCTATGTATCTATCTATAGTGTATGTAGATCTATGTATCTATCTAAAGTGTATGTAGATCTATGTATCTATCTATAGTGTATGTAGATCTATGTATCTATCTATAGTGTCTATGTATCTATCTATAGTGTATGTAGATCTATGTATCTATCTATAGTGTATGTAGATCTATGTATCTATCTATTGTGTATGCACATAGATCTATGTAACTATCTATAGTGTATGTAGATCTATGTATCTATCTATAGTGTATATAGATCTACATGTACTGAATGTACAATGTACTATCTACAGTGTGTGTATCTACATGTACACTGTACATGTGTAAGTAACTGTGCCTATATATACATTTGTACATGTGTATGTTCCCTCATCAATCCACTAAGGTTACAGTTATATAGTAGTTACTTACAGTAAAATGATAAGCTACAGTACATATAACTCTTGATATTTCGATAGAAATAAAGAACAAGAGAGTATTTGAATATAATAATTTTTAAAACCACCATTCATTGAAGCCTTAATTAATATTAACAGTATGTACATGTATATAACATAGAGAAACAAGTAACTCCATACACTGTATATACATGACAAGCCTACTACATGTACTTACAAAGAAATATAAAAAACGTTTTCAATGAAAATGAAAGATGCAGGGATGTCAAAACCCAAAAAACATGCAAACATGGTTGGGAAGCTAACATGTAGGACCCAAAATCACTTCCATATAACCCTAAGTACTCACACTGCTATAAAACAAAATACAAAGAGCTGTACTGCAGACCTGCCATGGAAATTAAATTTAAAATAAATAAATAAATAAATATAATAAATATGTATATGTCACCGGCTCTGCAAAAACCTATTGTCTTATGGATCAAGATTAGCTCTAGAATAATATACACATGTATTATACATACATGTACCAATCATGTAAACAACAAAGCTACAGTGAGCGATTAAACCATTCTAGTCACAAATACTTCATTAAGGGAAAAACACAATTAAATCGATTTCTTAACCATTAAAACTAATGATTAACAATTTATTTAGCAGTAGCTAGTGAAGCACAGTGAAGTCTCTACGACTTGCTAAAGGTATGAGAAGACAGGTAAACATTTGTGAAGCATTTTATGTAATAAAACAGTGGCCACCTGAACAATTCAGAAATCTCTATCATATCTCCAATTTATAATTGACTGGTTTTCGCAGAGCTGGTCACATAAATATATATATATATACATGTACAGTTGAGGACATAAAAAAGTTAACGTTTCGTAATTGTTCTACAATCGTTTTACGGCTCCATTCGATGGAAATTACAGTTGCAATCGTTTTGAAAAATGATGCTGATCGTTCGCATTAATAATTAACCTATAATTAAATTGTGCATTTCTGTTTTTCCTAAAAATATGTGGGGGCGGAGCGTTTAACATCTAATTCTTTTAACCTCCATAACTGGACGTTTTTCTTCACATTCCCAAATTAATTTCAAGTATAATAACTACATGTAACTATTTTCAACTCTATAACTCTCCAACAAACTTAGTTAGACAGAGCCCCTTCTAACAGAGTCAAGATACCAAAATCATGCTTCGTTAGTTGGAGGAAAGCAGCAAGGCGAGTGTTTGAAAGTGCAGTGGTCAGTGTCAACACCCGCACTTAGCATCTTTGTCAATTTAATCACTTATAATTGGTTATTTGTATAGCTTCGACATTTGCACAACATAAAGCACATTTAGTACACTCCAAATTTGGTTGACAATATCGCAAAGGGCTTCAAAACACAACCATTGATACTTAGACATCAGTAGACAACAATGGGAATTAAAAGTTAATTCATCTGGATGTCTGAAGACATCAGTGGGTTATAAAGGGTTAAAAAATAATGATTTTGCAAACAGAAATGATGATGGCTTCTAACTTCAAGAAAAAGAAGATAAAAATCCCTAAGAAGATCTACAGAACATAATGTAGCCTGGATATACATGTACATGTATGTTCAGATATGATATATGACAATAAATTTAGCAAACACCCCTCCCTCCCCAGAATGATGAAACTTCCTTAGCAACTATATGTATATATACAACTCATATGTGACACAAACAAATATTTAAATATACACAATGTAGTTCAAATGTGGGGAAGCAAATGTGAGTCATAAATACATGATGATAATGATACCTGATAATTGTGATGTGTTTTGTAATTAACATTATCAGTAGTAGATTTCATTAAAGACTCTAATAGCTTGATACATCAAACTATAACTCTTCTGTGAGAATCTATGAAGAAAGGAACATTATAAATAATAATAGGAATATAAACACTAGAAATTTGATGTATTTAAAATAATGATTTATAATATTATATTAATTATATTAATGAACTATTTCATTTGTTGTAGTTTCATAGAATCAATCTTCTATTATCATGTTATGTTTGATATTACATTATAAGAATTATTAAAACAGTAATCTATTATTAATATACTAATCATTTCATATTTAATTATTCCTAACAGATAAACTGAAGAGAGAATAGTCCTTTAAATAATTTCAGGATAAAGTTTATATATCATTATATGAAATGACATATAAAATGATAAATCAACAATATCATATATCATATAATCATTTTGTATTACATCTTCAAAACTAATAATGGTGGAAATGAATTGTGACAACACCCTATAGACAAGAAACAAAGTAAAATAGATTTGGAGAAAAGATGCTGAATTCTCAGGTGGGAGTGCTCCTATAGGTTGAAAGATTATTTGTAGTGTTATAAGACCTGTGTCAACATCTACCACTCCCTCTCCCGCAATGGAGAAAAGATACCTCCATTATGGATCACCATGGCTTAGTCTGTCTCCTGAGTCCCCATGGCTTAGTTAGTAGAACAATGGCCTAGCAAGCCAGGATCGTGGGTTTGACTTTTGCCTTGCCTGTGAATTCAGCCCTCCTATCTCCAAAACTAGTTATTTAATGATAAGTCACATTTTCATAATCTTAGTAATATTATACATATACATACATGTACATAATGAATACCAATCTGTACATACACATGTACATAAATGAAAGTCATGAATATACATTTACATATAACTACGTATATGCATATCAAGAAGCTTAATCCCAAAGGATTTAGAATAAGCTGATAAATGTCTTTGGCCAAAACGTTTTGTTATAACAATATTTTATTGTGTTATTATACATTCACAGAAACGTGTGATGAATACATAAAACACAATAAGGAACCTTTATTAAACAGAGGTCAGTGGCAATATATGGAACTACAGTATATGTCAATAAAAAGTCACCATACAATACAGTAATTACTCAGTAGTTTCATTTCCACACTACAGTAGTTCAACAGTAGTTTTGACAGTAATTGGTATACTTGTCAATTGAACACCACAGTAGTGAGACAGTAATTACTATACTATACTGACAGTAGAACTAAGGTAATTACTGTTACTGTATGGTGACATTTTATTAACATATACTGTACATACATGTACATTCACAGAGGGTGGGGTTTGCTGTTTGCTTGGCTGTTTGGCTTGTTAACTATACCATATTCCAGGATTAATTAATAACAATTAAAATGTTAATTAAAAGTTTACCATTTTAATGCAATGTTAAGAGTGATATATGTTACAGTACATACTAAAGCTGTGCACCTTGCATGATTTTTATTGGTTATTGCCATAGTTGATATTACCGATATACCGGTTTTGCCACACCCACAAGAGTTTATGATAACACCAAAAAAAATAAATTTTAACATAGAGAAGACTTATTAATTTTAATATAAAAATAAAAGTTCAATTATCATCACTCATACATGTACGTTCATATTCAAAATTAAGCTTTAGTATGTTATTACGAAGAAATGACAATTTCTCAACATTTTCAGGGAATAAGGCACCTCATTTGTTATTAACAATGTTTCAAGCAGTACTAAACAACTGCTCTGATGGCACTGATGTGGCTGTTACACAGATACTCACAGGCCATAAGGTAAGTAGTTCCACCCAAGCGCACGAGTTCTTTTTCACACAAAGAACACATGGCTTTTTGGGACTTAGGATCATCTTTTGTACTAAAGTACTACCATGCTTTAGATGTTTTACAAATGGGCATAGATGTTTTGTTACTCAAAGTCGAGCTGGCACTAGTACTTGGTGATTCCACTGATCAAGACAATCCCAACTGCTATCAATTTGTGCACGCGCACAAGAAACGTGGTGTGGGTGTTGTATGCTATCAATAATCAATATTCTCCCTATCAAACACAGTTATTGCTTTAATTTTTCGCTATCGGGTAAAATATCGAAATATTGGTGCCAGTACACAGCTCTAGTCCATACTACATGTACAATCATACTACAAATACGAAACTTAAACCCCACCCTCTGTGAATGTACATGTATGTAGTTACATAAAGTGCCACTGACCTCTGTTCAATAAAGGTTCCTTATTGTGTTCATCACACGTTTCTGTGAATGTATAATAATACAATAAAATATTGTTAGATTCTCTTAGAAGAATTCAGATGTAAACAAAGTTGATATTTCAGGAGCTTAAGGCTCTGTCCAACTTTGTATGTAGTTCTTTACTCCATGTGGAAACATGTATAACTCTCTTTGGCTTATGAAAAGGTTTAAGGATGAATTAAGGCTGCTGTCACAGCCACTTTAGTGTTTGCTCATACACATATTGGTACAATTGTATGGTTGTTAATCATATAGTGGGTTAAAAGGAAGTTGAGCCTTACTCTCAGCCCTAGTACATACACCCATGTACATACACATGCATGTACATGTACATGTACATTCATAATCATATAGAGTTACATGTATATTATAAATGCTACATTGTAATTATGAAGGTTGAAAGAGGAAAGTGAAAAATGCTGGTTGTCACTAGTAATCCAACCCAGAGCCACTGATGTCAGCCACCAGTGCTCACACCACTGAGCTATGACAACCACACAATCATCAGCACTTCACAATCCTCTTAAACCTCAGTGGTGTGAGTACTGGTGACTGAAGTCTTTAGCCTGGACTCTGGAGTTTGATTTCCAGTGACAATACCAGTCCTTTGATACATTTTTAAACCAAATTTTTACTAAAGACAGTGCACTAAATGTGCTTTAAATCGAAGCTATACAAGTAACCAATCCAAAGTAATAAGTGATAAAATTGACAAAGACACCAACTGCTGGTGTTGGCATTGACCACTGCACTTTCAAACACTCGTCTAGCTGCTTTCCTCCAACTAACAAACCATGTATTTAGTATCTATGACTTTGTTAAAAGGTGCTCTGTTTAAAAACGTCTGTTAGAAGGCTGTGTTGTGTAAAATGTGGAAGTTATACAAGCAAGTAAAGGTGTGGATATTGCTCTTTGGACTACTAAACTTTCAAGCACTCATCTTGCTATCTTCCTGCTGATAGTTAAGCATTAATTTTCCATCTATAGCTTTCTTCTTTCCAGCAAAGTAAGTTAGAAATTCTAGTTGAATAAAACTTGAGAGTTATAGAGGTGCATGTAGTTACAGTAGCCCACACATATTCCTTGAAAATTAATTTGGGAATGTAAAGAAAATGTCCAGTTTAATTATGGAGTGTAAAGGGTTAACTAAACAACACAATTACATGTATACATGTACACACAATGCACATGTATACCTGTATTAACATACATGTACATGACATTATCAAACCTACCATTTCTATAGTAATAAATTTCTTCATTTTTTGGAGTCTGGTTTGGAAAAGAACCTCCATCTTTTTCATTACTTGTTTCTATAAATGAGAATTAAGGTGTGTAGTTAAAGTTGTATGTTTGATAGAAATAGGTATAATTAGTGGGTGTGGTTTACCAAGTGTCATGTAGGCCTGCGCCTATTATTCCGGAATAATTAAAAGAATAATAGGAGCTTCCCAGAATAAGGGTTAAAATAATTGCCACGTGGCATATAGTGGCACATGATGGAAAAATGGCCGACCGTGACAGCAGCTTTTCTTCATCTTGCTGTTACAGTTCTTCTGAGATAGATAACCATTGAGTCGATTTAGATGCCATAAACCTTTAGAAATCTCTAGGAAGCAAAGAGTGCAACTTAATCCACCACTTGCAATGTACATGTACATGTATGTGAGTTTTGGAAATTTTAAATAATAATCAGTGAATTCATTAAGAATAATAGGATACTATTTTGGGAAATTCAGAATAGAATATTAGGCAATGTTTTGGGAATAATAGGCTCAGGCCTACTGTCATGTTACTAACATTATACATGTACCTGAACATACATGTACTACATGTAGTTGTAGAATAATACATTTTGAAAAAAGATGTAGGGACATGAAAACCCAAAAAGGATGTGAACAAGGGTTGTGATGTACTGGAGGTAACATACACATGTACACGTAGGACCCAAAACAAATAAAACCACTCCCTTTATGTACACAGGTATATATACCTATACCATTATAAAACAAAAGATGAAAGATACTTATGTAGGGTTGTATAGAAGTGTTTTGTTTAGTTTTGGGTCCAACATACATGTACATATAAATGTACATGTACATTAACATCCTGTCCTCCATGACCCTTGTTCATATACTTATTAAGTATTGACATCCCTGCATCTTTTATGTAAACCTACCAAAAAACGTGTTATCTATAATATACAATTTTGGACTCTTCAGTAATATGGTGTAATTTGGGAGTAAATTTACACTTACGCATGCATGGGACAGAAATTCAACATCACTACAGCTACATGTATTTGTTCCCTACAAGCATGTAGTTATACATGGATACAATAGACATGTGGTTAAGGTTGTACTAGGGGGAGGGGTAGATGAAACTCCAATCAGCGTCTAGTCTTGTCAGCTTCCTGCTGCATACAATCTGGTTCAATTCTGTATCTTTTGGAAGCCACACCCACTCGGGGTATAATTATTGGGCCTAAATGTTTTCACTGATAGTTTATTTTCAGAAACAAGGCTAAACACACCCTTCGGGTGGTGGAGGGGGCGGTGGGTGGGAAACCCTGGCAGGTTAACTGTAGTTGCTCTCTGAGAAAGATCGGAGTTTGATAGTGCCCAGAAAGGTAGATTTTATGGTTTCAGTGAAAAACTACAGAATTCAGCTTTCTTCAGCCTCTTGTAACTATAAAAGTAAAATGAATTTTCAGAAAACGGCTCTATTTGTTTTCTCAAAATACATTGTACTTTGTGTACGCCATGATTGGTGGGCGTGGCTTTCTTGGTTTTGTACTTATTGCGATTGCAAAAATGGAGATTTTTGCGACACTCTCACCCATACAGACAAACATAAAGATCAGAAGATATGAAGGTTCCTATTACACCAGGTTAGAGTCATATTATATAATATTCTATTTTGAAACTGATTGCAGTCGCATCCGCCCACTCTCTAGTACTACCTTAACTGTGACATAGGATTTCACCAGACCCTTCTCCTCACATGTGGTATAGTGGGATGTGTCTGGCTATGTGACACTATCACTAGAGTTTTCCCTTTACAAAATGGCACAATAATGTATTGATAATTATTAATTTTATCATGAACCTCTTTGAAGATCTGATCTGTCTACAATGAGAGTAGTCTAGTCCAACTACAATACAAACTGAATAATGAAAAATAGGTATTTAAAAATATGAACTGGAAATATCATTACTTGAATACAAGATACAATACAGTTACTATCAGCTTCAAACAAACCATCAATGACTAACCTGTTTATATAATGAGGATTATTGATTTATAAACTGATATCTGACTCCGTTTCTCTTGCCATGTTTTAAGGTGGAGCTTATGATGAAGGAACCACACCTAATTTGATGAGCCACACCCTTTATTTGGAGGAGATCGAGAAAGGGCGTAGCTCATTTACTACTTCTTTGCAGAGATAGTGTAGCGAATTCAAGATAAAAGAGTGAAGTAAGTTATCTAATATAATAATTATTAAAGTATTACTTATTAGTTTGGAGAACTCCCCTCCTTACACAAAAAGTGGAACTGAGAGTCTAGCTGAACAGTTTATCGTTCTATATATAGCCAACCAGCATAATTCCTGCTATCATCATAATAATTATTCTCATATTATGGTTAACAGTATGAGAATTTATGAATTTGTGAGAGGTACTGAAGTTTCACTTGGATATGATATAGTGTGACATTACTCCACACTTTTAATATGCATACTTTATACAAGTAGCATATGTGCTTGTCTCATGACTTTTCCTCCTCTACGTTAATGGTCAGTACCAATAGACTAGATATGATATGATTAGTATGAAGGAATTGTGACCCAACATATTAAATGCATTTGATTCTGATAGATGTTTACAATACTTCTTCATGTAAATAGTCGTTGCCTTACATCATATGTTGAACATGTTAATGATTATTAACCCTTAGAGCACTGAGCCTGTTTTTCAAAATTCTTCCCATTTCCAACACTTGCGACTCTATTGCATATAATGTGGCCACCGTTCACTTTCTCTACCCCAAACTTGGCTCCTTTTTCGACATGGAGTACTACTTCCACCAACTTGCTTACCGGGACTCGAAAGTCACCAAGCGCATCGTAGGATCAAGTCAAATGCAGTGCTCTCCCCTTTTTGACTGGAACTGGGGCTAACAAAATGACCCCACTGCATGTTGGCACCAGCTACACCCACGATTTCAGGTTTCACAGCAAGGAAAATGCCTCAGCTACCCACCGGAGGGCGTGGGCGGGGTCAAAAAATGCTAAATTCGTCAGCAGCGCATTAACGGGGGGACACCCCCCTTTAAAATTCCCCCCGTAGTCATTATTTACGCCAAAGGCCAGCCGAAAAAACATCAACTTTTTTTAGCCATGTTCATCAGCTTGTGCTTGACGCCAATTACAAGCATTTGGACAGTTTCGTCAACTTTCGTGTAGCCACAAACAGACGGCGAACCACGTACGGGTGAAATGTCACATATATGTGACATCAGTGCTCTAAGGGTTAATGTATGTGTATGATTAGTAATCCCTTAATTTTTTCCAACGCTATTATCTAATAAACCAGAAAGTTAACGTGCTCTCATTAAGATTTTAGGTTTAGTCCCCAGATGATAAAGAGTGTATATAAACAGCAGAGGAGTATATCATTCCTGATCCCAGATGGAGTCTAATACATAGTCTAATATAAAATATTGATACTACTATCCCTAGTATTCAAGATATATACATGTATTAGTTACATAATTTGGTGGCTATGGCAACAGACTACTAGTTTCTCATCCTTTGGGTGGATTTCCTCAATGAATATCATTATTAGGACGATGAAACTAATTTGTTTATTAAGTTATAGTAATGAATATAATTATATTCAAATGATTATTATGAGGTGGGGATAAGACACTACTATCCAATATACCTGGTATAATATATCTATTGATTTCTATTTTCCTTCATTTAATATATAGTTGTGGTAAATGTATTTTATGAATTACATTTCCCACAACTATTAAAATATACACGTATATAAATGATGATGGAATTACCGGAACTTATAAAGTTTACATATTTGTACTTCTTCATGTAATGTTCAATATACTATATTATATGACAGTATAGTTGTAAGGATGTGGCATGATTTTATATTTAGAATAGTGAATATTACATGTAGAAACTGTGTCAATGTTCCTGTTAAATACTCCATTACTATCATATACTCCTGATATTATTCAGAAACCTGTGAAATAAATATATAAATTGTTACTATCTCATTATTTACTTACTAATTGTTTAGATATTTGATAATACTGAAATTCAACATATTGGAAAACCACTACAAATGGATTGGCACCGGCAACGGGAATTGGTATGTCAGTATACATGTACATAATACATGTGTCTGTGAAATTTGTTTACATAATAATTATTATTAGTACTGATCACTGGTAATGGATCCTGTTTTAAGTAAGATTATGTGTGGATGGATCCTTTTCTTCACTAGTCTTGTACATTTTAGGAATGTAACTTGATTATATACATGTATAATAATAGAAAGATATTGAAATTAAGCTACTGAACAAAAAGAGCAAATGAGTATTTGAACAATGACCACACTTCTATTGACTATGATTAACTCATAATCATAGAAATTAATTAGTACTTTGTTACATCATGTGACTCATGATATAGGATAATAATTTGATAATATTGTACATTTGTACTATACTTAAAGTCAGGTAATTGAATTCCTCACCAGTACTAAACTAATAATACATTACATATATTCATGTAATAGAGTATACAAATGTACTAACTTGAGATATTTTATTAATTATAACAAGTTTATGATCAGTTTTGTTATTAATTTATTAGTGAGAATTATTATTTATAATAAAACATATTTTATATTATACTATTTCTAATTACTTTAGAATCAACAGTTATGTGTTGCAGTACAGGATGGAAATATTCAGAAAATAAAAGATTTGATTGCTGATGGAGCAGATGTTAATATAACTAATGGGGTGAGTATATATCAAGATCAATATTATAACATGACTAACAAGTATATATTGTAGTGTTATATGATTTCCAGTATTAATAAAATCATAATAATTTGTGATAGTGTAAAGAAAGTGACTGTTCATGTTAAAAGGTACAATTCATCACAGAATACATATTCAGTCATTTTATATAGAAATCCAATGAAATTTGGTATCATTAGGCTTCTTGACTAATGTATTTTATCTGTTTCCTGTACAAAATGACTGAATAGTGTTTAAAATTAATGTACTTGACTTGACAAAACATCACATGAGAAAATCATGAAGGGTTGTTTTTACCTTCGAGTCATATGCTACATAATATATATGTATGGTTTTTTTTTAGATGAGTTGTACTTTATTGTATGGATGATCACATAATATATCATTTCACTAGGAAGTTTTATAACCCACAGGTCCATCCCTACAATTGCTTTCCACAGCATTTAACAAACATTCCAATAATCAATTATTTCTGGTGGCAAACGTGTGAAGTAATAAATATCATGAATAACAGGAAGTATTGTTAACTATTGAAACCCGTATCCGCTAAAGTTCCACCTTATGGATATTGCCAGGCACTCAGTCAATTAGTAGGTGTGGTGTGTAATGAAATGTGTGCTAGAGCAGCAGGAAGAAAGCTGCTTGACTGCTTGTAGCTCATTAGTTCCAGTTTCTACACATGCTAAGCTTACGTAAAAACTGGAACTAATAGTGGTTCTAGCTGTTGAAATATATTCTTATAATTCAATTACAACCTTTCAAAAAAGCAGAGTAGATAATCAAAATAATAATTGTAAAAAACTGTTTTGTTTGAGGCATAATAAAGTCAGCCATGACAGATTACTAAATGTCGTACACCACACCATCCTAAAACCAAACATAGAGATACTTTTTTTCTCCATAATTATATTTTGTTGTGAATAATGCCATTCATGAAAACACAAATCACTAAAGTATTGTAAATGAAGGTGTTGTAGAAAAGCATGTGAATACACATGATGTGATTGTATCATTACTTGAATTAAGACAGATTCTGTTCAATGGGAACACAATATTTGAGTGTCCTATCTTCTGCCATTGATTCAGCAAACAATTTAATTAGTGAAGTCATTTGTTGATAAATGTGAATCTGTTTGTACTAAGTGATTTAGAGGAATTAGAAAAGGCAAAGGTAAACAAATGAAGATATGGTGACCCTTCATACTGCTTTCAAAAATGAACTCTATATATTATGTTGACTAAACCACTAAATGCATGATTTTGTTTGGATTGATAGTGGGTGGTATAGTAAGTAGCATTTGTGAATATTTAAAATTGCAAATGCTCAAAAAAGGGCTATTTGCTAATTACAAAACTTAAGTCTTTTCTTATCAGGGTACTTAAATACTAACCTATTATACCGATACATAGTAAAATAGTAATGTACATACATATAATTTACTTACTTACGTAATTATATTATATATAATATATATATATATATACCACAGCGAACAGTCACATCAAAGTTACCGACAGGTGTTTTATACGCGATATACACCCAACCACATGTGGATATGAAACCACAGGGCTGAAATAAGACCTATAATGATATTCATAATAGATTGCATCAGTCTGAGAATGCACAGTCAAGTTGTAAATTGAAAAGATTTGGAAAAAGGAGCGTAGAACTAGAACTGTAGATGTCAGGTAACATTGATGTACATGTTAGGTATAGAATATATTATATATAGCATGGCTTCTTGGTGTGTATCAGCAATATCAACCCTTCACCACTCAATAGCAGCCCTCGGCTTCGCCTCGGGCTTCTATCTCGTGGTTCAGGTCTGATATTACTGATACACACCTCGAAGCCATGTTGTATATATTATATATATATATATATATATATATATATTATTATATTATATACACGGTATATCTGTCAAGAGCAAGTGTGTAACTAGACTTACATGTAGGTAATATAGGACATATCTCCTAGTCACATCCTCAGCCATCCACTTGCCGAATATCTGAGAAAATGTGATAGTCAAAGATGATCGTATTAAGGCAAATTTCATACTAATCTCAGAGAATGTCCACATTTGTGATGACATGATAGTATAACATTTATAAACTATAAACCCTCACCATTATTTCAAACTATTAAGTTGGTTGATTAATTTAATATAATAGTGATAATTCAGTACTCCTCAACTAATACTACAATTAAGTCAACTATATGAAATATCAAGTAAGATATCCTATTCATTTGTAACATGTATGCAGAGTTATGTTTAACTAACTATTATAATTATAATATCACAAACATTTTGTATCACATTGGTTTTTTACTGTACTATTTATTTGACTTTCAATATCAGTCTAGATTTACTCCTCTTCATATTGCTGCAATGTGCAATAGGATTCAGGTGGCTCGTATATTAATTGATGCTAATGCTAACATAGACTCTCTTGACGAGGTAATGATTAATTTTTTTTACATTAAGCAAACAATGATAATGAACAGTTAATGGTTCATTGAATCATCATGTATATATTGTGAACCACATTTAGTTCACAGTATGGCTTCATATGTATAAATACAGTCATTATCTACATTGTCATGTTCATTTAAACAACATAATTATCCTTTGTACAGTAGACACACAGTTTATAATGTTCTGTAGTTGAGTATTATATGAATGTTAGATAGAGTACAGTCCTAGATTACCATATATCAATCCAAAGCAAAGTAATTTGTCACTAACTGTTATGTACATATAATTATGTCTCATATGTTATCCCATAATGAAACAAAACTAGTACTCACAGACTAGTTGCTATGGCAACATACTGTTATCATGTACGTACAATATAATTGTCAGGTGACTTCTGGTGTGATGAGATAGGCAGCCATCTAACTGCTTGTAATTTGCCAGTGATCACTAATTCTTATAATGTACATACATGTGTACAAATGTACTATGTGATATCTAATGAGTTGATATACATATGTCCACATAGTATTTACCTTCATAAGAAACATTCTGATGTTTCATAATACATGTACCTAGACTACTATAATTTCTACCATTTCTTGAATTTTTTCTAATTTACACACTCTATAAATCCTCACCATCATTTCCAAATAATGCTCTTCCTCAGCTTCAATTAAGTTAGTTAATTAATTCTTCTAATAGTTATAATAACACTTGTTAAGTTTGGTTTATTAATTTATTTGTTGTCTTCTAATAGTGATAATCCATTAATTAATTCTCAACTAATATAATAATACATGAATACTATAAATGAATATACAAATTATATGTAATATCAACCAAGATTTCATATACATGTGGAAATTGTACCCAAAGTTATAATTAACTAATTATAGTTAAGATCACAAAGTTTTATGTTATAATCATTCAGTACTATTGTAATTATTATGACTATTTATTTTGTCTTTCTATATCAGGATGGAGATACACCTCTTCATGAAGCAGTAGTTATGAATAATGTTGAAGTGGCTCAAGAGCTAATCAGTGCCGGTGCAAAGATCAATATACCTAATAAGGTACTGATTTTTTGTTCATATTATAGTTAAGGTCACAAAGTTTTATGTTATAATCATTAAGTACTATTGTGATTATTATGACTATTTATTTTGTCTTTCTATAGATTCTTGGACGTACACCTCTTCATGACGCAGTAGTTAAGAATAATGCTGAAGTTGTTCATATGCTGATAATGGCTGGTGCAAAGACAAGTATATCTGATAAGGTAATGATTTGTTTCATATCAAACAAACTACAAATGTGTATAATAATGTAAATATCTAATGTCTTTGTACAACTCATTGAATCTTCAGGTATATACTGTGAATCATATTTATTTCACAGTATGGTTTGATATGTATAATTATATCTACATTGTCATGTTCACTTGAACAACATATCCTTTATACACTAGACACATGACAACAATATCATCATATAGTGAGTGTTCTGTGGTTGAGCATTATAATATATGTGTTAGAGGATTAGTATAATTATAACAATACAAGCTCAAAGATATTTTTGCTAACATGTATTCTATGTTGTACATGTATGTCTCAGAGGATATCCCATAATGAAATTAAAGTATTCACAGTTTTATGATTATGAAGTGTAAAACTTACTGAGGAGTAATTAGAAGATCATTATTATTATTCTTCACTAGTAATAATTAAAACCTTGTGTACTTACTGTATATTCTATACTTGTAATTGGTTTTGTAGATATAATAATGAATACATGTGTAATTAGTGTAGTTACAGTGTATAGTATTGAATCATAAAAGTGACTACCCCTGTGTAAGGATAACCATAATAAAATGTAAATATTTTGTATAATTAGAATTATGGTATACATAGCCAAACACACACTATTGAAGTTAAATTAGAGCAGGCAAAATGGTGTAGCCAAACCCATACTATCCTGGATAATTATTATCATTATTATAAACTGTATAATTGCATAATTAACTATTCTATACTATAGAATGGTAGAACTCCTCGTCAGTATGCAAGGTCACCAGAGATGAGAGAAGTATTTATTGAAGCAGGTCAGTTCATTTTAATCATTCATATCATCACATACATACTAAATACATACCTGTATATGAACACAGGAATTGATACAATAGGTAGTACAATCCCAATTGTCACATGAAATATTTTAAATTACTTTTATTCTGTGTAGTTTGTGGATACAACACATTATCCATAGTATATGTACACATGTACATGAAATTGTTATAGTGTCAGATCCAGGGGGTGCATTTGCACCCCCTTCTTTACTCATGACACTCATAGCGACTTGAATGTATAATATTAGCCGACAAATAATTGAAAGGAAGTAACATTGAGAATATGTATAATATTAAACAAGTACACATTTAGCCACACCCTAATAATCTAGGAGCTAAAATATTTGCGCTTTTTCGGATCATCTTTTCAGTCACTCTGGATGCATAGAATTTCAAGAAGCATACATGATCACCTTTAACTAATTAAATGTATCAACCTGCTTCATCTACTTCTGTTTGTGTATTATTCATGTGTATTAATATGGGTCTGAAATCTGGAAGAGGTACTTTGTCCACGATAATAAAAGTATTATAGGGTCATCCCAATTCAAAATAGTACTAATCTCATGGGATATATGTATTCATGTATATACCTAGAGAGTGTAAGGATCCTTATGCTACATGAGATGGGAATAAATGTACCTGAAGATAGTAAAATGAGAGTGAAAATGAGTGTTTTCATTCTCCATTTCAGAGGAAAAAATGAGTCTTCAGTATTAATACTAATGTGTCTAAACTAATATACATGTATATTATAGCTAAAGCCTTTTGATTATAGCTAAAGCCTTTTGTATTCAATGTAGTCTTAAGGGGTAATATCATCAGTACATATTCATGAAAGTAACATGAGGATTTTGAGATCTTTTCTTGTACAATTTTCACCCACCATTCACAAGTCTTAAGACTGGGCATTGAGTGCTCTATTCCTCTCTAAGCCATTGTAGCTGTTCCTAAATCTTCATTCTAATTTCTAACTCATTACAGCTGTTAACTTTTCTTAGCCATCACATCTGTTAAACTTTATAAGCCACTGTAGCTTTTAAATGTTCTGCAGTTATTTGTAAGTCTTTGTGGGTTTTTAAATTATATTTTACAGATAATTATGAATTACATACTATAATTATATGTATATTTTGTGTGTGGTGGTACATGTGTTGTGATGTGTGTTTTTTCCTCTGTACTAGATTAATGATCACATGATTTTCCATGTAGATAGACAGGAAGAAATATTAATGTACAACAGATTGCAATATAAGAGTAATTAAATCATTCACTTTAAATATCCATTTCTTTTCCAGACAAAAACATTTTCACCCGTGCAATGCAAGAAGGCTGGGTCAATATTAATATCCTGAGGATTGCAATCATGGGTCCTCCTGCAACAGGAAAGACATCGTTCTTACACCTCCTGTTTAATTGGAAACCTCCTAAGCATCACCACAGTACACCAATAGGTAATCGTCCAATACGTGCCATTCAAAGGGTAGCTGCTCATGATGAAGGGAATGTATGGAGTACAATTGGCATTCCAGAGTTGAAGCTAATGATGGCAGAAGCAGCTCGATTGGTTGGTTCCTTTGATAGGGAAGAGATCGCACCAATCTCCAGTCATCAACAAACCAGTATAGCTCAGATTACATCTGTAGTTGAGGATACTCCATCATGTATTGAGGGAGAAGGTGAAATATATAAACGTCAAGCCATCCTTCCAGTTTTAGCAACAACAGTAGAAAAACTATTATCTATTTCTGCTCATACAGATGCATGTATGGATAATGAGGATTCCAAATTAATTCCAGATCCTTCGCACTTCCCTGAAGAAGTTCTCCAATCGTTAGCACAAGGTAAAACATCAGGTGCTCTCCATGAATCTACCTGGATCAATGTTTTAGATAGTGGTGGACAACCACAATTTGCTGATATATCACGAGCCTTCATTCATGACAATGTAATTAATATCATTGTCTTGAAATTAACACAACATCTCAATGATAAACCTACTTTTGTCTACTCAATTAATGGGAAAGTGTTGACTCAACCAGCAGTACTACAGATGACATATATACAACTCATTCAATCTTTTGTTCGTTCTATTGTCTCCTCAAAATACACTGTCAACAAAGGATTAGGAGAGGTAAAGCCTTTGTTCGTTGTGGTTGGTACCTATCATGATCATACACATGGTATCAAGGGCTTCTTAAAATCTATCGAAACACTTGCAGAGAAGAATCGACAGTTGCTTCATGCTCTGAGAGAGTACAAAGAGCATCTTGTGTTCTATAATGAACATAACAAAAAACTCATCTTCCCAGTCAATAATTTGTGCAAGTCGAACCGTGAAAATATATCATCGGAGATTCGTAAGCGTATCACTTGTAGCAACAAACCTATTCCAATCAAAATTCCCATACGATGGTACATGTTTGAGGTTAAGGTGAAAGAAGAGTCACTAAAAGTAGCACATGGTATGGTGACATTAGATACCTGTGAACAGATTGGCATGAAAATAGGAATGGGGAAGCAAGAGGTTTCCCAGTGTATTAAATACTTGAACTCACTTAGCTTGTTCCTCTATTTCCCTGTTCTCCCTCATGTGGTGTTTACTAACCCGCAGTACCTTCTTGATATGGTCACTTCACTCATTAGGGTGTCCTTCATTGACTATCCGAAGGAATTACTCACAAAAGATTTAGTCCTTCCACCAGGCACGCAACAAGAACTCATTCGTAAAGGACTATTTTCAGAGGAGTTACTTCTCTACCTCTCTCTTGAGTTCTTTCCCAATCTCTTCACACAAAATCACCTCATTGAGCTTCTCCAGTATTTATTCATTATTGCTCCTGTAAGAGAGACTACTCCATTCCTGTACTTCCTTCCATCTGCTCTACCCACTCGTTATATCACTGAAGATGAGAAGAAGAAATTCTCACAAAGCTGTGAGCCTTTGCTACTTTGCTTCAAGCACAAAGTAATACCACAGGTATTTCAGATTTGGGAACACAATTCAATTATCAACTCATAAATTTGAATCATTTTATATACCTTATCACAACATTCCTATCATATTAAATTACATTCTCATTTACATGTTAGGGTGTTTTTGCTGCTTTAGTTGTTGCTCTAATGAAAAGGAGTACTTCACCCATCTTTACTTTGCATGAGTCCATTCAACAGTTACGATATTCTGTTCATTTGGACTCTGAGGACCTGGATGGATCAGTAGGATTGATGGATTGTCACAACTGGCTGGAGATATATTACACTGGATTACCTGGAGCTCGTTGCAGAATTATTCTTCAAGCAATACTTGAAGTTCTATTTTCCTGTGTCAGTGTATTGCACTATGATACATCAGTAGCACATGTTACTCCTACACTTCGATGTCAGAATGAGCACAAGACGTCCATGCCTCCACATCCAGCAAAGGTGTCTTTTGTTGATGGAAAACTAGTCACCAAATGTACTGAAGATCTGACACTACCTCCTATTCAATTGTTTGATAAGAGATATGTATCGTGGTTTGATGAACGAGATAACAATGATGGTAAGTTATTCATTTGTAATGTACATATAACATAATCAGTATATTGATCTCTCAATTATTTCTAATACTTGTAATGTTTGTTTGTGTGTGTATGCTTTATGGATATGTTAAATCCTTAGATAAGTCAACACTGAGAGCAGTTGGAACTGTGAACGATAAAACTTTAGCAGGTATCTTATTATAATTGTACTGTTAAGTATAATTGTAGAAAATTTATCATACATTTCTATTCAAATTCCCTTTAACTGTTAGTACATAATTATTACTGGCATTTTAGTGAAGAATATCTCCGACCAATTGACTATGAATCACCTGAGTTACTGTCTGTTTATGATTTACAACACAAAATGTATTACACTTAGTGATAGTCAAAGCATGTTTCGTAATAACAACAAGGAATTTTGTTTTCTTATTCTATCATACCTATTTCACGACAAGGCTACTTTCATGTTCCTTTTATATATACAGGTGTTCCTCAACCACACATTTCCACTTTGTGTACAGTCTCACAGGATGAAATTGATGATACAGTATTAACAGGTATAATAGTAATAATATCCTCATAATTTATAATTACATAGTACAACAAAGTGATATCAAAATTAATATCAATATTAATTGTACTTATAATATTACAATATTTACTATCATGTAATTTTAATTGTGTATTTGTATAACTATATTATAGGAGTACATGATCGTCTTCAAAGAGACAGAGGAACAAACTCTTCCCATTTAACATCGTCCCATACAACACCACACACTACAGGTACTATACTGGTAATTCATAATTAAACATAATTATAGCATTCAACTATCTTTGTGCAGTTCCTGTGTTAACCACACCACTCAAAGTCACTACCACTTCTGACGCCAACTTGTTACCTACAGCAGACATATCTCCTCATATTATACTCAAGAAGCATACCTCAGAATTACTAGGTATTATTAGTAATCCTGACAAATTAGCTGTCGACATGTGGTCAGCTGATCTTGTTCCTGATTCGGTGAAAGAAAATGTGCTAACTACTATAGGACTCTCTCGATTCCAGAAATCCAGCAAGCTACTAGATGAGGTTTACAGATCTCTGAAAGTCTTCAAAAGATCAGATATATTAGTAAAGTTCTGTGAGGTATTAAAGATACAGCGAAATGCAGGATTAACAAGAATTGCTAATGAGATGTTGAACAATTATCAGGTGAGTATTATATATTATGGTGTATATGTTTTTGTATGCACACATTATGTTAGTTGAAAACTCCATATGTATTACTATTATATTATAATAATAATCTTTTTCTCTTATATAGGATTATGAGGCGATTCATGTGACTTACATTTGATAATAAACTGAAACTGAATGAACTGTATAATTACATACTGTTAGTATAATTAATAATTGTTATTGTATGTTTTTAAATTCACATTGTTAATTAATGAAGTTATTTGAACACATCCTGTTAATGAGTAATGATCACTTCAAATTCATTGTCTATGTACCATCCTACTAACAGCAACGAATCTATGGCCAGACATATTCACTTTGATGGTATGTGGTTTCCGAAAACCATACAAGTGGACACCACTTGGTAAGGTAAATATTAACAAGTTAATAAAATGTCTTAATAACTTGATATATATATATACTCTGGATCTTCCTCCTGTTGATTACCAAACTTGCTTGCCGAGCTAGGCTTTACCCACTATATATAACATCACTTCTCCATTATATTTTCCAACTAGTCTTGCTAGCATGACGCTCCCATTTCCACTCTACAAGTTAGGGAAGTTCTGGCTAGTGAGACTATTTTTCAACCATGATATTAAACTGAGGACTGAAAGCTTAAGGGGGGTTTAGACAAACCCATTAAAACATCTCCTCTCACTCACATGTATCACACACAAGGAGGAATAACCAAGAGTATTAATATAACATGTATGTACATATCATTTGTATATAATCTTTTGTATTCCTATTTATATGTGCATGTCCCTCATTTAACCTTTGTTACACCCCTGCAACATCACTGGCAAATTGTCTGTACATTCTTGTTACCCTGGAGATCAATAATTAAGATCAGATATAAGTCAACCTATATAGGCATAGATCTAGAGAAGTGATGTCACTTATGACTCATAATCAAGCAAAGAGAAGAGCTCAGGAATTGAGATCAGATTATATTCATTGGCAGTTTAATTTTTTTAATTTTTAAAGTTTTCCTTTTTTTTACCATCCTTTATCCATTTCTTACTATATGTATATACATATGACTAAGATCACTGTTATATATACATGATGCATGTTTAAATTGCAGTTGCATGATCATAAAATAATAATATATTATGTGAACACTCCTACATGATTGAAAACCACACACTTCCCAGAAATAATACATCATATATTAGTAAAACTGACATATATCAGCGTTCCCCCAAAGAATGGTACCACAGCACTCCCCACTCTTTAATTTTTAAGTTTATGTTGAAAAACACTGTTTATAAGGGGTGTCACCAAACTGAAGCTTGTATGCTTGACGTCACAGAGACACAACCGCAAGACCCCCCACCCCCTCCTCTTAACATCATGTGCTTCTTTACTTTTCAATATTTAGCATCACATGCACACATCCCCCACCATTTTGCATCACTATGACATTAAGTGTACAAATTTCAGTTTGGTGATGCCACCAAACACCAACATCATATACCACTAATGCACTTGAGTTCTTCCGTCCTTAATATTTATCTTGGGGGAAACACTAGTACTGCATATATCATATGACGTTATATTTGACAATTAATTTTACATTTCATGATTTCACAACATAATTTATTTTGGAATCAGTTTTATTCGATATCGGTTTTAAACAAGTAAAAATATTCTTTCACCGTTCTATAATTACACAGTTTGATGATTCCACCATCTTGGCATTCTTAGCAATGTGATTTCATATCATCTTTGCTGTTAATCTATTGATTGAAAAGAATTAATAATTATTATGATTATTAATAACTATAGTTGCTGTATAGTAACTACACCAGTGAGTAGTGTGTTTTACAACTATGAAATGGAGAGATATCACACCTACTCCCTACCACCCCCCCCCCCCCCCAGATTTCAAACCAAATGTACATGTATTTAAAAATGCAATAATGTCTCACTGAAGTCACCAGAAACAAAATCAGAGGGTCCTGCAGGACCATACACCCAATCTCCCCACTATTACTGTTTTTATATATGTGTACATGTACATGTATACAATAATAACTACTGTATGTACATGTACAGTATATAAAACTCACTACTGTATTTATATACATGTACATGTATATATACATGTACATGAACACAATACTCCCTAGTGTAGTTACTGTGTATACATGTATAATATAATACTGACTAGTACAGTATATGTGTGCTTTAGAATGCTAATAAACAGTAATAAATGATTACAAAGATATAAATATGAGCATGTTTGAAGAGAACAAGTGTATATAGAGAAAAAAACATCCCTATATTTGCTTTGTGATGACTATGTATTAAGCATTGCTGATGGCACTAGTGTCTCTACCTTTCTGTGTACTCCTGGGGCCTGAAGACGTAAGTGTAAGCCTAATTGCAGTCTAAATACACAGATGTCTGATGAACTGACTGAGGTACTCCTTCAAGGTTCTAAATGATGACTTCCTCGTGTCTGAAACTCAATAACTTATCATACTTACTTGTTAAAGATTCTTGCATAATATCTATACTGTTTCTCTGCTATATACAACAGTTATTAGCAGTTTTACATCCTTTCTGAATCTTCCTGGCTGGTCTGTAGCTCAAACGCGCGTTCTTTTACGCGCCACGCCCATTAATTGACCGAGCCCCCGGGAATGACGCAACTTCCTTAACTACGTATACAACGCATAGTCGCGCAAGTGACACAAGAATATATATATAATTATATATATATATATACATTAAACCCCGTGGAAAGCAATTATAGGGATGGCCCTACGGGCCATAAAAACATCCCTATGATTGCTTTACAAATTTAAGTAAAGATAAACATATCTCTATGACTGCTTTGTGGTGTCCAGCATTCGGTAATCATGGCTGACTTTATCAAGCATGAAAGACAACAGCTTATTATTTTGATTATCTACTCTCCTGACCTTTCAAAGGACCTTGTAGAACTTTAGGAATATATTTCAGGCAGAATAGCTAGCTATTAGTTCCAGTTTCTACATAAGCTACACAGATTTCTTTCTGCTGCTGTGTAGAGCTTGATCAATGATCGCGCGTTCTTTTACGCGCCACGCCCATTAATTGACCAAGCCCCCGGGAATGATGTAACTTCCTTAACTACGTATACAACGCATACTCGCGTAAGTGGACACAAGAAAATATATATATATGTGACCGAGTCTGAGAAAAAGGCGATTCTACCGCAATTATTGATTTTGAGTTATAAGCCAAAATAGCTAATTTAGCGATCACTCGTCGAAGTCGAGATTTTACTTGGTTTATGATTATAGGTAACTTACCCTTCCTCTGAGATAGTCTAAAGTCTTCCAGCTAGGTTTACTGCATTTGTAGGAGACGTTTTATGTGACCGTGCATCAGCCATTGCTGAATACCCGGAGTAGAAACAACGGAATGTAACGCGGACGCTAACGGACGAGTCCATAGCAACGCATAGCAACATACTTTCTTTATTAATCTTACTATCATAAACAATAAATAAACAACATTTAAACTGATTTTCATAATGAAGATTGTCTCAGTGATGATGAAGAAGGTATTGGTGATGATGAGAAAGGTCTCAGTAGTGATATACCTCCAGTGATTTTTATACTCTAAAGAAAAGCCTAAATAAAAGATTAATTTGTTCACATACATGTTTTATTGTTTCATTATTAATACTACTTGCCACTATTATTTATATCACAATAATTTTACACTTTAGTCTATTAATAAATATAATATGGATAGCTTTAAAAACAGTGACAATTAATCAAGCTTATAAATGATCTTAATCGTCACACTTAACATAGGTAAGTATATATATATATCACATCTGTTTTCAACAGTCTGATGGTATATAATAGTTTATACATACTTCAATTAAACATCAATAATGACAACAGCATTTAATTAATGTTACTCACTGTTTCTATCTGTCCATTTTGGCCGTCATTGCTGAAGAATACTCTCTAATCTGGAAGTGAACTACAATATTTCAACTATTTAGTTGTCCAAAAAACGATTACAAACTATCTAAATGCTAAAATAAACCTTTAAACCATCTCTTTCTGTACCACATGCTTACGTAAACGGAATATAACACGGAAAACGTGTAAAAAATTTAGAAATGCTTTTTTAGGCATTTTAATTATTTTAGCTGTCAAACTTTGAGGGCGTGTAAGTTGTCAACGGAGCGTGCAATTGCAAAATCGAAACCACCAGGATGTAGGTAAGAAAATGGAGATTCCAATGATAACAATAACTCAATTATCAATTTTTGCGGTAGAATCGCCTTTTTCACAGACTCGGTCACATATATATATAAACATACATCGAACCCGTGGGAAAGCAATCATAGGGATGGCCCTGCGGGCCATAAAAAGAACATGTTTATTCAAAAAGGTGTCCTATAAACATGAACTAGTGTTGTACTTATTCCAGAGTCTATTGTACATAAAATTAATGATAACAAGTGTATATAGAGAAAATAAAATATCCCTATGATTGCTTTACAAATTTATAAAAGTATCCCTATGACTGCTTTGTGGAGTCCAGCATTCAGTAATCATGGCTGATTATCAAGCATGAAAGACAACAGCTTATTACAGTTATTATTTTGATTATCTACTCTCCTGACCTTTCAAAGGACTTTAGGAATATATGTCAGGCAGAATAGCTAGCTATTAGTTCCAGTTTCTACGTAAGCTACACAGCTTTCTTTCTGCTGGTGTGTAGAGCTTGATCACGCGTTCTTTTACGTTCCACGTCCACGCCCATTAATTGACCGAGCCCCCCGGGAATGATGTAACTTCCTTAACTACGTATACAACGCATACTCACGTAGGTGACACAAACATATATATAATTATGTTATAGTTATAAAATGCGCGTGCGGTTTATATTTATAACAGAATTCTAAGCCCCCTAGCAACGAGGGCGGCACGCCCGAGTGCGCGGGCTTAGAATTGTGTTATAAACCACACGCGCATTTTATAACTGTTTTCTAGCCACCCACTTTAATTCAAACACTCGCCTTGCTACCTTCCAGCAACTAACAAGTTAAAAGTCTGTACTGTTAAAAATACGGAAGTTATGAAGCTTAGCCAGAGTGTGGGCGTAGCCCGGGACGTTTCATACATTCGCCTTGCTGTTCTTCTGCAACTAACGAAGCATGAATTTCACATCTGTAGCTTTCTTAACACTTCAACTCACCAGTAAAAGAAATTACAATCTTGAATCTTGTAAAATGCAAGAGTTATCGAGCTAAGAACAGTTGTTTCTGCAACGCCCCCGAGCCCCGCCCACACAATTTTCTAATTTACGCATGCACTATACTATTACCTTGGTTACAGCGTCTGCGAAAGTCAGCGAAACTGGGAAGTTATAAACGGGTCTATAACTTCCTTATAGTTGAAATATAACACATAGCAACAACATAGTAACAGGCTAGAAATATATATATATAAACATACATCGAACCCGTGGGAAAGCAATCATAGGGATGGCCCTACGGGCCATAAAAATATAAGCATTGTCCCACTAGTGAATTAGAATACTTGAACTTCAAATAATTGTTCCACTTTATGTATAGACTTTATTGTTTTTGATATCTATAAGTTCTTCTTTGTAGCTAAGTAAAAGTCTATCAATAAAATTTGAAATTCATAGAGCTCAGAAAAGTACCTATCAATGCACTAAATTATATTAAAAATTGAAAAGGATGTCTGAGTACTTGTAATAATTATTCATAATATGGTCTAATGGATAATAGAATTTGTTTCATTGGACAGGTTGTGATAGTAATGGACATTTTAATACATGTATGAGAAGAAAAGGAATTTTGAATACCATGTCTTTTAGCCTTATTGTATGTATATGTATACAATACTACATGATACCGTACTGTATATACACATGTACATGTACATGTACACAATATTACATGATACCTTACTGTATATACACATGTACATGTACATGTACACCCTGCCAGCTGAGCTGCCTGGGTAGCTCAGTTGGTAGAGCATATGTCTGGAATACAGAGTGTCGTGGGTTCGAATCCCACCTGAGGCAACTGTCATTTTTCATTTTTCCCTTGTCTCAAGTGTCTGTCTTTCTTTCTTTCTTTCTTTCTTTCTTTCTTTCTTTCAGATAACATATGTATATACTAAGGTTTGGTGTTGGTGTCTTTGGTGGTTTCATTACCCCGGCCTTCACCTAAAAGCCTAGTATTCGGACCCTGCCAGCTGACCTGCCTGGGTAGCTCAGTTGGTAGAGCATCTGTCTGGAATACAGAGTGTCGTGGGTTCGAATCCCACCTGAGGCAACTCTCATTTTTCATTTTTCCATTGTCTCAGGTGTCTGTCTTTCTTTCTTTCTTTCTTTCTTTCTTTCAGATAACATATGTGTACAATACTACATGATACCATACTGTATATACACATGTACATGTACATGTACATGATATTAGCAGGAAAGAAAGAAAGAAAGAAAGACACCTGAGGCAATGGAAAAATGAAAAAGAGTGTACATGTATACATGATACCATGCTGGATATACACATGTACAATGTACATGTATACAATACTACATGATACCTTGCTGTATATACACATGTACATATACATGTATACAATAACAATACTACATGATACCATGCACGCACAAATGTCATTTTACTCCCAGATTACCCCTTTTAGGGGTCTAAAATCAGCATTTTCATGGGGCAGCATTCCCCAAACCCCTCTCTACACACAATGTGAGTGTACTTTGCCCACCCCCTCCAACTTAACCAAGATTTTCCTCTTGACACATGATTACACTTAACGATCACAACAGTAAATTATCAAACACTTACAGTCAAAACAATTTTAAATAGCTTTAAGGAATGTTTATACACAAACACTTAACAGTTATAACATTATCTACATACATGTGTATGTAAATACACTTAAGGAGTGTTTATATACATGTACATGTATATACACTTAATAACACAATAATAAATACACATTTGAGAAATGCTTATATACAGTAAACATAATTTAATTATAAGATGAGCTAATACTTCATATCTTATAGACAGGCAATAGTCATTATAATTTACATGTACAGCAACTGAAGATGGTGATATCAAGAACTTGACTCCACTTCTTTAACACCTGATATGAGTACTTATTTATTCAATGATTTGGAGACATATTTGTACAATAGATCTCATCTTTCATCTCTCTATTCAACTACTACTACTAGTTTATAATAATCATATGAGTATGGTAAGTGGAATTTATAATTTCAGCCCACGTACTTGCAGGGTTATTCCCATAAATAAGGAGTAGAGTGGTAATATTAGCCACACCCATAGCCCAATCCCTTTCCAATTGACCACGCCCAAAGTCACACCCATTTATTAAAGCAAGTCACAAACACAACTCACTAATTTATAATATTAGAACAGCAGGACACCATGATAGCATACTACATTCCTGTTTTTAAAAGACCCTTTACCATTGAACTATAGGAAATCAATGAAAGACTAAACAACTAGATATAATATCTCACATGCATGTGTTCCCCTTTATAATTAGGATTCCACAAATTCCTAAAATCTACTCATTGTCTAAACATGTCACCAGTGCCTTCCTCCTTATAGTGAAGGGTATGATCACACGAGACTAATATCATCACTAGAACTATACTAGTAACATATACTGTATATACTATATGGTATGTACTACATGTACATGTATTAAAATAACAGATCATACATGTATACTGCCGCACATGTCTTTACAGCCAGTTAATGTACATGGAAGTATATACACATGTACATGTACATGTTGAACAATACAACATGAAAGGTACCCGTACCTCCAGTGGCTTTGGCATTCCTCTTGAGACATTCTTTCTTCCACCTCTTGAAAACTACTATAGTTCCTGTGTTAACTGGAATCATCAATACCACCAATTGCAATCAACAATCTACATGTATATACAAAGTGTATGGAAAGTAGGAATAGAATTATGAAATTTGTGGTAGTTAGCTAATTCTAAACGTTTACATGTACATGTACTGTACATGTACTGTACATGTAATTTACAAGTGGCTAATGAAAGTATATACATGTACATGTACATGACATTACAACCAGCTAATATAAGTATATACAGTTTACCAAATCTGGTAAATTAAAACTGAATTGCTTCCAAATAAGTACTAGTCTTGTTAGATTTAGCATCACTGAACTGAAGCTGCCAACAACACAGCCTCAACTTTTGTGGAACACGTCCACATTATAGACCAGATTGCACAAGTGCACATGCAAACATTAAAGTGGGCGTGGTTGTAAAGCTTCGAAGGGAGAAATTTATCTTTGAATGCACAGCAAAGAATGAAGTTTTGAACATTCAAACCTTTTCCCAGTCCTAATACATATATTATAATCATCATAGTTCTATACATATCCCGGAGGGGTGTGGTCTGAGATTTTCCATTCACATTCCCCTCTAGATTTTAGTGGACAAGATTGATTTTAGTATCAATTGTAATCTAATTTTCCTGACAAAACAGGTCCTAAGATCCACTAGTTACTGAATGATTGGGTGATTTTATTGCCATTTAAAAAAATAATGATTTTGTAACAAGAAATGTTAATGGCTTCTAACTTCATGAAACACAATATACACATGTATGGAGAACAAAATCCCAATGATGATCTATAGAACATAATGTAGCCTGGGCATGCATTCAGGTATGATCATAACCATAAATTAATCAATCTGCACCCAGAATGATGAAACTTTAGCAACTATGTATACAACTCATATGTGACACCAAGAGTACATAATAGAAAGAGAGGGAGAATATAGCACTTCCATATAAGCTTGTAGCACAACCCTGTGAAAACTACATGACCTTTATAATAATATTCACAACATAATCATCCCATATTAAGTAGGCATTGAGGAGTTATGTGACCACATTGTAAACAAAGATGGATGATGCAGCAAACACACCATCACAGATCCCTTCTGTGCAGTGTTCGATCACATCATTTATCAAGTCATGTTGCTGATTCTAACCGTCCTGGAATTAGGGAAGGTGATCTTCTACTGTCAAAGGTTCTCAAAACTTTGGGATTTGTGGTCTCTCTCATGAAAGTTTCGAAAAAATCTGGCGGTCTTGAGGAAGAGCTGGACTTCATTTTGTGCAACAACATTACTAGGAGTGTTAATCATAACCTGCAAAAATCATTGTGTTTGTATAGTTTGTATAGAACATCTCTCCCAAGCTCCGCCATTTTTGATATCATTCTACACTTTACTATTAACATGTTTGTGGCTTTGTGTACCACCTTGTGGTCTAGCACGTACGTTTCACCATCTTCTCAACTCATATACATTTCGCAGGGTTGTGCTACTAGTGGGATACTCTCTCTCTCTCTAGTATAATATACTGTTGGTGACACAAACAAATATTTAAATATACATGTACACAATATACATGTACATGTACATGTAGATCAAATGTGGAAAAACCAAATGCAGGCCATTAAAATGCTGTATGAAACCTTGTTAACTGTAGTGTATTTTATGATTATTAACCTTATCAGTAGTGAAGATACTACAACTCTAATACAGTAGCTCTTCCATTGATACAAATGTATATCAAACTATCACTATTGGCAATCTATGCAATACTTTGACCTCTACTATACATCAAAGACTGTTGATATGGAATGGTAGTGGTAAGGTTTGGATGAAGATAATGCTTGGTTGTATATTATTATATGCTGCCTTTGATTATTAATCATAATGTAGCTACAAATATGGGATGGGTTTGGTGTTATGAGTGTTGTATGGGTAGAGTCACTGTAGATAGACACAATTATCCTTGGGGGTTTATGGAATTACAAATGTAGCTCACTGAAAATTAGATACACCACTAGCTCCTCCAATAGGACCAGTTGATATTCCATCCCCTACAACAAAATTGAAAGCACTCTTACCAAATCCACCAGCACCTCCTCCTCCACTAAAATCTAAACAACATTAATATAACATATAAATATTATAGAGTGTACATGTATAATATAACATAAGTTACATCTACACATACATACGTACATGTATATAAAATTAATGATGTAAACTAACATGTACATATACAATAGTATCTAACATCTATACTTACATGTACACATGTACATTGTACAAATGTATGCTACATGTGCACTAACTACATTGCACATGTAAATTATTTATAGTATACAACAATGTACACGTAAATCTAGTTACATGTACATGTACACGTAAATGTAGTTACATGTACATGTACATGTACATACGTACTACACAGTTGACAGAGAAGGTAGGGAATCTTCCCCACCTTCAAGTCTATCTTCCCCCATTAAAACTATTAATTTCAGTATTCCAACATGACAGTGTGTAAACAATGTTTCTGGGGAAATGCCCTCAGCTTCCAACCCCCCAGCTCCAACTTGCTTTGCTGTGCTTCATACAAGCACGGGTTGTCTTTTATGGAGACACAAACACACACACACACACAAAGCATTACAGATACACACACAGACACTTGCACACATAAAATCATAAATCACAAATTATTCATTTTACCACTACAATGTAAGCTGTGTACTAATTTGTTATCAAAAACAGATTTATAATAATTCCCTCTCATTACCAGCCATAACCTTCTATGTTAGTAACAACAAATGCATCAGGAAATACCTGCTTTTTATCTGTCTACATGTATTAACACACATGTACATGTAGATGTGTGTATCTATGTATCTATCTATAGTGTATGTAGATCTATGTATCTATCTATACTGTATGTAGATCTATGTATCTATTTATAGTGTATGTAGATCTATGTACGTATTTATCTATAGTGTATGCAGATCTATGTATCTATCTATAGTGTATGTAGATCTATGTATCTATCTATAGTGTATGTAGATCTATGTATCTATCTATAGTGTATGTAGATCTATGTATCTATCTATAGTGTATGTAGATCTATGTATCTATCTATAGTGTATGTAGATCTATGTATCTATCTATAGTGTATGTAGATCTATGTATCTATCTATAGTGTATGTAGATCTATGTATCTATCTATAGTGTATGTAGATCTATGTATCTATCTATAGTGTATGTAGATCTATGTATCTATCTATAGTGTATGTAGATCTACATGTATGTATCTATCTATAGTGTTTGTAGATCTATGAATCTATTTATAGTGTATGTAGATCTATGTATCTATCTATAGTGTATGTAGATCTATGTATCTATCTATACTGTATGTAGATATATGTATCTATCTATATTGTATGTAGATCTATGTATCTATCTATACTGTATGTAGATCTATGTATCTATCTATAGTGTATGTAGATCTATGTATCTATCTATAGTGTATGTGCATGTAGATCTACGTATGTATCTATCTATAGTGTATGTAGATCTATGTATCTATCTATAGTGTATGTAGATCTATTTATCTATCTGTAGTGTATGCAGATCTAGGTACAGGGTTTCTTTCAGGGTGGTGGGGGCATTTGCCTCCCCTGGGCTTTAGCTTGCCCCCCCTTGGATATACTGAGAATTCTATTTTACATGTAAATCAATTCAAGCCTTTATCAAAGCTCAAAATTGACAGATGTAAATTATGTTTGTGAAAAAACAGTCCCAGATTCCACCAAATTGTGTCTGATAAAAGATCCAAAATTAAAAATTTCCTGGGGGAGCATGCCCCCAGACACCCCTAGTTTGCCGCACGCTTTGCATGAGGATATGTACTTGCCCCCCAACCCTTGGGCAAAAAGCTGAAAGAAACCCTGATGTATCTATTTATAGTGTATGTACATGTAGATCTATGTACATGTATCTCCATCTATAGTGTATGTTGATCTATGTATCAAACTATAGTGTATGAAGATCTACATGTACATGTATGTATCTATCTATAGTGTATGTAGATCTATGTATCTATCTATAGTGTATGTATCTACATGTATGTATATACATGTATGTTCCCTCATCAATCCACTAAGATTACGGTTATATAGTAGTTACATGTACATGTACTTACAGTAAAATGATAAGCTACTGTACATATAATTCTTGATATTTCAATAGAAATAAACAACAAGAGAGTATTTGAATATGAGTTTGCTAAATCAAAATTATATTTTGATTTTTAAAACCCCTATTAATTGAAGCCTTAATTAATACATGCATATACAGTATGTACATGTATATAAGATAGAGAAAACAAGTACATGTACCTCCATACAATGTACATGACAAGTCTACTACTTACAATTGATATTACAAGGATTGAAACTAAATTTAGATACAATTTCTCACACGGACAAATTTTGAATGTCTAGGACAATTATTAATAATGAATATTAATTTTGTTAACATAAATTAATTTTTTTTAATTCTCAAGTTAAATATTGTCAATATTGAGGCATTCCAGAAACCCAAACTAGATCAATCAATTTGCAATGCTATTGTACATGTGACAATTCAATATGGTGGCTGGAGATAATTGTTGTCCTGGGAAGACAACTGATTTTTTAGTTGTCAGTACAAGTATTAACTTTGAGCTCTACATACACATAATTACATTATACATGTACATGTGTATTTACCAAATTCTTGTGGCTTGTGGTAGGTAAAGATAAAGGTTGGTTCTGGTTTGAGGTCCTCTAGAGTACGACTCATACTTGTATGGAATGAATGCTCAAAGGCGTGGCTGTAAATATGTGGAGTTCAAACAGCTCACTAGAGAGAGAGAGGAGAGATAACTTGTTGAAAAAGAGTTAATAACCATGTGATCATTGCGATGGCCCATGGACATGTGCAGTTTAATAGTTGTTACCTCAGAAACAAACAAAACTTATATTATACATTACACAAACACTCATACATGTACACATAAAGATTAATTGGCCCGTCATCAGCAGGATACCTAATGCCATCATTACATACAAAATTGTTTCGACCTCTGACCTGGACAATTTCAAATGCTAGGCAGTGGCGAGGTCGCCTGCAAAAATAGCAGACCTGGTATGGAAATTATATTTAAAAGTAAAAAAAAAAAAAAAACAAAAAAAAAAAAAAAAATTATATATATATACACTGTATATATATATAACACAAGATCAGTTGTGTATTCATGTGCTCATTTAATGAAATATGTGTATGATATGTATATTATATTTACTTTTACTACTTTATACTGTATTTACAAAGTTGTTTTGTTATTAGAGTAGAATGGTTTTCAAATCACAGGGTGACCCCACCTCTTGTGTATGCCTGAGTCTAAACTTATAACTCTCCCAGTAGTAGTAACTCATGATGATGACTACCATTTATTATAATACAAACTTTAATGAACACTACTGAGACTGTTTGTTAGGAATGGCAACTAATTCTTTAATTTTAGTTTGTGTTCCGTTAGTACTTATTTGAAGTAACTATTACCTCTCATTAAGGATACATAATTGTACATGTGTATGTAATAATTGTAATAATCACATCAGGTATACATATCTGTCAATATCACTCTACATACATGTGTACATGTATATATATACATGTACATATATTATAATCATCATAGTTCCATACATATCAAGGAGGGGTGAGGTCTGAGATTTTCCATTCACACTCCCCTCTAGATTTGAGTGGATAACATTGATTTGACTACCAAATGTAATCCCAGAGAATACTATAAATTCAACGTTTTCTTACAGAACATGTCCTAAAATCCACTAGTTACTGAATGATTGGGTGATAACAGAAATGATGATGGCCTATACAATGTATAGGCCATCCCTCCCTAGAATGATGAAACTTCCTTAGCAACTACATGTATGTATACAACTCATATGTGACACAAACAAATATTTAAATATACACAATGTAGTTCAAATGTGGGTAACCAAATGTGAGTCATAAATACATGATGATAATGATACCTGATAATTGTGATGTGTTTTGTAATTAACATTATCAGTAGTAGATTTCATTAAAGACTCTAATAGCTCTTTCATTGATATATCAAACTATAACTCTTCTGTGAGAATCTATGAAGAAAGGAACATTATAAATAATAATAGGAATATAAACACTAGAAATTTGATGTATTTAAAATAATGATTTATAATATTATATTAATTGTATTAATGAACTATTTCATTTGGTTGTAGTTTCATAGAATCAATCTTCTATTATCATGTTATGTTTGATATTACATTATAAGAATTATTAAAACAGTAATCTTTTATTAATAGACTAATCATTTCATTTTTAATTATTCCTAACAGATAAACTGAAGAGAGAATAGTCCTTTAAATAATTTCAGGATAAAGTTTATATATCATTATATGAAATGACATATAAAATGATAAATCAACAATATCATATATCATATAATCATTTTGTATTACATCTTCAAAACTAATAATGGTGGAAATGAATTGTGACAACACCCTATAGACAAGAAACAAAGTAAAATAGATTTGGAGAAAAGATGCTGAATTCTCAGGTGGGAGTGCTCCTATAGGTTGAAAGATTATTTGTAGTGTTATTAGACCTGTGTCAACATCTACCACTCCCTCTCCCGCAATGGAGAAAAGATACCTCCATTATGGATCACCATGGCTTAGTCTGTCTCCTGAGTCCCCATGGCTTAGTTAGTAGAACAATGGCCTAGCAAGCCAGGATCGTGGGTTTGACTTTTGCCTTGCCTGTGAATTCAGCCTTCCTATCTCCAAAACTAGTTATTTAATGATAAGTCACATTTTCATAATCTTAGTAATATTATACATATACATACATGTACATAATGAATACCAATCTGTACAAACACATGTACATAAATGAAAGTCATGAATATACATGTACATATAACTACGTATATGTATATCAAGAAGCTTAATCCCAAAGGATTTAGAATAAGCTGATAAATGTCTTTGGCCAAAACGTTTTGTTATAACAATATTTTATTGTGTTATTATACATTCACAGAAACATGTGATGAATACATAAAACACAATAAGGAACCTTTATTGAACAGAGGTCAGTGGCACTTTATGTAACTACATACATGTACATTCACAGAGGGTGGGGTTTGCTGTTTGCTTGGCTGTTTGGTTTGTTAACTACACCATATTCCAGGATTAATTAATAACAATTAAAATGTTAATTAAAAGTTTAAATTAATCCATTTTAATGCAATGTTAAGAGTGCTATATGTTCCAGTACATACTAAAGCTGTGCACCTTGCATGATTTTTATTGGTTATTGCTATAGTTGATATTACCGATATACCGGTTTTGCCACACCCACAAGAGTTTATGATAACACCAAAAAAAATAAACAGATACTTACAGGCCATAAAGTAAGTAGTTCCACCCAAGCGCACGACTTCTTTTTCACACGAAGAACACATGGCTTTTTGGGACTTAGGATCATCTTTTGTACTAAAGTACTACCATGCTTTAGATGTTTTACCAATGGGCATAGATGTTTTGTTACTCAAAGTCGAGCTGGCACTAGTACTTGGTGATTCCACTGATCAAGACATTCCCAGCTGCTATCAATTTGTGCACGCACACAAGACACGTGGTGTGGGTGTTGTATGCTATCAATAATCAATATTCTCCCTATCAGACACAGTTATTGCTTTAATTTTTCGCTATCGGGTAAAATATCGAAATATCGGTGCCAGTACACAGCTCTAGTCCATACTACATGTACAATCACACTACAAATACGAAACTTAAACCCCACCTTCTGTGAATGTACATGTATGTAGTTACATAAAGTGCCACTGACCTCTGTTCAATAAAGGTTCCTTATTGTGTTTTATGTATTCATCACACGTTTCTGTGAATGTATAATAACACAATAAAATATTGTTAGATTCTCTTAGAAGAATTCAGATGTAAACAAAGTTGATATTTCAGGAGCTTAAGGTTCTGTCCAACTTTGTATGCAGTTCTTTACTCCATATGGAAACATGTATAACTCTCTTTGGCTTATGAAAAGGTTTAAAGATGGATTAAGGCTGCTGTCACAGCCACTTTAGTGTTTGCTCATACACACATTGGTACAATTGTATGGTTGTTAATCATATAGTGGGTTAAAAGGAAGTTGAGCCTTACTCTCAGCCCTAGTACATACACACATGTACATACACATGCATGTACATGTACATGTACATTCATAATCATATAGAGTTACATGTATATTATAAATGCTACATTGTAATTATGAAGGTTGAAAGAGGAAAGTGAAAAACGCTGGTTGTCACTAGTAATCCAACCTAGAGCCACTGATGTCAGCCACTAGTGCATACATACACATGCATGTACATGTACATTTATAATCATATAGAGTTACATGTATATTATAAATGCTACATTGTAATTATGAAGGTTGAAAGAGGAAAGTGAAAAACGCTGGTTGTCACTAGTAATCCAACCCAGAGCCACTGATGTCAGCCACTAGTGCATACATACACATGCATGTACATGTACATGTACATTCATAATCATATAGAGTTACTGTATATTATAAATGCTACATTGTAATTATGAAGGTTGAAAGAGGAAAGTGAAAAACGCTGGTTGTCACTAGTAATCCAAGCCAGAGCCACTGATGTCAGCCACACAATCATCAGCACTTCACAATCCTCTTAAACCTCAGTGGTGTGAGTACTGGTGGCTGAAGTCTTTAGCCTGGACTCTGGAGTTTGATTTCCAGTGACAATACCAGTCCTTTGATACATTTTTAAACCAAATTTTTACTCAAGACAGTGCACTAAATGTGCTTTAAATCGAAGCTATACAAGTAACCAATCCAAAGTAATAAGTGATCAAATTGACAAAGACACCAACTGCTGGTGTTGGCATTGACCACTGCACTTTCAAACACTCGTCTTGCTGCTTTCCTCCAACTAACAAACCATGTATTTAGTATCTATGACTTTGTTAAAAGGTGCTCTGTTTAAAAACGTCAGTTAGAAGGCTGTGTTGTGTAAAATGTGGAAGTTATACAGGTAAGTAAAGGTGTGGATATTGCTCTTTGGACTACTAAACTTTCAAGCACTCATCTTGCTATCTTCCTGCTGATAGCTAAGCATTAATTTTCCATCTATAGCTTTCTTATTTCCATATTCCTTGAAAATTAATTTGGGAATGTAAAGAAAATGTCCAGTTTAATTATGGAGTGTAAAGGGTTAACTAAACAACACAATTACATGTATACATGTACACACAATGCACATACCTGTATTAACATACATGTACATGTATGTACATGACATTATCAAACCTACCATTTCTATGGTAATAAATTTCTTCATTTTTTGGAGTCTGGTTTGGAAAAGAACCTCCATCCTTTTCATTACTTGTTTCTATAAATGAGAATTAAGGTGTGTAGTTAAAGTTGTATGTTTGATAGAAATAGGTATAATTAGTGGGTGTGGTTTACCAAGTGTCATGTAGTTATACATGGATACAATAGACATGTGGTTAAGGTTGTACTAGGGGGAGGGGTAGATGAAACTCCAATCAGCGTCTAGTCTTGTCAGCTTCCTGCTGCATACAATCTGGTTCAATTCTGTATCTTTTGGAAGCCACACCCACTCGGGGTATAATTATTGGGCCTAAATGTTTTCACTGATAGTTTATTTTCAGAAACAAGGCAGGCTAACTGTAGTTGCTCTCTGAGAAAGATCGGAGTTTGATAGTGCCCAGAAAGGTAGATTTTATGGTTTCAGTGAAAAACTACAGAATTCAGCTTTCTTCAGCCTCTTGTAACTATAAAAGTAAAATGAATTTTCAGAAAACGGCTCTATTTGTTTTCTCAAAATGCATTGTACTTTGTGCGCGCCATGATTGGTGGGCGTGGCTTTCTTGGTTTTGTACTTATTGCGATTGCAAAAATGGAGATTTTTGCGACACTCTCACCCATACAGACAAACATAAAGATCAGAAGATATGAAGGTTGCTATTACACCAGGTTAGAGTCATATTATATAATATTCTATTTTGAAACTGATTGGAGTCGCATCCGCCCACTCCCTAGTACTACCTTAACTGTGACATAGGATTTCACCAGACCCTTCTCCTCACATGTGGTATAGTGGGATGTGTCTGGCTATGTGACACTATCACTAGAGTTTTCCCTTTACAAAATGGCACAATAATGTATTGATAATTATTAATTTTATCATGAACCTCTTTGAAGATCTGATCTGTCTACAATGAGAGTAGTCTAGTCCAACTACAATACAAACTGAATAATGAAAAATAGGTATTTAAAAATATGAACTGGAAATATCATTACTTGAATACAAGATACAATACAGTTACTATCAGCTTCAAACAAACCATCAATGACTAACGTGTTTATATAATGAGGATTATTGATTTATAAACTGATATCTGACTCCATATTCTGTTGCCATGTTTTAAGGTGGAGCTTATGATGAAGGAACCACACCTAATTTGATGAGCCACACCCTTTATTTGGAGGAGATCGAGAAAGGGCGTAGCTCATTTACTACTTCTTTGCAGAGATAGTGTATTGAATTCAAGATAAAAGAGTGAAGTAAGTTATCTAATATAATAATTATTAAAGTATTACTTATTAGTTTGGAGAACTCCCCTACTTGCACAAAAAGTGGAACTGAGAGTCTAGCTGAACAGTTTATCGTTCTATATATAGCCAACCAGCATAATTCCTGCTATCATCATAATAATTATTCTCATATTATGGTTAACAGTATGAGAATTTATGAATTTGTGAGAGGTACTGAAGTTTCACTTGGATATGATATAGTGTGACATTACTCCACACTTTTAATATGCATACTTTATACAAGTAGCATATGTGCTTGTCTCATGACTTTTCCTCCTCTACGTTAATGGTCAGTACCAATAGACTAGATATGATATGATTAGTATGAAGGAATTGTGACCCAACATATTAAATGCATTTGATTCTGATAGATGTTTACAATACTTCTTCATGTAAATAGTCGTTGCCTTACATCATATGTTGAACATGTTAATGGTTATTAACCCTTAGAGCACTGAGCCTGTTTTTCAAAATTCTTCCCATTTCCAACACTGGCGACTCTATTGCATATAATGTGGCCACCGTTCACTTTCTCTACCCCAAACTTGGCTCCTTTTTCGACATGGAGTACTACTTCCACCAACTTGCTTACCGGGACTCGAAAGTCACCAAGCGCATCGTAGGATCAAGTCAAATGCAGTGCTCTCCCCTTTTTGACTGGAACTGGGGCTAACAAAATGACCCCACTGCATGTTGGCACCAGCTACACCCACGATTTCAGGTTTCACAGCAAGGAAAATGCCTCAGCTACCCACCGGAGGGCGTGGGCGGGGTCAAAAAATGCTAAATTCGTCAGCAGCGCATTAACGGGGGGACACCCCCCTTTAAAATTCCCCCCGTAGTCATTATTTAGGCCAAAGGCCAGCCGAAAAAACATCAACTTTTTTTAGCCATGTTCATCAGCTTGTGCTTGACGCCAATTACAAGCATTTGGACAGTTTCGTCAACTTTCGTGTAGCCAGAAACAGACGGCGAACCACGTACGGGTGAAATGTCACATATATGTGACATCAGTGCTCTAAGGGTTAATGTATGTGTATGATTAGTAATCCCTTAATTTTTTCCAACGCTATTATCTAATAAACCAGAAAGTTAACGTGCTCTCATTAAGATTTTAGGTTTAGTCCCCAGATGATAAAGAGTGTATATAAACAGCAGAGGAGTATATCATTCCTGATCCCAGATGGAGTCTAATACATAGTCTAATATAAAATATTGATACTACTATCCCTAGTATTCAAGATATATACATGTATTAGTTACATAATTCGGTGGCTATGGCAACAGACTACTAGTTTCTCATCCTTTCGGTGGATTTCCTCAATGAATATCATTATTAGGACGATGAAACTAATTTGTTTATTAAGTTATAGTAATGAATATAATTATATTCAAATGATTATTATGAGGTGGGGATAAGACACAACTATCTAATATACCTGGTATAATATATCTATTGATTTCTATTTTCTTTCATTTAATATATATTTGTGGTAAATGTATTTTATGAATTACATTTCCCACAACTATTAAAATATACACGTATATAAATGATGATGGAATTACCGGAACTTATAAAGTTTACATATTTGTACTTCTTCATGTAATGTTCAATATACTACATCATATATTATATGACAGTATAGTTGTAAGGATGTGGCATGATTTTATATTTAGAATAGTGAATATTACATGTAGAAACTGTGTCAATGTTCCTGTTAAATACTCCATTACTATCATATACTCCTGATATTATTCAGAAACCTGTGAAATAAATATATAAATTGTTACTATCTCATTATTTACTTACTAATTGTCTAGATATTTGATAATACTGAAATTCAACATATTGGAAAACCACTACAAATGAATAGGCGCCGGCAACAGGAATTGGTATGTCAGTATACATGTACATAATACATGTGTCTGTGAAATTTGTTTACATAATAATTATTATTAGTACTGATCACTGGTAATGGATCCTGTTTTAAGTAAGATTATGTGTGGATGGATCCTTTTCTTCACTAGTCTTGTACATTTTAGGAATGTAACTTGATTATATACATGTATAATAATAGAAAGATATTGAAATTAAGCTACTGAATGAAAAGAGCAAATGAGTATTTGAACAATGACCACACTTCTATTGACTATGATTAACTCATAATCATAGAAATTAATTAGTACTTTGTTATATCATGTGACTCATGATATAGGATAATAATTTGATAATATTGTACATTTGTACTATACTTAAAGTCAGGTAATTGAATTCCTCACCAGTACTAAACTAATAACACATTACATATATTCATGTAATAGAGTATACAAATGTACTAACTTGAGATATTTTATTAATTATAACAAGTTTATGATCAGTTTTGTTATTAATTTATTAGTGAGAATTATAATTTATAACAAAACATATTTTATATTATACTATTTCTAATTACTTTAGAATCAACATTTATATGATGCAGTACGGAAGGGAAATATACAAAAAGTTAAAGATGTGATTACTGATGGAGCAGATGTTAATACAACTGATCATGCAGTGAGTATATTATAACATGACTGACAAGTATATATTGTAGTGTTATATGATTTCCAGTATTAATAAAATCAATAATTTGTGATAGTGTAAAGAAATTCAAAATTAATATTAAATTTGACTGTTCATGTTAAAAGGTACAATTCATCACAGAATACATATTCAGTCATTTTATACAGAAATCCAATGAAATTTGGTATCATTAGGCTTCTTGACTAATGTATTTTATCTGTTTCCTGTACAAAATGACTGAATAGTGTTTAAATGTACTTGACTTGACAAAACATCCCATGACAAAATCATGAAGGGTTGTTTTTACCTTCGAGTCATATGCTACATAATATATATGTATGGTTTTGTTATGAGATGACTTGTACCTTATTGAATGGATGATCACATAATATATCATTTCACTAGGAAGTTTTATAGCCCACAGGTCCATCTCTACAATTGCTTTCCACGGCATTTAATATAATTATATATATATATATATATATAATATATTCTATACACAGTTAAGGTGGCACTCTAGCTCGGTAATGATATTCATGACTTTTTTTAGTTACTATTGTTTTACAAGAAAATATTACAGCTACATACAAGACAACTATTCCTTTAAACAGATCTTCGGAAGAACTTCTTTCAGCTAAAATTTCACATACATCTGAAATTAGACATAAATGCATTAGGGCTACAAAGTGTTCGGGCCACTTTTCTATTTAATTTTGTATTTTCACTGTAGTAACAATGGCTGCTACATGTACAAACAATGGAATTCCCACACTTTGCGACAACCTCTCAACAAAATAGATTAAACAAACGGTAGGCAGACACCTTCACTCCCTTCAAGTGAAATATGGGGCAGACGTTGTATTAGAACAGAGCGATGTGTACCTGAATACTCCTATACATTTCAGCTCACTATAAACTGCTTACTTTTTTCATCATGTGCTCCTGCTAACAGAAATCACATTTTTGTGGTTGCTGACAGTCCAACTTCCTTGGTTCAAGCATGGCGAACAGAACAAACATTCCAATAATCAATTATTTGTGGTGGAAATGTGTAAAGTAATAAATATCATGAATAACAGGAAGTATTATTAATTATTGAAACCCATATTCGCTAAAGTTCCAAAAAGCAGAATAGATAATCAAAATAATAATTGTAATAAACTGTTGTGTTTGAGGCATAAGAAAGTCAGCCATGCCAGGTTACTGAATGTCGTACACCACACAATTCTAAAACCAAACATAGAGATACTTTTGTTCTCCATAATTATATCTTGTTGTGAATAATGCCATTCATGAAAACACAAATCACTAAAGTATTGTAAATGAAGGTGTTGTAGGAAAGCATGTGAATACACATGATGTGATTGTATCATTACTTGAATTAGGACAGATTCTGTTCAATGGGAACACAATATTTGAGTGTCCTATCTTCTGCCATTGATTCAGCAAACAATTAAATTAGTGAAGCCATTTGTTGATAAATGTGAATCTGTTTGTACTAAGTGATTTAGAGGAATTAGAAAAGGCAAAGGTAAACAAATGAAGATATGGTGACCCTTCATACTGCTTTCAAAATGAACTCTATATATTATGTTGACTAAACAACTAAATGTATGATTTTGTTTGGATTGATAGTGGGTGGTATAGTAAGTAGCATTTGTGAATATTTAAAATTGCAAATGCTCAAAAAAGGGCTATTTGCTAATTACAAAACTTAAGTCTTTTCTTATCAGGGTACTTAAATACTAACCTATTATACCGATACAGAGTAAAATAGTAATGTACATACATATAATTTACTTATGTACGTACATATATTATATATAATATGTAATATATATACCATGGCTTCGAGGGATATATGGCGAATATAAAACCTGAGCACCGAGATATTGGCCCGAGGCGAAGCCGAGGGCCAATATTGAGGTGCGAGGGTCTTATATTCACCATATATACCGAGAAGCCATGGTACATATAATATATTCTATAGCTAACAGAAACATCAAAGAAGAACAGGAAAATGGACACAAGTAACAGGCTAACACACCTTACACTTTCAGCGATATGGGGCGAATTGTTCTTGGGAGAAACGCCCATCTGTCGGTTCTTTTTTTAAGAGACAAAGAGAGCTCCTTTTGTGTATTTACTTATCGACATAGCCTTCATTCTCTGTAGACTTTTGGTGACTAGATCGACTGCGCATGTGCATGACGTCATACCAGGGTGGTCGGGGATATATGCTATATATACGCCCTGTCGGCTCTTTGATGTTTCTGTTAACTATGGTATATATATATATATACCACAGCGAACAGTCACATCAAAGTTACTGACAGGTGTTATATACGCAATATACACCCAACCACAGGTGGATATGAAACCACAGGGCTGAAATAAGACCTATTATGATATTCATAATAGATTGCATCAGTCTGAGCATGCGCAGTCAAGTTGTAAATTGAAAAGATTTAGTAAAAGGAGCGTAGAACCTTGGATGTCAGGTAACATTGATGTACATGTTAGGTATAGAATATGTTATATATAGCATGACTTCTTGGTGTGTATCAGCAATATCAACCCTTCACCACTCAATAGCAGCCCTCGGCTTCGCCTCTGGCTGCTATCTCGGAGTTCAGGTCTGATATTGCTGATACACACCTCGAAGCCGTGTTGTATATATTATATAGATATATATATATATCTATTATATATATATACACTGTATATCTGTCAAGAGCGAGCGTGTAACTAGACTTACATGTAGGTAATATAGGACATATCTCCTAGTCACATCCTCAGCCATCCACTTGCCAAATATCTGAGAAAAGGTGATAGTCAAAGATCATAGTATTAAGGCAAATTTCATACTAATCTCAGAGAATGTCCACATTTGTGATGACATGATAGTATAACATTTATAAACTATAAACACTCACCATCATTTCAAACTATTAAGTTGGTTGATTAATTTAATATAATAGTGATAATTCAGTACTCCTCAACTAATACTACAATTAAGTCAACTATATGAAATATCAAGTAGGATATCCTATTCATTTGTAACATGTATGCAGAGTTATGTTTAACTAACTATTATAATTATAATATCACAAACATTTTGTATCACATTGGTTTTTTACTGTACTATTTATTTGTCTTTCAATATCAGTATACTACTAGATGGACTCCTCTTCATATTGCTGCAATGTGCAATAGGATTCAGGTGGCTCGTATATTAATTGATGCTAATGCTAACATAGACTCTCTTGACGAGGTAATGATTAATTTTTTTTACATTAAGCAAACAATGATAATGAACAGTTAATGGTTCATTGAATCATCATGTATATATTGTGAACCACATTTAGTTCACAGTATGGCTTCATATGTATAAATACAGTCATTATCTACATTGTCATGTTCATTTAAACAACATAATTATCCTTTGTACAGTAGACACACAGTTTATAATGTTCTGTAGTTGAGTATTATATGAATGTTAGATAGAGTACAGTCCTAGATTACCATATATCAATCCAAAGCAAAGTAATTTGTCACTAACTGTTATGTACATATAATTATGTCTCATATGTTATCCCATAATGAAACAAAACTAGTACTCACAGACTAGTTGCTATGGCAACATACTGTTATCATGTACGTACAATATAATTGTCAGGTGACTTCTGGTGTGATGAGATAGGCAGCCATCTAACTGCTTGTAATTTGCCAGTGATCACTAATTCTTATAATGTACATACATGTGTACAAATGTACTATGTGATATCTAATGAGTTGATATACATATGTCCACATAGTATTTACCTTCATAAGAAACATTCTGATGTTTCATAATACATGTACCTAGACTACTATAATTTCTACCATTTCTTGAATTTTTTCTAATTTACACACTCTATAAATCCTCACCATCATTTCCAAATAATGCTCTTCCTCAGCTTCAATTAAGTTAGTTAATTAATTCTTCTAATAGTTATAATAACACTTGTTAAGTTTGGTTTATTAATTTATTTGTTGTCTTCTAATAGTGATAATCCATTAATTAATTCTCAACTAATATAATAATACATGAATACTATAAATGAATATACAAATTATATGTAATATCAACCAAGATTTCATATACATGTGGAAATTGTACCCAAAGTTATAATTAACTAATTATAGTTAAGGTCACAAAGTTTTATGTTATAATCATTAAGTACTATTGTAATTATTATGACTATTTATTTTGTCTTTCTATATCAGAGTGGATATACACCTCTTCATCGAGCAGTAGGTCAAAATAATGTTGAAGTGGCTCGTCTGCTGATCATGGCTGGTGCACAGACAAATATACCTAATAAGGTACTGTTTTTTGTTGATATTAAACAAACTACAAATGTGTATAATAATGTAAATATTTAATGTCTTTGAACAACTCATTGAATCTTCAGGTATATACTGTGAATCATATTTATTTCACAGTATGGTTTGATATGTATAATTATATCTACATTGTCATGTTCACTTGAACAACATATATCCTTTATACACTAGACACATGACAACAGATCATCATATAGTGTTCTGTGGTTGAGCATTATAATATGTATGTTAGAGGATTAGTATAAATACAAGCTCAAGGATATTTTTGCTAACATGTATTCTATGTTGTACATGTATGTCTCAGAGGATATCCCATAGTGAAATAAAAGTATTCACAGTTTTATGATTATGAAGTGTAAAACTTACTGAGGAGTAATTAGAAGATCATTATTATTATTATTCTTCACTAGTAATAATTAAAACCTTGTATACATACTGTATATTCTATACTTGTAATTGGTTTTGTAGACATAATAATGAATACATGTGTAATTAGTGTAGTTACATTGTATAGCATTGAATCATAAAAGTGACTACCCCTGTGTAAGGATAACCATAATAAAATGTAAATATTTTGTATAATTAGAATTATGGTATACATAGCCAAACACACACTATTGAAGTTAAATTAGAGCAGGCAAAATGGAGTAGCCAAACCCATACTATCCTGGATAATTATTATCATTATTATAAACTGTATAATTGCATAATTAACTATTCTATACTATAGGGTGGTATTACTCCTCGTCAGTGGGCAGATACACCAGAGATGAGAGAAGTATTTATTGAAGCAGGTCAGTTCATTTTAATCATTCATATCATCACATACATACTAAATACATACCTGTATATGAACACAGGAATTGATACAATAGGTAGTACAATCCCAATTGTCACATGAAATATTTTAAATTACTTTTATTCTGTGTAGTTTGTGGATACAACACATTATCCATAGTATATGTACACATGTACATGAAATTGTTATAGTGTCAGATCCAGAGGGCGCATTTGCACCCCCTTCTTTACTCATGACACTCATAGCGACTTGAATGTATAATATTAGCCGACAAATAATTGAAAGGAAGTAACACTGAGAATATGTATAATATTAAACAAGTACACATTTAGCCACACCCTAATGAATAATCTAGGAGCTAAAATATTTGCGCTTTTTAGGATCATCTTTTCAGTCACTCTGGATGCATAGAATTTCAAGAAGCATACATGATCACCTTTAACTAATTAAATGTATCAACCTGCTTCATCTACTTCTGTTTGTGTATTATTCATGTGTATTAATATGGGTCTGAAATCTGAAAGAGGTACTTTGTCCATGATAATAAAAGTATTATAGGGTCATCCCAATTCAAAATAGTACTAATCTCATGGGATATATGTATTCATGTATATATCTAGAGAGTGTAAGGATCCTTATGCTACATGAGATGGGAATAAATGTACTTGAATATAGTAAAATGAGAGTGAAAATGAGTGTTTTCATTCTCCATTTCAGAGGAAAAAATGAGTCTTCAGTATTAATACTAAAGTGTCTAAACTAATATACATGTATATTATAGCTAAAGCCTTTTGTATTCAATGTAGTCTTAAGGGGTAATATCATCAGTACATATTCATGAAAGTAACATGAGGATTTTGAGATCTTTTCTTGTACAATTTTCACCCACCATTCACAAGTCTTAAGACTGGGCATTGAGTGCTCTATTCCTCTCTAAGCCATTGTAGCTGTTCCTAAATCTTCATTCTAATTTCTAACTCATTACAGCTGTTAACTTTTCTTAGCCATCACATCTGTTAAACTTTATAAGCCACTGTAGCTTTTAAATGTTCTGCAGTTATTTGTAAGTCTTTGTGGGTTTTTAAATTATTTTTAAATTATATTTTACAGATAATTATGAATTACATACTATAATTATATGTATATTTTGTGTGTGGTGGTACATGTGTTGTGATGTGTGTTTTTTCCTCTGTACTAGCTTAATGATCACATGATTTTCCATGTAGATAGATAGGAAGAAATATTAATGTACAACAGATTGCAATATAAGAGTAATTAAATCATTCACTTTAAATATCCATTTCTTTTCCAGACAAAAACATTTTCACCCGTGCAATGCAAGAAGGCTGGGTCAATATTAATATCCTGAGGATTGCAATCATGGGTCCTCCTGCAGCAGGCAAGACATCATTCTTACACCTCCTGTTTAATTGGAAACCTCCTAAGCATCACCACAGTACACCAATAGGTAATCGTCCAATACGTGCCATTCAAAGAGTAGCTGCTCAAGATGAAGGGAATATATGGAGTACAATTGGCATTCCAGAGTTGAAGCTAATGATGGCAGAAGCAGCTCTATTGCTTGGTTCCTCTGATAGGGGAAAGATTACACCAAATTCCAATCACCAACAAACCAGTATAGCTCAGATTACGTCTGTAGTTGGGGATAATCCATCATCTATTGAAGGAGAAGATGAATTATATAAACATGAAGCCATCCTTCCAGTTTTAGCAACAACAGTAGAAAAACTATTATCTATTTCTGCTCATACAGATGCATGTATGGATAATGAGGATTCCAAATTAATTCCAGATCCTTCGCACTTCCCTGAAGAAGTTCTCCAATCGTTAGCACAAGGTAAAACATCAGGTGCTCTCCATGAATCTACCTGGATCAATGTTTTAGATAGTGGTGGACAACCACAATTTGCTGATATATCACGAGCCTTCATTCATGACAATGTAATTAATATCATTGTCTTGAAATTAACACAACATCTCAATGATAAACCTACTTTTGTCTACTCAATTAATGGGAAAGTGTTGACTCAACCAGCAGTACTACAGATGACATATATACAACTCATTCAATCTTTTGTTCGTTCTATTGTCTCCTCAAAATACACTGTCAACAAAGGATTAGGAGAGGTAAAGCCTTTGTTCGTTGTGGTTGGTACCTATCATGATCATACACATGGTATCAAGGGCTTCTTAAAATCTATCGAAACACTTGCAGAGAAGAATCGACAGTTGCTTCATGCTCTGAGAGAGTACAAAGAGCATCTTGTGTTCTATAATGAACATAACAAAAAACTCATCTTCCCAGTCAATAATTTGTGCAAGTCGAACCGTGAAAATATATCATCGGAGATTCGTAAGCGTATCACTTGTAGCAACAAACCTATTCCAATCAAAATTCCCATACGATGGTACATGTTTGAGGTTAAGGTGAAAGAAGAGTCACTAAAAGTAGCACATGGTATGGTGACATTAGATACCTGTGAACAGATTGGTATGAAAATAGGAATGGGGAAGCAAGAGGTTTCCCAGTGTATTAAATACTTGAACTCACTTAGCTTGTTCCTCTATTTCCCTGTTCTCCCTCATGTGGTGTTTACTAACCCGCAGTACCTTCTTGATATGGTCACTTCACTCATTAGGGTGTCCTTCATTGACTATCCGAAGGAATTACTCACAAAAGATTTAGTCCTTCCACCAGGCACGCAACAAGAACTCATTCGTAAAGGACTATTTTCAGAGGAGTTACTTCTCTACCTCTCACTTGAGTTCTTTCCCAATCTCTTCACACAAAATCACCTCATTGAGCTTCTCCAGTATTTATTCATTATTGCTCCTGTAAGAGAGACTACTCCTTTCCTGTACTTCCTTCCATCTGCTCTACCCACTCGTTATATCACTGAAGATAAGAAGAAGAAATTCTCACAAAGCTGTGAGCCTTTGCTACTTTGCTTCAAGCACAAAGTAATACCACAGGTATTTCAGATTTGGGAACACAATTCAATTATCAACTCATAAATTTGAATCATTTTATATACCTTATCACAACATTCCTATCATATTAAATTACATTCTCATTTATGTGTTAGGGTGTGTTTGCTGCTTTAGTTGTTGCTCTAATGAAAAGGAGTACTTCTCCCATCTTTACTTTGCATGAGTCCATACAACAGTTACGATATTCTGTTCATTTGGACTCTGAGGACCTGGATGGATCAGTAGGATTGATGGATTGTCACAACTGGCTGGAGATATATTACACTGGATTACCTGGAGCTCGTTGCAGAATTATTCTTCAAGCAATACGTGAAGTTCTATTTTCCTGTGCCAGTGTATTGCACTATGATGAGTCAGTAGCACATGTTACTCCTACACTTCGATGTCAGAATGAGCACAAGACGTCCATGCCTCCACATCCAGCAAAGGTGTCTTTTGTTGATGGAAAACTAGTCACCAAATGTACTGAAGATCTGACACTACCTCCTATTCAATTGTTTGATAAGAGATATGTATCGTGGTTTGATGAACGAGATAACAATGATGGTAAGTTATTCATTCGTAATGTATATATAACATAATCAGTATATTGATCTCTCAATTACTTCTAATACTTGTAATGTTTGTTTGTGTGTGTATGCTTTATGGATATGTTAAATCCTTAGATAAGTCAACACTGAGAGCAGTTGGAACAGTGAACGATAAAACTTTAGCAGGTATCTTATTATAATTGTACTGTTAAGTATAATTGTAGAAAATTTATCATACATTTCTATTCAAATTCCCTTTAAGTGTTAGTACATAATTATTACTGGCATTTTAGTGAGGAATATCTCCTACCAATTGACTATGAATCACCTGAGTTACTGTCTGTTTATGATTTATTTCACTTAGTGATAGTCAAAGCATGTTTCGTAATAACAACAAGGAATTTTGTTTTCTTATTCTATCATACCTTTTTCACGACAAGGCTACTTTCATGTTCCTTTTATATATACAGGTGTTCCTGAACCACACATTTCCACTGTGTATACAGTCTCACAGCATGAAATTGATGATACAGTATTAACAGGTATAATAGTAATAATATCCTCATACCATATAATTACATAGAAAAACAAAGTGATATCAAAATTAATATCAATGTTAACTGTACTTATAATATTACTATCATGTAATTTTAATTGTGTATTTGTATAACTATATTATAGGAGTACATGATCGTCTTCAAAGTGACAGAGGAACAAACTCTTCCCATTTAACATCGTCACATACAACACCACACACTACAGGTACTATACTTGTAATTCATAATTAAACATAATTATAGCATTCAACTATCTTTGTGCAGTTCCTGTGTTAACCACACCACTCAAAGTCACTACCACTTCTGACGCCAACTTGTTACCTACAGCAGACATATCTCCTCATATTATACTCAAGAAGCATACCTCAGAATTATTAGGTATTATTAGTGATCCTGACAAATTAGCTGTCGACATGTGGTCAGCTGATCTTGTTCCTGATCCAGTGAAAGAAAATGTGCTAACTACTATAGGACTCTCTCGATTCCAGAAATCCAGCAAGCTACTAGATGAGGTTTACAGATCTCTGAAAGTCTTCAAAAGATCAGATATATTAGTAAAGTTCTGTGAGGTATTAAAGATACAGCGAAATGCAGGATTAACAAGAATTGCTAATGACATGTTGAAACAATTATCAGGTGAGTATTATATATTATGGTGTATATGTTTGTGTATGCACACATTATGTTAGTTGAAAACTCCATATGTATTACTATTATATTATAATAATAATCTTTTTCTCTTATATAGGATTATGAGGTGATTCATGTGACTTACATTTGATAATAAACTGAAACTGAATGAACTGTATAATTACATACTGTTAGTATAATTAATAATTGTTATTGTATGTTTTTAAATTCACATTGTTAATTAATGAAGTTATTTGAACACCTCCTGTTAGTGAGTAATGATCACTTCAAATTCATTGTCTATGTACCATCCTACTAACAGCAACGAATCTATGGCCAGACATATTCACTTTGATGGTATGTGGTTTCCGAAAACCATACAAGTGGACACCACTTGGTAAGGTAAATATTAACAAGTTAATAAAATGTCTTAATAACTTGATATATATATATACTCTGGATCTTCCTCCTGTTGATTACCAAACTTGCTTGCCGAGCTAGGCTTTACCCACTATATATAACATCACTTCTCCATTATATTTTTCCAACTAGTCTTGCTAGCATGACGCTCCCATTTCCACTCTACAAGTTAGGGAAGTTCTGGCTAGTGAGACTATTTTTCAACCATGATATTAAACTGAGGACTGAAAGCTTAAGGGGGGGGTTTAGACAAACCCATTAAAACATCTCCTCTCACTCACATGTATCACACACAAGGAGGAATAACCAAGAGTATTAATATAACATGTAAGTACATATCATTTGTATAATCTTTTGTATTCCTATTTATATGTACATGTCCCTCATTTAACCTGTTGTTACACCCCTGCAACATCACGGGCAAATTGTGTGCACATTCTTGTTACCCTGGAGATCAATAATTAAGATTAGATATAAGTCAACCTATATAGGCATAGATCTAGAGAAGTGATGTCACTTATGACTCATAATCAAGCAAAGAGAAGAACTCAGGAATTCAGATCAGATTATATTCATTGGCAGTTTAATTTTTTTAATTTTTAAAGTTTTCCTTTTTTTACCATCCTTTATCCATTTCTTACTATTATGTATATACATATGACTAAGATCATTGTTATATATACATGATGCATGTTTAAATTGCAATTGCATGACCATAAAATAATAATACAAATAATATAAATACAAATAATATGTGAACACTCCCACATGATTGAAAACCACACACTTCCCAGAAATAATACATCATATTAGTAAAACTGACATATATCAGCGTTCCCCCAAAGAATGGTACCATGGCACTCCCCACTCTTTAATTTTTAAGTTTATGTTGAAAAACACTGTTTATAAGGGGTATCACCAAACTGAAGCTTGTATGCTTGACGTCACAGAGACACAACCGCAAGACCCCCCACCCCCTCCTCTTAACATCATGTGCTTCTTTACTTTTCAATATTTAGCATCACACGCACACATCCCCCACCATTTTGCATCACTATGACATTAAGTGTACAAATTTCAGTTTGGTGATGCCTGCCCCCAAACACCAACATCATGTACCACTGATACACTTGAGTTCCTCCACCCTTAATATTTATCTTGGGGGAAACACTAGTACTGCATATATTATATGACGTTATATTTGACAATTAATTTTACATTTCATGATTTCACTACATAATTTATCAGTTTTATTCGATATCGGTTTTAAACAAGTAAAAATATTCTTTCATTGTTCTATAATTACACAGTTTGATGATTCCACCATCTTGGCATTCTTAGCAATATAATTTCATATCATCTTTGTTGTTAATCTATTGATTGAAAAGAATTAATAATTATTATGATTATTAATAACTATAGTTGCTGTATAGTAACTACACTAGTGAGTAGTGTGTTTGATAACTATGAAATGGAGAGATATCACACCTAACGTGAGTCTCCCTACCACCCCACCCCCCCCCCCCCCCCCCCAGATTTCAAACCAAATGTATTTAAAAATGCAATAATGTCTCACTGAAGTCACCAGAAACAAAATCAGAGGGTCCTGCAGGACCATACACCCAATCTCCCCACTATTACTGTTTTTATATACGTGTACATGTACATGTATACAATAATAACTACTGTATGTACATGTATATAAAACTCACTACTGTATTTATATACATGTACATGTATATATACATGTACATGAACACAATACTCCCTAGTGTAGTTACTGTGTATACATGTATAATATATTACTGACTAGTACAGTACATGTGTGCTTTAGAATACTAATAAACAGTAATAAATGATTACAAAAATATAAATATGAGCATGTTTGAAGAGAAAAAGAACATGTTTATTCAAAAAGGTGTCCTATAAACATGAACTAGTGTTGTACTTATTCCAGAGTCTATTGTACATAAAATTAATGATAACAAGCGTATATAGAGAAAATAAAATATCCCTATGATTGCTTTACAAATTTATAAAAGTATCCCTATGACTGCTTTGTGGTGTCCAGCATTCAGTAATCATGGCTGATTATCAAGCATGAAAGACAACAGCTTATTACAGTTATTATTTTGATTATCTACTCTCCTGACCTTTCAAATCTTGTCAGGCAGAATAGCTAGCTATTAGTTCCAGTTTCTATGTAAGCTACACAGCTTTCTTTCTGCTGGTGTGTAGAGCTTGATCGCACGTTCTTTTACGTTCCACACCCATTAATTGACCGAGCCCCCCGGGAATGATGTAACTTCCTTAACTACGTATACAACGCATACTCGCGTAGGTGACACAAACATATATATAATTATGTTATAGTTATAAAATCCGCGTGCGGTTTATAACAGAATTCTAAGCCCCCTAGCAACGAGGGCGGCACGCCCGAGTGCGCGGGCTTAGAATTCTGTTATAAACCGCACGCGCATTTTATAACTGTTTTCTAGCCACCCACTTCAATTCAAACACTCGCGTTGCTACCTTCCAGCAACTAACGAAGGATAATGTTGATATGTATGGCGTTCTTAGAAGTTCTTCTATACCTTCAAACAAGTTAAAAGTCTGTACTGTTAAAAATACGGAAGTTATGAAGCTTAGCCAGAGTGTGGGCGTAGCCCGGGACGTTTCATACATTCGCCTTGCTGTTCTTCTGCAACTAACACTTCAATTCACCAGTAAAAGAAATTACAATCTTGAATCTTGTAAAATGCAAGAGTTATCGAGCTAGGAACAGTTGTTTCTGCAACGCCCCGGCCACACAATTTTCTAATTTACGCATGCGCTATACTATTACCTTGGTTACAGCGTCTGCGAAAGTCAGCGAAACTGGGAAGTTATAAACGGGTCTATAACTTCCTTATAGTTGAAATATAACACATAGCAACAACATAGTAACAGGCTAGAAATATATATATAAACATACATCGAACCCGTGGGAAAGCAATCATAGGGATGGCCCTACGGGCCATAAAAATATAAGCATTGTCCCACTAGTGAATTAGAATACTTGAACTTCAAATAATTGTTCCACTTTATGTATAGACTTTATTGTTTTTGATATCTATAAGTTCTTCTTTGTAGCTAAGTAAAAGTCTATCAATAAAATTTGAAATTCATAGAGCTCAGAAAAGTACCCATCAATGCACTAAATTATATTAAAAATTGAAAAGGATGTCTGAGTACTTGTAATAATTATTCATAATATGGTCTAATGGATAATAGAATTTGTTTCATTGAACAGGTTGTGATAGTAATGGACATTTTAATACATGTATGAGAAGAAAACAATCAATATTAATATTCAAATATTTGATCATTAAGGAAAGGAATTTTGAATACCATATCTTTTAGCCTTACTGTATGTATATACACATGTACATGTACATGTGTAAAATACTACATGATACCGTACTGTATATACACATGTACATGTACATGTACACAATATTACATGATACTTTACTGTATATACACATGTACATGTACATGTACATGTATACAATACTACATGATACCATACTGTATATACACATGTACATGTACATGTATACAATACTACATGATACCATACTGTATATACACATGTACTAGTACAGTACATGATATTATCAGGAAAGAAAGAAAGAAAGAAATAAAGAAAGAAAGAAATAAAGAAAGAAAGAAAGAAAGACACCTGAGGCAATGGAAAAATGAAAAAGAGTGTACATGTATACATGATACCATACTGGATATACACATGTACATGTATACAATACTACATGATACCTTGCTGTATATACACATGTACATATACATGTATACAATAACAATACTACATGATACCATGCACGCACAAATGTCATTTTACTCCCAGATTACCCCTTTTAGGGGTCTAAAATCAGCATTTTCATGGGGCAGCATTCCCCAAACCCCTCTCTACACACAATGTGAGTGTACTTTGCCCACCCCCTCCAACTTAACCAAGATTTTCCTCTTGACACATGATTACACTTAACAATCACAACAGTAAATTATCAAACACTTACAGTCAAAACCATTTTAAATAGCTTTAAGGAATGTTTATACACAAACACTTAACAGTTATAACATTATCTACATACATGTGTATGTACACATGTAAATACACTTAAGGAGTGTTTATATACATGTACATACACTTAATAACACAATAATAAATACACATTTGAGAAATGCTTATATACAGTAAAGATAATTTAAGATGAGCTAATACTTCATATCTTATAGACAGGCAATTGTCATTTTAATTTACATGTACAGCAACTAAAGATGGTGATATCAAGAACTTGACTCCACTTCTTTAACACCTGATATGAGCACTGATTTATTCGATGATTTGGAGACATACTTGTATAATAGATCTCATCTTTCATCTCTCTATTCAACTACTACTACTAGTTTATAATAATCATATGAGTCTGGTAAGTGGAATTTATAATTTCAGCCCACGTACTTGCAGGGTTATTCCCATAAATAAGGAGTAGAGTGGTAATATTAGCCACACCCATAGCCCAATCCCTTTCCAATTGACCACGCCCAAAGTCACACCCATTTATTAAAGCAAGTCACAAACACAACTCACTAATTTATAATATTAGAACAGCAGGACACCATGATAGCATACTACATTCCTGTTTTTAAAAGACCCTTTACCATTGAACTATAGGAAATCAATGAAAGACTAAACAACTAGATATAATATCTCACATGCATGTGTTCCCCTTTATAATTAGGATTCCACAAATTCCTAAAATCTACTCATTGTCTAAACATGTCACCAGTGCCTTCCTCCTTATAGTGAAGGGTATGATCACACGAAACTAATTTCATCACTAGAACTATACTAGTAACATATACTGTATATACTATATGGTATATACTACATGTATATGTATTAAAATAACAGATCATATACTGCCGCACATGTCTTTACAGCCAGTTAATGTACATGGAAGTATATACACATGTACATGTACATGTTGAACAATACAACATGAAAGGTACCCGTACCTCCAGTGGCTTTGGCATTCCTCTTGAGACATTCTTTCTTCCACCTCTTGAAAACTACTATAGTTCCTGTGTTAACTGGAATCATCAATACCACCAATTGCAATCAACAATCTACATGTATATACAAAGTGTATGGAAAGTAGGAATAGAATTATGAAATTTGTGGTAGTTAGCTAATTCTAAACGTTTACATGTACATGTACTGTACATGTACTGTACATGTAATTTACAAGTGGCTAATGAAAGTATATACATGTACATGTACATGACATTACAACCAGCTAATATAAGTATATACAGTTTACCAAATCTGGTAAATTAAAACTGAATTGCTTCCGAATAAGTACTAGTCTTGTTAGATTTAGCATCACTGAACTGAAGCTGCCAACAACACAGCCTCAACTTTTGTGGAACACGTCCACATTATAGACCAGATTGCACAAGTGCACATGCAAACATTAAAGTGGGCGTGGTAGTAAAGCTTCGAAGGGAGAAATTTATCTTTGAATGCACAGCAAAGAATGAAGTTTTGAACATTCAAACCTTTTCCCAGTCCTAATACATATATTATAATCATCATAGTTCTATACATATCCCGGAGGGGTGTGGTCTGAGATTTTCCATTCACACTCCCCTCTGGATTTTAGTGGACAAGATTGATTTTAGTATCAATTGTAATCTAATTTTCCTGACAAAACAGGTCCTAAGATCCACTAGTTACTGAATGATTGGGTGATTTTATTGCCATTTAAAAAAATAATGATTTTGTAACAAGAAATGTTAATGGCTTCTAACTTCATGAAACACAAGATATACATGTACATGTATGGAGAACAAAATCCCAATGATGATCTATAGTACATAATGTAGCCTGGGCATGCATTCAGGTATGATCATAACCATAAATTAATCAATCTGCACCCAGAATGATGAAACTTTAGCAACTATGTATACAACTCATATGTAGCACCAAGAGTATATAATAGAAAGAGAGGGAGAATATAGCACTCCATATAAGCTTGTAGCACAACCCTGTGAAAAGTACATGACCTTTATAATAATATTCACAACATAATCATCACATATTAAGTAGGCATTGAGGAGTTATGTGACCACATTGTAAACAAAGATGGATGATGCAGCAAACACACCATCACAGATCCCTTCTGTGCAGTGTTCGATCACATCATTTATCAAGTCGTGTTGCTGATTCTAACCGTCCTGGAATTAGGGAAGGTGATCTTCTACTGTCAAAGGTTCTCAAAACTTTGGGATTTGTGGTCTCTCTCCTGAAAGTTTCGAAAAAATCTGGCGGTCTTGAAGAAGAGCTGGACTTCATTTTGTGCAACAACATTACTAGGAGTGCTAATCATAACCTGCAAAAATCATTGTGTTTGTATAGTTTGTATAGAACATCTCTCAAGCTCCGCCATTCTTGATATCATTCTACACTTTACTATTAACATGTTTGTGGCTTTGTGTACCACCTTGTGGTCTAGCACGTACGTTTTACCATCTGCTCAACTCAAGTACATTTCGCAGGGTTATGCTACTAGTGGGATACTCTCTCTCTCTCTCTCTCTCTAGTATAATATACTGTTGGTGACACAAACAAATATTTAAATATACATGTACACAATATACATGTACATGTACATGTAGATCAAATGTGGAAAAACCAAATGCAAGCCATTAAAATGCTATATGAAACCTTGTTAATTGTAGTATATTTTGTGATTATTAACTTTATCAGTAGTGAAGATACTACAACTCTAATACAGTAGCTCTTCCATTGATACAAATGTATATCAAACTATCACTATTGGCAATCTATGCAATACTTTGACCTCTACTATACATCAAAGATTGTTGATATGGAATGGTAGTGGTAAGGTTAGGATGAAGATAATGCTTGGTTGTATATTATTATATGCTGTCTTTGATTATTAATCATACATGTAGCTACAAATATGGGATAGGTTTGGTGTTATGAGTGTTGTATGGGTAGAGTCACTGTAGATAGACACAATAATCCTTGGGGGTTTATGGAATTACAAATGTACCTCACTGAAAATTAGATACATGTACACCACTAGCTCCTCCAATAGGACCAGTTGATATTCCATCCCCTACAACAAAATTTAAAGCACTCTTACCAAATCCACCAGCACCTCCTCCTCCACTAAAATCTAAACAAGATTAATATAACATATAAATATTATAGAGTGTACATGTATAATATAACATAAGTTACATCTACACATACATACGTACATGTATATAAAATTAATGATGTAAACTAACATGTACATATACAATAGTATCTAACATCTATACTTACATGTACACATGTACATTGTATGCTACATGTGCACTAACTACTATGTAAATTATTTATAGTATACAACAATGTACATGTAAATCTAGTTAAATGTACATGTACATGTACATACATGTATGTACTACATGTAAATACAGTTGACAGAGAAGGTAGGGAATCTTTCCCACCTTCAAGTCTATCTTCTCCCATTAAAACTATTAATTTCAGTATTCCAACATGACAGTGTGTAAACAATGTTTCTGGGGAAATGCCCTCAGCTTCCAACGCCCCAGCTCCAACTTGCTTTGCTGTGCTTCATACAAGCACGGGTTGTCTTTTATGGAGACACACACACACACACACAAAGCATTACAGATACACACACAGACACTTGCACACATAAAATCATAAATCACAAATTATTCATTTTATCACTACAATGTTAGCTGTGTACTAATCTGTTATCAAAAACAGATTTATAATAATTCCCTCTCATTACCAGCCATAACCTTCTATGTTAGTAACAACATATGCATCAGGAAATACCTTCTTTTATCTGTCTACATGTATTAACACACATGTACATGTAGATGTGTGTATCTATGTATCTAACTATAGTGTATGTAGATCTATGTATCTATCTATAGTGTATGTAGATCTATGTATCTACGTATAGTGTATGTAGATCTATGTATCTATCTATAGTGTATGTAGATCTATGTATCTATCTATAAAGTCTATGTATCTATCTATAGTGTATGTAGATCTATGTATCTATCTATAGTGTATGTAGATCTATGTATCTATCTATAGTGTATGTATATGTAAATCTACGTATGTATCTATCTATAGTGTATGTAGATCTATGTATCTATCTATACTGTATGTAGATCTATGTATCTATCTATAGTGTATGTAGATCTATGTATCTATCTATAGTGTATGTAGATCTATGTATCTATCTATAGTGCATGTAGATCTATGTATCTATCTATAGTGTATGTAGATATATGTATCTATCTATAATGTATGTAGATCTATGTATCTATCTACAGATCTATGTATGTATCTATAGTGTAGGTAGATCTATGTATCTATCTATACTGTATGTAGATCTATGTATCTATCTATAATGTATGTAGATCTATGTATCTATCTATAGTGTATGAAGATCTATGAATCTGTCTATAGTGTCTATGTATCTATCTATAGTGTATGTAGATCTATGTATCTATATGCAGATCTATGTATCTATCTATAGTGTATGTAGATCTATGTATGTATCTATAGTGTCTATGTATCTATCTATAGTGTATGTAGATCTATGTATCTATCTACAGTGTATGTTGATCTATGTGTCTATCTATATTGTATGAAGATCTATGAATCTATCTATAGTGTATGTAGATCTATGTATCTATCTATAGTGTCTATGTATCTATCTACAGTGTATGTAGATCTATGTATCTATCTGTAGTGTATGAAGATCTATGAATCTATCTAAAGTGTCTATGTATCTATCTATAGGGTATGCAGATCTATGTATCTAATCTATCTATAGTGTCTATGTATCTATCTATAGTGTATGTAGATCTATGTATCTATTTATAGTGTATGTAGATCTATGTATCTATCTATAGTGTATGTAGATCTATGTATGTATCAATAGTGTCTATGTATATATCTATAGTGTATGTAGATCTATGTATCTATCTATAGTGTATGTAGATCTATGTATCTATTTATAGTGTATGTAGATGTATGTATCTATCTATAGTGTATGTAGCTATATGTATCTATCTATAGTGTATGTAGATCTATGTATCTATCTATAGTGTATGTAGATCTATGTATCTATTTATAGTGTATGTACATGTAGATCTATGTATCTATCTATAGTGTATGCAGATCTATGTATCTATCTATAGTGTATGTAGATCTATGTATCTATTTATAGTGAATGTAGATCTATGTATCTATCTATAGTGTATGTAGATCTATGTATCTATCTATAGTGTATGTAGATCTATATATCTATCTATAGTGTATGTAGATCTATGTATCTATCTATAGTGTATGTAGATCTATGTATCTATCTATACTGTATGTAGATCTATGTATCTACTTATAGTGTATGTAGATCTATGTATCTATCTATAGTGTATGTAGATATATGTATCTATCTATAGTGTATGTAGATCTATGTATCTATCTATAGTGTATGTAGATCTATGTATCTATTTATAGTGAATGTAGATCTATGTATCTATCTATAGTGTATGTACATGTAAATCTACGTATGTATCTATCTATAGTGTATGTAGATCTATGTATCTATCTATAGTGTATGTAGATCTATGTATCTATCTATAGTGTATGTAGATCTATGTATCTATCTATAGTGTATGTAGATCTATGTATCTATCTATAGTGTATGTAGATCTATGTATCTATATGTAGATCTATGTATCTATCTATACTGTATGCAGATCTATGTATCTATCTATAGTGTATGCAGATCTATGTATCTATCTATAGTGTATGTAGATATATGTATCTATCTATAGTGTACAAAGATCTATGTATCTATCTATAGTGTCTATGTATCTATCTATAATGTATGTACATTGTAGATCTATGTATCTATCTATAGTGTATGAAGATCTATGAATCTATCTATAGTGTCTATGTATCTATCTATAGTGTATGTAGATCTATGTATCTATCTATAGTGTATGTAGATCTATGTATCTATCTATAGTGTATGTAGATATATGTATCTATCTATAGTGTATGTAGATCTATGTATCTATCTATAGTGTATGTAGATCTATGTATCTATTTATAGTGAATGTAGATCTACGTATCTATCTATAGTGTATGTACATGTAAATCTACGTATGTATCTATCTATAGTGTATGTAGATCTATGTATCTATCTATACTGTATGTAGATCTATGTATCTATCTATAGTGTATGTAGATCTATGTATCTATCTATAGTGTATGTAGATCTATGTATCTATCTATAGTGTATGTAGATATATGTATCTATCTATAGTGTATGTAGATCTATGTATCTATCTATAGTGTATGTAGATCTATGTATCTATTTATAGTGAATGTAGATCTATGTCTATCTATAGTGTATGTACATGTAAATCTACGTATGTATCTATCTATAGTGTATGTAGATCTATGTATCTATCTATACTGTATGTAGATCTATGTATCTATCTATAGTGTATGTAGATCTATGTATCTATATGTAGATCTATGTATCTGTATGTAGATCTATGTATCTATCTATAGTGTATGTAGATCTATGTATCTATCTATAGTGTATGTAGATATATGTATCTATCTATAGTGTATGAAGATCTATGTATCTATCTATAGTGTCTATGTATCTATCTATAATGTATGTAGATCTATGTATAGTGTATGAAGATCTATGAATCTATCTATAGTGTCTATGTATCTATCTATAGTGTATGTAGATCTATGTATCTATCTATAGTGTATGTAGATCTATGTATCTATCTATAGTGTATGTAGATATATGTATCTATCTATAGTGTATGTAGATCTATGTATCTATCTATAGTGTATGAAGATCTATGTATCTATCTATATGGTATCTATAATGTATGTAGATCTATGTATCTATCTATAGTGTATGAAGATCTATGAATCTATCTATAGTGTCTATGTATCTATCTATAGTGTATGTAGATCTATGTATCTATATGCAGATCTATGTATCTATCTATAGTGTATATAGATCTATGTATCTATCTATAGTGTATGTAGATCTATGTATCTATTTATAGTGAATGTAGATCTATGTATCTATCTATAGTGTATGTAGATCTATGTATCTATCTATAGTGTATGTAGATCTATATATCTATCTATAGTGTATGTAGATCTATGTATCTATCTATAGTGTATGTAGATCTATGTATCTATCTATACTGTATGTAGATCTATGTATCTATCTACAGTGTGTGTAGATCTATGTATCTATCTATAGTCTATGTAGATCTACACATGTATGTATCTATCTATAGTGTGTGTAGATCTATGTATCTATCTATAGTTTATGTAGATCTATGTATCTATCTATAGATCTATGTATCTATGTGTAGTGTATGCAGATCTATGTACAGGGTTTCTTTCAGGGGGGTGGGGGCATTCGCCCCCCCTTGGCTTTAGTTTGCCCCCCCCCCGTGGATATACTGAGAATTCTATTTTACATGTAAATCAATTCAAGCCTTTATCAAAGCTCAAAATTGACAGATGTAAATTATGTTTGTGAAAAAACAGTCCCAGATTCCACCAAATTGTGTCTGATAAAAGATCCAAAATTTAAAATTTCCTGGGGGAGCATGCCCCCCGACACCCCTAGTTTGCCGCATGCTTTGCATGAGGATATGTACTTGCCCCCCCCCCCAACCCTTGGGCAAAAAGCTGAAAGAAACCCTGATGTATCTATTTATAGTGTATGTACATGTAGATCTATGTACATGTATCTACATCTATAGTGTATGTTGATCTATGTATCAAACTATAGTGTATGAAGATCTATCTATAGTGTGTGTATCTACATGTATGTATATACATGTATGTTCCCTCATCAAGCCACTAAGATTACGGTTATATAGTAGTTACATGTACATGTACTTACAGTAAAATGATAAGCTACAGTACATATAATTCTTGATATTTCAATAGAAATAAACAACAAGAGAGTATTTGAATATGAGTTTGCTAAATCAAAATTATATTTTGATTTTTAAAACCCCTATTAATTGAAGCCTTAATTAATACATGCATATACAGTATGTACATGTATATAAGATAGAGAAAACAAGTACATGTACCTCCATACAATGTACATGACAAGTCTACTACTTACAATTGATATTACAAGGATTGAAACTAAATTTAGATACAAGTTCTCACACGGACAAATTTTGAATGTCTAGGACAATTATTAATAATGAATATTAATTTTGTTAACATAAATTAAATTTTTTTAATTCTCAAGTTAAATAGTGTCAATATTGAGGCATTCCAGAAACCCAAACTAGATCAATCAATTAACAATGCTACTGTACATGTGACAATTCAATATGGTGGCTGGAGATAATTGTTGTCCTGGGAAGACAACTGATTTTTTAGTTGTCAGTACAAGTATTAACTTTGAGCTCTACATACACATAATTACATTATACATGTACATGTGTATTTACCAAATTCTTGTGGCTTGTGGTAGGTAAAGATAAAGGTTGGTTCTGGTTTGAGGTCCTCTAGAGTACGACTCATACTTGTATGGAATGAATGCTCAAAGGCGTGGCTGTAAATATGTGGAGTTCAAACAGCTCACTAGAGAGAGAGAGGAGAGATAACTTGTTGAAAAAGAGTTAATAACCATGCGATCATTGCGATGGCCCATGGACATGTGCAGTTTAATAGTTGTTACCTCAGAAACAAACAAAACTTATATTATACATTACACAAACACTCATACATGTACACATAAAGATTAATTGGTCCGTCATCAGCAGGATACCTAATGCCATCATTACATACAAAATTGTTTCGACCTCTGACCTGGACAATTTAAAATGCTAGGCAGTGGCGAGGTCGCCTGCAAAAATAGCAGACCTGGTATGGAAATTATATTTAAAAGTAAAAAAAAAAAAAAAAAAAAAAACAACAAAAAAAAAAAAATATATATATATATATATATATACACTGTATATATATATAACACAAGATCAGTTGTGTATTCATGTGCTCATTTAATGAAATATGTGTATGATATGTATATTATATTTACTTTTACTACTTTATACTGTATTTACAAAGTTGTTTTGTTATTAGAGTAGAATGGTTTTCATATCACAGGGTGACCCCACCTCTTGTGTATGCCTGAGTCTAAACTTGTAACTCTCCCAGTAGTAGTAACTCATGATGATGACTACCATTTATTATAATACAAACTTTAATGAACACTACTGAGACTGTTTGTTAGGAATGGCAACTAATTCTTTAATTTTAGTTTGTGTTCCGTTAGTACTTATTTGAAGTAACTATTACCTCACATTAAGGATACATAATTGTACATGTGTATGTAATAATTGTAATAATCACATCAGGTATACATATCTGTCAATATCACTCTACATACATGTGTACATGTACATGCATATATATACATGTACATATATTATAATCATCATAGTTCCATACATATCAAGGAGGGGTGAGGTCTGAGATTTTCCATTCACACTCCCCTCTAGATTTGAGTGGATAACATTGATTTGACTACCAAATGTAATCCCAGAGAATACTATAAATTCAACGTTTTCTTACAGAACATGTCCTAAAATCCACTAGTTACTGAATGATTGGGTGATAACAGAAATGATGATGGCCTATACAATGTATAGGCCATCCCTCCCTAGAATGATGAAACTTCCTTAGCAACTACATGTATGTATACAACTCATATGTGACACAAACAAATATTTAAATATACACAATGTAGTTCAAATGTGGGTAACCAAATGTGAGTCATAAATACATGATGATAATGATACCTGATAATTGTGATGTGTTTTGTAATTAACATTATCAGTAGTAGATTTCATTAAAGACTCTAATAGCTCTTCCATTGATATATCAAACTATAACTCTTCTGTGAGAATCTATGAAGAAAGGAACATTATAAATAATAATAGGAATATAAACACTAGAAATTTGATGTATTTAAAATAATGATTTACAATATTATATTAATTGTATTAATGAACTATTTCATTTGTTGTAGTTTCATAGAATCAATCTTCTATTATCATGTTATGTTTGATATTACATTATAAGAATTATTAAAACAGTAATCTTTTATTAATAGACTAATCATTTCAGATTTAATTATTCCTAAGAGATAAACTGAAGAGAGAATAGCCCTTTAAATAATTTCAGGATAAAGTTTATATATCATTATATGAAATGATATATAAAATGATAAATCCACAATATCATATATCATATAATCATTTTTGTATTACATCTTCAAAACTAATAATGAATTGTGACAACACCCTATAGACAAGAAACAAAGTAAAATGGATTTGGAGAAAAGATGCTGAATTCTCAGGTGGGAGTGCTCCTATAGGTTGAAAGATTATTTGTAGTGTTATTAGACCTGTGTCAACATCTACCACTCCCTCTCCCGCAATGGAGAAAAGATACCTCCATTATGGATCACCATGGCTTAGTCTGTCTCCTGAGTCCCCATGGCTTAGTTAGTAGAACAATGACCTAGCAAGCCAGGATCGTGGGTTTGACTTTTGCCTTGCCTGTGAATTCAGCCTTCCTATCTCCAAAACTAGTTATTTAATGATAAGTCACATTTTCATAATCTTAGTAATATTATACATATACATACATGTACATAATGAATACCAATCTGTACATACACATGTACATAAATGAAAGTCATGAATATACATGTACATATAACTACGTAAATGCATATCAAGAAGCTTAATCCCAAAGGATTTGGTGATTCCACTGATCAAGACATTCCCAGCTGCTATCAATTTGTGCACGCACACAAGACACGTGGCGTGGGTGTTGTATGCTATCAATAATCAATATTCTCCCTATCAAACACAGTTATTGCTTTAATTTTTCGCTATCGGGTAAAATATCGAAATATCGGTGCCAGTACACAGCTCTAGTCCATACTACATGTACAATCACACTACAAATACGAAACTTAAACCCCACCCTCTGTGAATGTACATGTATGTAGTTACATAAAGTGCCACTGACCTCTGTTCAATAAAGGTTCCTTATTGTGTTTTATGTATTCATCACACGTTTCTGTGAATGTATAATAACACAATAAAATATTGTTAGATTCTCTTAGAAGAATTCAGATGTAAACAAAGTTGATATTTCAGGAGCTTAAGGCTTTGTCCAACTTTGTATGCAGTTCTTTACTCCATATGGAAACATGTATAACTCTCTTTGGCTTATGAAAAGGTTTAAAGATGAATTAAGGCTGCTGTCACACCCACTTTAGTGTTTGCTCATACACACATTGGTACAGTTGTATGGTTGTTAATCATATAGTGGGTTAAAAGGAAGTTGAGCCTTACTCTCAGCCCTAGTACATACACACATGTACATACACATGCATGTACATGTACATTCATAATCATATAGAGTTACAGCTGAGCTGCCTTGGTAGCTCAGTTGGTAGAGCATCTGTCTGGAATACAGAGTGTCGTGGGTTCGAATCCCACCTGAGGCAACTCTCATTTTTCATTTTTCCATTGCCTCAGGTGTCTTTCTTTCTTTCTTTCTTTCTTTCTTTCTTTCTACATCTCTGATAACATCATGTATACATGCTTAGGTTTGGTGTTGGTGTCTTTGGTGGTTTCATTACCCCGGCCTCACCTACTGCCTAGAATTAAGTTAGCCTGTTCTCACTGGCGTATGAGATGTTTGATTTGGACCCTGCCAGCTGAGCTGCCTTGGTAGCTCAGTTGGTAGAGCATCTGTCTGGAATACAGAGTGTCGTGGGTTCGAATCCCACCTGAGGCAACTCTCATTTTTCATTTTTCCATTGCCTCAGGTGTCTTTCTTTCTTTCTTTCTTTCTTTCTTTCTTTCTACATCTCTGATAACATCATGTATATTATAAATGCTACATTGTAATTATGAAGGTTGAAAGAGGAAAGTGAAAAACGCTGGTTGTCACTAGTAATCCAACCCAGAGCCACTGATGTCAGCCACTAGTGCATACATACACATGCATGTACATGTACATGTACATTCATAATCATATAGAGTTACATGTAAATTAAAAATGCTACATTGTAATTATGAAGGTTGAAAGAGGAAAGTGAAAAACGCTGGTTGTCACTAGTAATCCAACCTAGAGCCACTGATGTCAGCCACTAGTGCATACATACACATGCATGTACATGTACATTCATAATCATATAGAGTTACTACATTGTAATTATGAAGGTTGAAAGAGGAAAGTGAAAAACGCTGGTTGTCACTAGTAATCCAACCCAGAGCCACTGATGTCAGCCACTAGTGCATACATACACATGCATGTACATGTACATGTACATTCATAATCATATAGAGTTACATGTATATTATAAATGCTACATTGTAATTATGAAGGTTGAAAGAGGAAAGTGAAAAACGCTGGTTGTCACTAGTAATCCAACCCAGAGCCACTGATGTCAGCCACCAGTGCTCACACCACTGAGCTATGACAACCACACAATCATCAGCACTTCACAATCCTCTTAAACCTCAGTGGTGAGAGCAGTGGTGGCTGAAGTCTTTAGCCTGGACTCTGGAGTTTGATTTCCAGTGACAATACCAGTCCTTTGATACATTTTTAAACCAAATTTTTACTCAAGACAGTGCACTAAATGTGCTTTAAATCGAAGCTATACAAGTAACCAATCCAAAGTAATAAGTGATCAAATTGACAAAGACACCAACTGCTGGTGTTGGCATTGACCACTGCACTTTCAAACACTCGTCTTGCTGCTTTCCTCCAACTAACAAACCATGTATTTAGTATCTATGACTTTGTTAAAAGGTGCTCTGTTTAAAAACGTCAGTTAGAAGGCTGTGTTGTGTAAAATGTGGAAGTTATACAGGTAAGTAAAGGTGTGGATATTGCTCTTTGGACTACTAAACTTTCAAGCACTCATCTTGCTATCTTCCTGCTGATAGCTAAGCATTAATTTTCCATCTATAGCTTTCTTATTTCCATATTCCTTGAAAATTAATTTGGGAATGTAAAGAAAATGTCCAGTTTAATTATGGAGTGTAAAGGGTTAACTAAACAACACAATTACATGTATACATGTACACACAATGCACATACCTGTATTAACATACATGTACATGTATGTACATGACATTATCAAACCTACCATTTCTATGGTAATAAATTTCTTCATTTTTTGGAGTCTGGTTTGGAAAAGAACCTCCATCTTTTTCATTACTTGGTTCTATAAATGAGAATTAAGGTGTGTAGTTAAAGTTGTATGTTTGATAGAAATAGGTATAATTAGTGGGTGTGGTTCACCAAGTGTCATGTAGGCCTGCACCTATTATTCCGGAATAATTAAAAGAATAATAGGAGCTTCCCAGAATAAGAATAATTTCAGAAATAATAGGGTTAAAATAATTGCCACGTGGCATATGGTGGCACATGATGGAAAAATGGCCGACCGTGACAGCAGCTTTTCTTCATCTTGCTGTTACAGTTCTTCTGAGATAGATAACCATTGAGTCGATTAAGATGCCATAAACCTTTAGAAATCTCTAGGAAGCAAAGAGTGCAACTTAATCCACCACTTGCAATGTACATGTACATGTATGTGAGTTTTGGAAATTTTAAAATAATAATCAGTGAATTCATTAAGAATAATAGGATACTATTTTGGGAAATTCAGAATAGAATATTAGGCAATGTTTTGGGAATAATAGGCTCAGGCTTACTGTCATGTTACTAACATTATACCTGAACATACATGTACTACATGTAGTTGTAGAATAATACATTTTGAAAAAAGATGTAGGGACATGAAAACCCAAAAAGGATATGAACAAGGGTTGTGATGTACTGGAGGTAACATACACATGTACACGTAAGACCCAAAACAAATAAAACCACTCCCTATATGTACACAGGTATATATACCTATACCATTATAAAGCAAAAAATGAAATATACTTATGTAGGGTTGTATAGAAGTGTTTTGTTAAGTTTTGGGTCCAATATACATGTACATATAAATGTACATTAACCTCCTGTCCTCCATGACCCTTGTTCATATACTTATTAAGTTTTGACATCCCTGCATCTTTTACATGTATGTAAACCCACCTAAAAACGTGTTATCTATAATATACAATTTTGGACTCTTCAGTAATATGGTGTAATTTGGGAGTAAATTTACACTTACGCATGCATGGGACAGAAATTCAACATCACTACAGCTACATGTATTTGTTCCCTACAAGCATGTAGTTATACATGGATACAATAGACATGTGGTTAAGGTTGTACTAGGGGGAGGGGTAGATGAAACTCAAATCAGCGTCTAGTCTTGTCAGCTTCCTGCTGCATACAATCTGGTTCAATTCTGTATCTTTTAGAAGCCACACCCACTCGGGGTATAATTATTGGGCCTAAATGTTTTCACTGATAGTTTATTTTCAGAAACAAGGCTAAACACACCCTTCGGGTGGTGGAGGGGGCGGTGGGTGGTAAACCCTGGCAGGCTAACTGTAGTTGCTCTCTGAGAAAGATCGGAGTTTGATAGTGCCCAGAAAGGTAGATTTTATGGTTTCAGTGAAAAACTACAGAATTCAGCTTTCTTCAGCCTCTTGTAACTATAAAAGTAAAATGAATTTTCAGAAAACGGCTCTATTTGTTTTCTCAAAATACATTGTACTTTGTGCACGCCATGATTGGTGGGCGTGGCTTTCTTGGTTTTGTACTTATTGCAATTGCAAAAATGGAGATTTTTGCGACACTCTCACCCATACAGACAAACATAAAGATCAGAAGATATGAAGGTTGCTATTACACCAGGTTAGAGTCATATTATATAATATTCTATTTTGAAACTGATTGGAGTCGCATCCGCCCACTCCCTAGTACTACCTTAACTGTGACATAGGATTTCACCAGACCCTTCTCCTCACATGTGGTATAGTGGGATGTGTCTGGCTATGTGACACTATCACTACAGTTTTCCCTTTACAAAATTGCACAATAATGTATTGATAATTATTAATTTTATCATGAACCTCTTTGAAGATCTGATCTGTCTACAATGAGAGTAGTCTAGTCCAACTACAATACAAACTGAATAATGAAAAATAGGTATTTAAAAATATGAACTGGAAATATCATTACTTGAATACAAGATACAATACAGTTACTATCAGCTTCAAACAAACCATCAATGACTAACCTGTTTATATAATGAGGATTATTGATTTATAAACTGATATCTGACTCCATATTCTGTTGCCATGTTTTAAGGTGGAGCTTATGATGAAGGAACCACACCTAATTTGATGAGCCACACCCTTTATTTGGAGGAGATCGAGAAAGGGCGTAGCTCATTTACTACTTCTTTGCAGAGAAAGTGTAACTCAGCTGAAGCTGGCGACTGATTCACCAGCAACTGATTCACTGGGGCGGGGTGACAAACCATAAAGAATGCAATGAATGTGCTGTTGTATATAATAATATAATTATATATAATTATGTTGGTTAAATTAAAGCTTTCTCAGTCTGGGCTGCGATTGTTTTTAAAGCTAATGATTGACAAACTATAAAGAATGCAATGAGTGTGCTGTTGTGCGCACAACTATTGTAAGTTATATTTATATATAATTATAATTATAATTATATATAATATATATATATATATGTTGGTTAAATTACGGAATAAAGCTTTCTCAGTCAGGTTGTTATGAGTAGTTGTTTGGGCTGTGATTATTTTTAAAGCTAATGATGTCTATAACCCAAAGGATTCAACAGCTAAAGAAACAAAACTGCCCAAAGCATGTTTCACCTATAATATATTATAATTACATTACATAGTCTTGTACATATAGTGTATGTACACATTTTATAATGACTTGTGGTTGTTTGTAATATGTCCGTTTGTATACTGCACTGTGTTATAATATTCATGTATGTCCATGATTATAATGCAAGTGTATTATATAGACTCTTGGAGTGTCACAAAAGAAGCTGGGGTGACGGGGTCCCCATAATTAATAATGTACTACAGTTATAAAATATTGTACATCTTTATTAGTCTCACATATTTTGTGAAGGTAAAGACCTTGAGACAAGATCTGCATCAAATATTAATGTATCTCAGTATAATTTTTACTGACTAGTACAATAATTATTATATCATACAAAGAATCTTTTATGGTTTGGAAAGACGTTTAAGTTGATATTGAAAACTGTTGAAGCTTTAGACAAGTCAACCAAATTCATTTTTTGGTTCATCTTACTATCCCCTTTAAGAAACTCATATGTACGAACCCATCACTCCACCCACATTTTTTCAATATCGATGAATTCCTTAATTATGTGTATTTCAAACACGTTTAAGCCAATATTGAAAAAAGTTGAAGCTTTAGACAACTCAACCAAATTCATTTTTTGGTTCATCATACTACCCCCTATAAGAAACTCATATGTACGAACCCATCACTCCACCCACATTTTTTCAATATCGATGAATTCCTTAATTATGCATATTTCAAACACGTTTAAGCCAATAATGAAAAAAGTTGAAGCTTTAGACAATTCAGCCAAATTCATTTTTTGGTTCATCATACTATCCCCTATAAGAAACTCATATGTACGAACCCATCACTCCAGCCACATTTTTTCAATATCGATGAATTCCTTAATTATGTGTATTTCAAACACGTTTAAGCCAATATTGAAAAAAGTTGAAGCTTTAGACAACTCAACCAAATTCATTTTTTGGTTCATCATACTATCCCCTATAAGAAACTGATATGTACGAACCCATCACTCCAGCCACATTTTTTCAATATCGATGAATTCCTTAATTATGTGTATTTCAAACACGTTTAAGCCAATATTGAAAAAAGTTGAAGCTTTAGACAACTCAACCAAATTCATTTTTTGGTTCATCATACTACCCCCTATAAGAAACTCATATGTATGAACCCATCACTCCACCCACATTTTTTCAATATCGATGAATTCCTTAATTATGCATATTTCAAACACGTTTAAGTTGATATTGAAAACTGTTGAAGCTTTAAACGTTTAAGTTAATATCAGAGAATTTCTTAATTAAAACAATGTTATCAGAATGAATAATGGATTAGAATGACTCTGGTAGTTTTCTTTGTAAGAACATGCACACAGCTTCATCATACTTCAGACTATATTTAGACCTAATTAATTCAGTCAATATCTGCAAAGTGGAAAGAAAAGTTGTGTATGACTCAAGGAACTGTGTGTGACTTACTTTTGGTATTATCACAAACTTAGTGTTGTTATTTAATAACGTTGATGATTGTTTATAGATATCTGATTGCATACCTTGTAAATAATATACAATTTCATCCACCTGAGAAAATAAATTATGTTATATTCTCGTCATAATTTTACAGATATTCACCATATCCTGCAGTTTTATTGGCCACATATTCAAATGTACTGCAAGATTCTGAACTACTTTGGATGTTTCTGGATTACTATAAGCACTCATGCAATCACCGGCATATAATAGTCTAACTGTTGGCTAATGTTTATATATATTATATATGTATATATTATTTTTATTTTATAATTATGATACTCTACCTCAAATTTACTGATGGAATCACGTATAAAATTTCTGTTAAAGATTTCGCAACTGTGAAAACACGATTATACACATGGATTTGTGTCATCAAACATCAATTTTACTCACTGATCTGATGGCCTATGCAGTTTGGGGTATTGTTTTAAATAAAACTCTTTTCCCCATGGTATGCTGAACAATTCTTCCTCTTCGTCAGCTGGAGTAAATTTATTAATAAACTGTGGAATCAACAGTCCATTTCCTTCTGGATCTTTGTCAACTTTATAATAATTTCAATTCAAATCTTATGTGTCTATAGACTATATAAATTAACTTACCTTGCCACAAATTATTATCATCCGAGTAATGTGATGAAATTGGTGATGTTGAAAAATCTGTTACTGAGGATCATTTTCGTAATGTTTATATTGCATACTAAAGATTCTTACCATCATCTTGTATTTTTACATGTTTAGTAATTTCTTGCATGTCATCCTCAGATAATAAGCAATTAACATCTGGGCTAAAAACCAATTGAGATGTATCCTTAAATTAGACTTCTAGTTATCTTATACCTTTTTAATAACTGTTGTAATAGCCATCTTCCATCTTCACTACACAAAACACTTTGCTCATCCACTACAAATTTATGCTCTTTGTATAGTATGTAAAGGTACTAAATAATAAATGTTCAAAGTGTGTGTAGAATAATAATTGAATGGTGAAAGTACAAAACTTACTTACTTTGCAAATAAATAAATTTCTGTGAAATTCAATGTTCTGTACAGTCATGTATTGAAACAGATGCAACATTATATACTATAATTATTGTGTAACTAACCTTCATTACTATTAGTGACCAGTGACTGTATTTCCTGCCAAGGGCATGGTATAACGAATGACGAATAGCCACTAATCTCCTAACATACATGGTATATTTTTCATCATATATAATTATTATAATGTGTTTGTGAGCAATTTATGTATGTAATTAACCTGAATTCATGTGATTCCTTCTCTAGATTTAATTTTGGATCTGCTGGAATGATGACAATGCACTGTTTTTGTATATCTGCTACCTACATTATTTTAAGAGTTGAAAACAATTGCATTAAGTTTCTCATAAATCACATACACAGAGCAGAAAGCTGCCTTCTTTTCTGATTAGAGATGTTACAGCTCTAATACAATCTGGATCGACCTGAATATATGGTGCTATAATCATTTCTGTTTATAACTAATGTACAGTATACCTCTATGTAATAAGATGGATCTGTTCTTTCTTTTTTTATCCAAGAATTGATTTGGTTTTCTGACACATCAACTATCAGGAACTCATCCTCTTTCTGCTTGAAAATGCACAAACAATAATTGATCTGTTTGTCACTGTCATATTGATTAGTTTGACCTTATTCTCAGCAACCAATTCATTGTAATAGAACAGTACAATCTGTATACAGACTAGAGTCTTATTTAATGATTATGATGTTAACTACTATACCTCTAAAGTGAGTTTTTCATCACTAACTAACAAATCCTTTAGGTTGTAATATGTAGTACCATTGAGGATTTCACTTGTACAATTAGTAGTGTATTCATTTTGGGCTGCTGAAAAGCATTAACAATGAATCAAGAGACAGAGAAGTATTGATTAATAAGTACACTTAAACTACCTTCTGAATGCTCTTCACTCTGTGTAATACATGTTGTTAATTTTATATTCTTAAATGACAGCAGTTCTAGTGCCATTATTTTTCTTATAATGTTTGCATCTGACTACAATAGAAACCATTTTATTTGAGGATAAACAGATGATGGTCAATTGTATTAGTATCAGTAACCATCTAACCTGAGTGAAACTAAGTTTACTATTGTGTATAAAGCACTTAGCAGCCTGTAAAAGGATTGCGAATGAGAACCATTTTATGCTTCTATATTATGTACCATGCAAACAAACACTCCACAATCGCATCCATTTGTTTGTCTTGGTGACTCACATTTCTATCGTCAGCAATAAAAAAAATGATAGTTTCAAATCATTAATATGTACTAACTTGTGAATCACAATATGACCAGTCACACATTGAAAGATGTATTCCTCTCTTTTCAATTGATTCACAACATAAATAGTACCTGTCACAACAAGTCATAGGGTCAAGCATTTCATAAAAATTTCTTTACAAACCAAGCCCAGTTCAATAAAGCTGGAGAAAGGCCATACAACGAATCAATCCAATACAGTATTTTGTCTTTAGTATGGACAATCTTATAATGGTAAAAAAAAACAACGTAAAAAATAACATGTTTTTAACTTGAATCAATACCATGAGAACCCAATGGCCTTGCTGGTGGATTGGGAACAATATGACATCCTGCTCAAATATATTGGTATGCTAATTATGAGTTCAGAAAACATGAAATTTTGATAATATTAATGAACACAAAAATACAGCATTAACCTTAGTATATCTCATTACTCCCTTGTAGCCCCTTGACATAAGGTTTGGCATGAAAACTGGATCAAACACATGCACTCTAATCCCATCCTAACAGTGTATACACCAAATTGATAAATTAAACTGTAAATATTATACCTTTTCTGCCGATATTGCTAAGTATTTCAAATACAGTAATAGTACCTATACCATGTCCTCTTGCAAGCCAGGTAAAGTAATAGTATGCTAGTATTAAATTCACACATTTAATGATTTAATATTGTGCTCATGTAGTTAGATACCTTCTCATTATGGATTTTTTGAGAAAACAGCTCAAATTCTGAAGTGCTCATCTGTTCATTGTAAATGAGTATATTGCAACCAAATTGAAAAATTAACCGTAATTTCAGCTTGTATTTGTAAATCCACATCTGATGTTTGTACATCACAAGGTAATGATGGTTGAAACTGTGAATAATTTCCAATACAGTGGGTGTATATACAGCTATTAAATTGTCATTAACCTCTACAGTGGTTGATGATTGAGGACGTTTCTTAATCGTACTAGACTGTAAATGGATTTCGATAAATACATGTAAAACAATTTACAACAGACACTCTCAGACTTACCACTGCCTCATTACAACAAGTAAAATGATCAGGAACATGATCATTCTTACAAAATGAATAGTAATCATGTATTTCTCCAATACAAAATAAACTAATTACCTTGGAATCATCAAGTAATTTAACTACTTCATCCTTGATGCCATTAATGTTGTAATACCAAACATTATAGACTGCCTTCACAAATGCTACACTTGGCTTTAATTTACCTGAAATGGACATAGATGCCCTCACCCAGTAACCATTTGGAAAGGAGAAGAGTGTATGGTGCACACTTGGCAACCCCTCCATTACAATGAATTGGAGCAACTTTGTAGAATCTACTTTAAACTTTCTTCTTGGTGCCTAAATACAATTTCATAATACAACCTCTTATTGAAATCAATAAACAAATAGTAAATACAGAATTTTAACAAAAAAATGTATAGAATGCACCAAACAAACAAACCATCAATGACAATTTCTCTCAGTGACAATTTCTCTCCAACGAATTTGTAAGCAATACATGTGCGTTGAATACACAGCTGCTTTGTCTGTATGTGAACAACATCATGGTTGGTTGCTGTTGGCTGTGTCTTTATCAATGGTTGGATGCTGTTGCAGCACGCTGGCTGTGTCTTTATCAATGGTTGGATGTTGTTGCAGCACGCCAGCCACTCCTCAAGGTTATTCATAAATTCTTGTTACCACAACTATTTTAATGGGCGGTCTTGTTTATAGTTGAATCAGCTGCTTTGACTCAACTGAAGTTAGCCCCACATACGTTCAGCCCCGCATTCTTGAGGTTTTGAAGTTAACCACAAAAATTTCCCTGCTAAATATCTGGCAACCTGCAGCCTCTCATTCAAAATTTATAACAATACCCGCTACTCATATTTATAAAGGTAGGTTTTATAAATTATTGCTGCATCTAACAAGGTATATCTAATTCTGCATCTAACAAGGTATATCTAATTCTGTATTCTAACTGGCTCCAATGCTTTGGCTTCACATCATCCCAGTAGTTGGCTGTGCTCCAACATACTTATAAATTGTATGATTATATACACAATTATTATATATATATATATTGAGTAGATATTCCTGTTAATACAAAATTACAAGCAACCTGCTACACAACATTAAACAATTCCACTGGTGTCAAAGAAACTATTTAAGACGTCAAGGAGTTTCCAAGTAATAAATTGCTCTTTATTAAAAACCAGAATGGACAAAGAATGTAATAAAGATAACTTGTTTGTAATTTTATGCATTGTATATATGACAGAATGAACAGATCAAAAACGAACAATTGTGTAAAAATAATATGCTGTGGGTGAACATCGGAATAACAGGCACACTGGATAACTACTGTATTGCTGATCAGTGTGAGAGCAGATAAAGACATTGTCATAATATTATTATAATAAAAGTATATTACATAAATATGTGTTTATACAACATACAGATATAAGTAATTTAATGAATTATATTTTTATAGAATTACTAATGCAGAGATGTCACCATCAACATTAGCTAGCCTGTAAGTAAATAATTATATGTAAATTGTACTGATCACAATACACGCTAATAGTCTAACTTAAAAATATTTGTAAGTGACTGATACTATTATTAAAGTGATTTTCCTATTCATATGTATGCTAGGTATACATCTAAAAGTCACTTGGATTTAGTTGTTACTATGTTAGTTCAATGGCGAATTCAAATTTAAGGAACCCCCATTCAATGATCACAATATACGCTGATGGTCTATCTTAAATCGCTATACTTGTGAGTAACTGATACTATTATTAAAGTGATTTTCCGATTCATATGTATGCTAGGTATATATCTAAAAGTCACTTGGATTTAGTTGTTACTATGTTAGTTCAATGGCGAATTCAAATTTAAGGAACACCCATTCAATGATCACAATATACGCTGATGGTCTATCTTAAATCGCTATACTTGTGAGTAACTGATACTATTATTAAAGTGATTTTCATATTCACATGTATGTTAGGGATCTAAAAGTCACTTGGATTTAGTTGTTACTATGTTAGTTCAATGGCGAATTCAAATTTAAGGAACGCCCATTCAATGATCACAATATACGCTGATGGTCTATCTTAAATCGCTATACTTGTGAGTAACTGATACTATTATTAAAGTGATTTTCATATTCACATGTATGTTAGGGATCTAAAAGTCACTTGGATTTAGTTGTTACTATGTAAGTTCAATGGCGAATTCAAATTTAAGGAACGCCCATTCAATGATCACAATATACGCTGATGGTCTATCTTAAATCGCTATACTTGTGAGTAACTGATACTATTATTAAAGTGATTTTCCGATTCATATGTATGCTAGGTATATATCTAAAAGTCACTTGGATTTAGTTGTTACTATGTTAGTTCAATGGCGAATTCAAATTTAAGGAACCCCCATTCAATGATCACAATATACGCTGATGGTCTATCTTAAATCGCTATACTTGTGAGTAACTGATACTATTATTAAAGTGATTTTCCGATTCATATGTATGCTAGGTATATATCTAAAAGTCACTTGGATTTAGTTGTTACTATGTTAGTTCAATGGCGAATTTAAATTTAAGGAACACCCATTCAATGATCACAATATACGCTGATGGTCTATCTTAAATCGCTATACTTGTGAGTAACTGATACTATTATTAAAGTGATTTTCATATTCGCATGTATGTTAGGGATCTAAAAGTCACTTGGATTTAGTTGTTACTATGTAAGTTCAATGGCGAATTCAAATTTAAGGAACGCCCATTCAATGATCACAATATACGCTGATGGTCTATCTTAAATCGCTATACTTGTGAGTAACTGATACTATTATTAAAGTGATTTTCCGATTCATATGTATGATAAAATTCATATGTATGATAAAATTACCTTGCATATATAATTATTATACCAGTCACTGAGACATCTAAATTTAAATCTTTTTGCTTCTGCTTTGAAAACTGCTATATTAAAATTTACATTTCCCAGTTAAATAATGTTTTTACAACTAAATTATCATTCTATACCAGCTCTCTTTCAAGTTGATCAGATTTTATTTGTGTCCTACTATTAACTTGTTTCTAAGTAATAGTTAGTATCTCTAAAATATTATGCAATTATAATATGTAACAGTTCGTTACCTGATCATCATCTGGTAACAGTTGCATAACTTGAGATTGTACAAGCTGTAAATCCTTATGCCAATAGCAGTATACTGCTTTGATAAATGCAGGAGAAGGTTTTGATCTTCCTGAAAGTTCCTGAGACAGTCTCATCCAATACCCATCAGGTGTTGTGCGTGAACCTTTTTTACATTTTGGAGGCAAACCATGTAGACATATAAGCTCCACTAATCTCTTAGTACAGATTTTGTACTTTTTCCTTCGACCCTAAATGTCAATAGCATAATGTCATACAATTCAATGTTCTTGATCCATACCATGTCAACCGAGCTTGAATAACAACTCTACTCCAACTACTAACCAGTACTATGACTATAAGGAAGTTAATCTTGACCACTTTTGTAATGGTTTTATATAGTGAAATGATTATAAGAAGAAATAAGTATTACACAATATGGAAGATTCTAGATTGAGCATTACACAACATAACACAAAATGTATTACACAACCTAAGAAAGTTCTAGACTATAAATATATAATTCTTGTGAAAAGTATTGCACAACATAACACTTAACAGAAAATTATTATGCAACTTAACATACTGATAGTAATACACAACATATATTATAGCACTTGTTAGACAAATAACAAAATAAAGTTCTAGACTGTATTATATGGTGACACTTGTAAAAATTATTATAAAACAACATTAAAAAAATAACAGAAGGTAGACCTAGACAAATAGAACACAACATTACTGCTCTCAGCGAAATCCTAGATTATTCTTTCACTTTGTCCGTTTTGGAAACAACCAGTCCCTAAGTTTAACATGTTACATATATTATATATTAATAATAATTATCATAAACTTAGTTATATATAATATATATAATAATTATCATATTATCGCAACTAGCCAGCCCCACCCGCACGATAGTTAAATCAGCCCAACCCTTGTACATTCCACAACAAGTTAATAAACCAAAAGAATTTCGCTAGGCGGGGTTTACAGTGAGGTGTGGAATGCGAGGCTACTGAATGTGAGGCTAACTTCAATTGAGTGCTGCTTTGTCATCGAATCAGTCGCCAGCTTCAGCTCGGTGAAAGTGTATTGAATTCAAGATAAAAGAGTGAAGTAAGTTATCTAATATTATAATTATTAAAGTATTACTTATTAGTTTGGAGAACTCCCCTACTTACAACTCAATTGAAGTTAGCCTCACATTCAGTAGCCTCGCATTCCACACCTCACTGTAAACCCCGCCTAGCGAAATTCTTTTGGTTTATTAACTTGTTGTGGAATGTACAAGGGTTGGGCTGATTTAACTATCGTGCGGGTGGGGCTGGCTAGTTGCGATAATATGATAATTATTATATATATTATATATAACTAAGTTTATGATAATTATTATTAATATATAATATATGTAACATGTTAAGCTTAGGGACTGGTTGTTTCCAAAACGGACAAAGTGAAAAATAATCTAGGATTTCGCTGAGAGCAGTAATGTTGTGTTCTATTTGTCTAGGTCTACCTTCTGTTATTTTTTTAATGTTGTTTTATAATAATTTTTACAAGTGTCACCATATAATACAGTCTAGAACTTTATTTTGTTATTTGTCTAACAAGTGCTATAATATATGTTGTGTATTACTATCAGTATGTTAAGTTGCATAATAATTTTCTGTTAAGTGTTATGTTGTGCAATACTTTTCACAAGAATTATATATTTATAGTCTAGAACTTTCTTAGGTTGTGTAATACATTTTGTGTTATGTTGTGTAATGCTCAATCTAGAATCTTCCATATTGTTTAATACTTATTTCTTCTTATAATCATTTCACTATATAAAACCATTACAAAAGTGGTCAAGATTAACTTCCTTATAGTCATAGTACTGGTTAGTAGTTGGAGTAGAGTTGTTATTCAAGCTCGGTTGACATGGTATGGATCAAGAACATTGAATTGTATGACTTTATGCTATTGACATTTAGGGTCGAAGGAAAAAGTACAAAATCTGTACTAAGAGATTAGTGGAGCTTATATGTCTACATGGTTTGCCTCCAAAATGTAAAAAAGGTTCACGCACAACACCTGATGGGTATTGGATGAGACTGTCTCAGGAACTTTCAGGAAGATCAAAACCTTCTCCTGCATTTATCAAAGCAGTATACTGCTATTGGCATAAGGATTTACAGCTTGTACAATCTCAAGTTATGCAACTGTTACCAGATGATGATCAGGTAACGAACTGTTACATATTATAATTGCATAATATTTTAGAGATACTAACTATTACTTAGAAACAAGTTAATAGTAGGACACAAATAAAATCTGATCAACTTGAAAGAGAGCTGGTATAGAATGATAATTTAGTTGTAAAAACATTATTTAACTGGGAAATGTAAATTTTAATATAGCAGTTTTCAAAGCAGAAGCAAAAAGATTTAAATTTAGATGTCTCAGTGACTGGTATAATAATTATATATGCAAGGTAATTTTATCACCATTTTTAACTTTCAAATTACAGGATTACTTCGCAGTGAAAGTATTTCTAATTTGAGTACAAAAAATATTGCTGATGTGAGTATGACACCAGTACCTAATATCACAACATTAAGTTCAGTGCCAACCATAACAATCCCTATGAGTATACCACACCAGTTAACGGAAGGAAAATACGATGAAGAAAATGCTGAATTGTATTGTTTATGTAAAAAACCTTATGATGAGCGGTATGTCCTAAGCATACCAATGCACATTATTTATTTATCTGAACTACATGCAGGTTTATGCTGATGTGCAACTTCTGCTTACAGTTCTATCATTTAGATTGCATTGGTCTGGATATATCTGAAGAAAAAGCAAAGAGTATTGGAATTTATAAATGCTCTTTATGTGAAATTAATGGGAAAACAGAAGTTCTTTATGAAGAAGGTATATACATAAATGTTTTAGAAACCACAATTGTTTGATTGATTAGCATTTCTCTTTTCAGAGAATCGCTACAAAACAGCTATGAATCTTGCATATGGAGAGGTATTGAATAGGCTATAGATATGATTGTATATATATAGTTTTAATTAATTTATCTTAATGCACATAACATTAATCAATGTAGGAAAAACTTGATGCTGGACTTCCACTTTACCTTTCAACTCCGTTAGAATGGTCAGAAAAAAAGTTGCAAGTATATTATTGTAGTAATCTATTATCATTTTGGAATTATTGACATTATTCCTACACAGCACCATGTTTCTTCTCCTGATTGGGAGGAAAACAGTTATTTTTGTGCATCACTTCAAAAGGAAGTTAAGATAAAGCTCTCTTGGGATGAGTGGGAATCCATGGGAGGTCCCCAACATACTCTCAGTGATGAATGGTATATTCCCGTCATAAAACTATTGTCAGCAACAAACCCATTTTGTACGTTGATGTTTGACAGAAAGTGGGTGAAGAAATCATTTCGAAAACAGTCTAAATATCTTTTTAGATGCTATGGTCACTGTGCTTTTGCAAATTGCCAAGTATCCTTCCGTTTTTGTGTTTTGGATGCAAAATTTGAGCCAAAAAATCACCAATCGCTTGATGTAGAAATTTATTATAATGGTAATCCTTTTCATTTAAAAGGTGAGAAACATTCTCGACCAATCAAAAAGTCAGAACGTTCTCTCCTTAAGCATTCGTTGAAGTTTAATTCACCATCTTCCATTTATATGAAAAGATTCTCCAAACTCTCCGAGATAGAACTTGATTCAGGAAATAGGGATAAAGTTGGAAGTAGTCCGTCTGTCTTACAAAAAATTTCCTCTGAGGGTAAAAAAGAGGAATACAGAGATGTTGATCTGATTACCTCTCTTCACATACTGAAGTGTGAATTTGATGGTACTCACTCAGCTGGCCATGGAGCATGTGCCGAATACATTCAAAGAATTTGTGCATTTCCTTTCCATGTGATGTGCTACACTCCAATTGGAATTCGCTTGTATCATTACCTTGCCAAAGACAGTACGTTATTTTGTGATGCTACTGGAACAATTGTATCCATGAAAGGTCAGAATTGCATCAAAGATAAAGCTTTGTATTATGCCTTAGTTTTGAGACATCCTTCAGGCAAGCATCCTCCGGTTGCCTTTGCAGAATTTTTATCAAACGAACACTCTGTTCTTGCTGTTTGTTTCTTCTTAGAAAATTTCCGAAATCACGAAAGAAACATTTATGGTCGAAAAAACCTCATAATCCCAAAGCACGTGGTCATTGACAGGAGCTTAGTTTTACTGTTGAGCTTTCTAAAAGTTTATAATTCTGAGTCTCTTTCTGATTATGTACATCGGTGTTTTAGAATAGTGACTGGGTGTGCAGAGACAGGTGATCATAACTTAATGTTCATCCATGCATGTGTAAGTCATGTGATGAAAAGTGCTAGGAATGATTTCAAAAAGCTCTTGTAAGTGTATAGTATTCATTTATTTTAGAATATTTGCACATTGCTATTTCATTTATTGCAGCAAAGGTGAAGGTTATCGATTTGCCATGTATGCATTTTCCATCCTTCTTAATTCATGGAGTTTAGAACGATTTATTTCAAGACTGAGACTCTGTGTTACTGTTTTCCAGTCACCTACTGTTGATGAACCTGTGTACAGTAGTTACGAACAGTTAATGCAAATAATGAGAGAGCTGCCAAATGAAGAGAATGAGAGTGATGAAAGTCCATTGTTAACTGATCATAATCTCCTCAGTGACGATTTTTCAGAAGATACTTCTGAAGAAAGAGAAGTTTACATGGAAGCTAGTAGGCCTTTCCTTCCTTATATAATGGGAAGGATAAGCGATGTACATATATCAGGTAATAGTGATGGTAAATCTAATAATCTCTTTCAGTTTGGGTGGCTGAACACTATGGAACGAAAGTGGCTATCTCTAACACCATTTTGGTCATGCATCCTAAGAGGTATCATTCTACATTCATTTAATTGGCAACTCACTTTGTCTTCAATTAAATAGGTGATCCATCTCGTTACAAGGATTGGCAAGGTGCCCAGTCTACTGAGTTTGCTGATGTGTCTGCAGTGAGTTTGCAATATTGAACTACCATGTTAATAAAGTCGCTTTAATTTGTTTAGCAAGTTGCTGTAGAGAGAACTTCAGGAGCAATTGAGGCCTGGAATGGTATATTAAAGAATAATGACCATCCCAACCATCGCCTGAGACCAGATATTTTTATTAAAGATCATTACCCAATACTTAAGGGTAGGCAAATGGCTTTTATCGACAATTTGTCCTCTAAACAGAAGAAAAAATTGACAGTCAGTGTTTCCTTACTTTAGTTATGGTATGTAATAATCAACTTTTTTTGCAGAGAACCTTGAATAAACCGAACAAACCGTTGAAGGAAGAGTGGGCAAGGAGACCTAAGAAGAGGAAGTTACCTTTTACTAATCGTGGAGTTTATCAGCAACCACCATTAAAAAACTTCAAAATTTTAAAGTATGGTTATACTACAAATGAATTCGAACATGCATGCACACAGTAATTCCCTATATGCATTCACTATAATAGCACCCCAGAGCAAGATGAAGTAGACAAAATGGACCCAGTTTTGGATTGTGTAATCATTAAAAGCAGCAGGTATGTGGCACTTATAAAAATTTTTGCTGTTCATTTATCAATTTTGCTTAAGAGCAACTAGTCAGAAAACTGAGGTAAATATTAAATATGATATTATACTCAATCCTATGTCACAAAATGCTTTGTCTAGGATATTACATCGTTGCCTATAATCTTGAGAAAGCAGCCAAATAGGGGCATTTCTAATAAATGTTTGAAGTATTGTTGGGGTAACTCAGTCATTCAAGCCCTGGAATGCACTAGCCTGCCACGTTTTCTACAAGGTAAACTTACACTACTGACCTCATTTTATATTCAACATGCATGTCACGCTCAACAGGAATTCCATTGAATAAGATGCAACAGGATTACCTTGAATTACATTGTCGCTTACAAAAAGGAAAGATTGGTGATGCATCAACTCTTCTGGTAAATTGTATTTTTGTTTCTTTCCTTAATGTGCTTTGCATTCCACAGCAAGGGATCACTTCTATGAACATGACTTTGCAAAATGATGCTGCAGAAGGATTGCTAATATTGTGCAACAACTTGGAGGTCTTATATTCATGCAGACTTTTATCTTGTTATTGAATTCAATTTTGTAAAGGACAATGATGATCAGCTAACTTCCATTTTAATTGAAAGAACAGGAATTTGTTCAGATTGTAACTTTGTAAGTGATTATTTATTATTATCCATTATATTAGTCTCTTTTTCAAAAAAAGGTTAAGCAAGAAGTTGTTACACATTATCACTGTGAAATGAATATGACCATACAAGTGAAATCAAGCACTGTGTCTGAGTTGTATTCACAATTTCTTAGTTTGACAACATCTGAGGGATTGTTAACTTGCAAAAGGTAATGTAATGTAATAAATAAATGAAATGTAATAGTATTTGCCAAATGTTTGTGCAGTGCCTGTGGAATTTGTACTAAACATTTATCTGTATCTGGCAAGCTGATCAAACTACCTGATACATTACTCATGTGCTTTTGTCGTGTTGGAGGTGCCATGCCATCAAAGTGTGGAGTAATCTTGGAAAGGTTTGTAAGAATGTATTACACATGATGTTGATAACAACATATTTGCATTGCATTTCAAGATACTTTTCTGCAAGTCTTCATGATTCAAGTATAATGTCGTACACATTGGCCTCTATTATTGTAAGACAAAACTATAGACTTTATATTGTGTTTTTATGTCTTTGAACTTCATCAGATTCATCATGGTGGGACCAGAGGTGGGACTAACTCTGGACATTGTAAATAGTTTTGCAAAAATAAATTAAAATATTACATCTAATTGGATTAACAGATACATCTCTGGTATGGGATAATGAATGTTGGATCCATTATAACGATTCAAGTGTCACATACGAGAATGCAGACTATCACCTGGATGAATATGTTGCAGTATGTACTTGTATGATGTCAGCAAAAGCATTAATGATATCTTTACCTTTCAATTGCAGACAAACGTGGCAATAGCAGTGTACACATCACCAGATTCAAAGGTAAATGTATACACTATGGTTTTGTTGTAGACATTGGTACTTTATAATTATAGTGAGTGTATTGATTAGGTGTTTTTGAAGCCATTAGCTGGATGGCCACCACCACTCTCTCCAAGATTGCCTCCAGTAAATAATTATTATTTAGTATTATATATATTATATATAATCTTCACAATTCATGCACAGTGTGAGACATTTGGATTACATTGCACAACTAAGGTATACTTGTAAATCTCACTGCATTGCTGACTTTTTCATTTAGGTATGGAATGACTTGGTTGAGAGTAACTCAGACATCCACCTGCAGTCATTCAGAGGAACAACCTGGCTTTTATCTGAGGTTTGCTTGGAATCACTCATTTGTAAATTAACTAATACTTCCATAATAGGCTATTGTGAAGTATCTCCATCTACTTTGTACTGAATTAAAAGTGTGTTGTTGTGTACACATCATGTAAAGAATATTATTTTTTGTAAACAGAATAAAACGAGAATGCATTGTTTTGATCCTGTGTTCTTACCCAAACTAAAAGCAAATGGTTACCATGCTGTTCAAAAATTCACAAAGGTAACCCATTCAAGTCATTCAATCACTTTATAAATAAATTCTATGTTTGCTTTGCATAGCATGTCGATATATTTTCCATGGAATACCTGCTATTTCCAGTGCATTTGTCATCACATTGGGTCCTTGTTGTAAGTTCAGAGATTGTGTGCAATAATATTAATCATCATGGTTATTATATACAGGTGATAGGCATGGATGATCAGATCATCTACTACATAGATCATCTACACAATGAATCTCCCACTACTGTGAACTGGATATGGTATATAACCACTAATTTATATACAATAATTTTATTATGAATTTGTATCTCTGCATTTTGTATAGGTATTACTTATGTCAGGAAAGCATACAAAGAAGATATGCAACACTTAGAAGATGTAATTGGAGATACGCAAATTCTAAGGTGCAAATACAATGACAAATACATTGAAATTTCATTTGTTACATAAGTATCTTTACATAATTTTAATTATAGGACATTAAACTTATGCACCAAATGAATAGCTATGACTGTGGAATTTATTTGCTAATGGTAAGAATAAATATGTCCATTAATATCAGTGCAATATTTATTAACAATAATAATCGTTATTTAAAGGCTGCCAGGTGTTTTGCAATGAAATGTAAACTGTCATACACAGTGGTGAATATTATTATATCACTCTAATTTCATGTCTTTAAGTTTGTTGACCACAGGAAGCAGCTGCTCTAGCAAGGAAACAATTCTTGTATGAAATAATGACAAACAAGATAAGAATTGACAATGAATGTAAGTTGAAGTGTTAAAAGTTGGCCTATGTCATTGAATTACAGTAAATGCATATTTACACGTTCATTTATACGTCAAACTGTAAAAGAATTAGAGGTATTTATGTACAGTATTCATAAGTGTATGCACATGATATACTTTTATTTTAGCCAACACTTCGACAACTTTATTTGGGGGAATGTCAAAGTGACTTCCCTAAACATGTGCAAACATTGAAGAAGCTCGGAGTACATAAATGTGCACCTTGGCCTATTGAACTTATGGATATGGTATGTCTCTGTATATCATGTGGTAGTAGAATAAATATTATGTAATTATATTTATTCAGGAATTTGAAGTACAGTATTTTGTTATGGGTCTTGAAAGTGATATTTTGAAGAAACCTATTATGTCTTTTCAACACAATATTAATGTATACGTAATATGGCCAGAGGTAAGAAAAGATATAACATTGTTGCGTTATGTTGAAGATTCAACATGTGATGTGTTCACTAGATCCTCACTGCCCTCATCATGAAAAAGTACAACATGAAGTACAGTGAAGCCGTAAATACTTTCTTGTCAAGATCGCTTCCAAAAGATTAATAATTATGTTAAATTATTAAAATGTATCAACTTATCTTTACTATTATTATATTATTTTATATACAGTTATTGTGAAATGAAATTGTAATCTCAAAAGCAGACAAAATGTACCAAAATAATATTTGAATAGGTGGTGATTACACATAAATGAATAAAAGTGACATTCAGATCCCTATACATATAAGTCACTCACAAGTATAGCGATTTAAGATAGACCATCAGCGTATATTGTGATCATTGAATGGGTGTTCCTTAAATTTGAATTCGCCATTGAACTAACATAGTAACAACTAAATCCAAGTGACTTTTAGATCCCTAACATACATGTGAATATGAAAATCACTTTAATAATAGTATCAGTTACTCACAAGTATAGCGATTTAAGATAGACCATCAGCGTATATTGTGATCATTGAATGGGTGTTCCTTAAATTTGAATTCGCCATTGAACTAACATAGTAACAACTAAATCCAAGTGACTTTTAGATCCCTAACATACATGTGAATATGAAAATCACTTTAATAATAGTATCAGTTACTCACAAGTATAGCGATTTAAGATAGACCATCAGCGTATATTGTGATCATTGAATGGGCGTTTCTTAAATTTGAATTCGCCATTGAACTAACATAGTAACAACTAAATCCAAGTGACTTTTAGATCCCTAACATACATGTGAATATGAAAATCACTTTAATAATAGTATCAGTTACTCACAAGTATAGCGATTTAAGATAGACCATCAGCGTATATTGTGATCATTGAATGGGCGTTCCTTAAATTTGAATTCGCCATTGAACTAACATAGTAACAACTAAATCCAAGTGACTTTTAGATCCCTAACATACATGTGAATATGAAAATCACTTTAATAATAGTATCAGTTACTCACAAGTATAGCGATTTAAGATAGACCATCAGCGTATATTGTGATCATTGAATGGGCGTTCCTTAAATTTGAATTCGCCATTGAACTAACATAGTAACAACTAAATCCAAGTGACTTTTAGATCCCTAACATACATGTGAATATGAAAATCACTTTAATAATAGTATCAGTTACTCACAAGTATAGCGATTTAAGATAGACCATCAGCGTATATTGTGATCATTGAATGGGTGTTCCTTAAATTTGAATTCGCCATTGAACTAACATAGTAACAACTAAATCCAAGTGACTTTTAGATATATACCTAGCATACATATGAATCGGAAAATCACTTTAATAATAGTATCAGTTACTCACAAGTATAGCGATTTAAGATAGACCATCAGCGTATATTGTGATCATTGAATGGGCGTTCCTTAAATTTGAATTCGCCATTGAACTAACATAGTAACAACTAAATCCAAGTGACTTTTAGATCCCTAACATACATGTGAATATGAAAATCACTTTAATAATAGTATCAGTTACTCACAAGTATAGCGATTTAAGATAGACCATCAGCGTATATTGTGATCATTGAATGGGCGTTCCTTAAATTTGAATTCGCCATTGAACTAACATAGTAACAACTAAATCCAAGTGACTTTTAGATCCCTAACATACATGTGAATATGAAAATCACTTTAATAATAGTATCAGTTACTCACAAGTATAGCGATTTAAGATAGACCATCAGCGTATATTGTGATCATTGAATGGGTGTTCCTTAAATTTGAATTCGCCATTGAACTAACATAGTAACAACTAAATCCAAGTGACTTTTAGATCCCTAACATACATGTGAATATGAAAATCACTTTAATAATAGTATCAGTTACTCACAAGTATAGCGATTTAAGATAGACCATCAGCGTATATTGTGATCATTGAATGGGCGTTCCTTAAATTTGAATTCGCCATTGAACTAACATAGTAACAACTAAATCCAAGTGACTTTTAGATCCCTAACATACATGTGAATATGAAAATCACTTTAATAATAGTATCAGTTACTCACAAGTATAGCGATTTAAGATAGACCATCAGCGTATATTGTGATCATTGAATGGGTGTTCCTTAAATTTGAATTCGCCATTGAACTAACATAGTAACAACTAAATCCAAGTGACTTTTAGATATATACCTAGCATACATATGAATCGGAAAATCACTTTAATAATAGTATCAGTTACTCACAAGTATAGCGATTTAAGATAGACCATCAGCGTATATTGTGATCATTGAATGGGCGTTCCTTAAATTTGAATTCGCCATTGAACTAACATAGTAACAACTAAATCCAAGTGACTTTTAGATCCCTAACATACATGTGAATATGAAAATCACTTTAATAATAGTATCAGTTACTCACAAGTATAGCGATTTAAGATAGACCATCAGCGTATATTGTGATCATTGAATGGGCGTTCCTTAAATTTGAATTCGCCATTGAACTAACATAGTAACAACTAAATCCAAGTGACTTTTAGATCCCTAACATACATGTGAATATGAAAATCACTTTAATAATAGTATCAGTTACTCACAAGTATAGCGATTTAAGATAGACCATCAGCGTATATTGTGATCATTGAATGGGTGTTCCTTAAATTTGAATTCGCCATTGAACTAACATAGTAACAACTAAATCCAAGTGACTTTTAGATCCCTAACATACATGTGAATATGAAAATCACTTTAATAATAGTATCAGTTACTCACAAGTATAGCGATTTAAGATAGACCATCAGCGTATATTGTGATCATTGAATGGGTGTTCCTTAAATTTGAATTCGCCTTGAACTAACATAGTAACAACTAAATCCAAGTGACTTTTAGATCCCTAACATACATGTGAATATGAAAATCACTTTAATAATAGTATCAGTTACTCACAAGTATAGCGATTTAAGATAGACCATCAGCGTATATTGTGATCATTGAATGGGTGTTCCTTAAATTTGAATTCGCCATTGAACTAACATAGTAACAACTAAATCCAAGTGACTTTTAGATATATACCTAGCATACATATGAATCGGAAAATCACTTTAATAATAGTATCAGTTACTTACAAGTATAGCGATTTAAGATAGACCATCAGCGTATATTGTGATCATTGAATGGGCGTTCCTTAAATTTGAATTCGCCATTGAACTTACATAGTAACAACTAAATCAAAGTGACTTTTAGATCCCTAACATACATGTGAATATGAAAATCACTTTAATAATAGTATCAGTTACTCACAAGTATAGCGATTTAAGATAGACCATCAGCGTATATTGTGATCATTGAATGGGCGTTCCTTAAATTTGAATTCGCCATTGAACTAACATAGTAACAACTAAATCCAAGTGACTTTTAGATCCCTAACATACATGTGAATATGAAAATCACTTTAATAATAGTATCAGTTACTCACAAGTATAGCGATTTAAGATAGACCATCAGCGTATATTGTGATCATTGAATGGGCGTTCCTTAAATTTGAATTCGCCATTTAACTAACATAGTAACAACTAAATCCAAGTGACTTTTAGATCCCTAAAATACATGTGAATATGAAAATCACTTTAATAATAGTATCAGTTACTCACAAGTATAGCGATTTAAGATAGACCATCAGCGTATATTGTGATCATTGAATGGGCGTTCCTTAAATTTGAATTCGCCATTGAACTAACATAGTAACAACTAAATCCAAGTGACTTTTAGATCCCTAACATACATGTGAATATGAAAATCACTTTAATAATAGTATCAGTTACTCACAAGTATAGCGATTTAAGATAGACCATCAGCGTATATTGTGATCATTGAATGGGCGTTCCTTAAATTTGAATTCGCCATTGAACTAACATAGTAACAACTAAATCCAAGTGACTTTTAGATATATACCTAGCATACATATGAATCGGAAAATCACTTTAATAATAGTATCAGTTACTCACAAATATTTTTAAGTTAGACTAATAGCGTGTATTGTGATCAGTACAATTTACATATAATTATTTACTTACAGGCTAGCTAATGTTGATGGTGACATCTCTGCATTAGTAATTCTATAAAAATATAATTCATTAAATTACTTATATCTGTATGTTGTATAAACACATATTTATGTAATATACTTTTATTATAATAATATTATGACAATGTCTTTATCTGCTCTCACACTGATCAGCAATACAGTAGTTATCCAGTGTGCCTGTTATTCCGATGTTCACCCACAGCATATTATTTTTACACAATTGTTCGTTTTTGATCTGTTCATTCTGTCATATATACAATGCATAAAATTACAAACAAGTTATCTTTATTACATTCTTTGTCCATTCTGGTTTTTAATAAAGAGCAATTTATTACTTGGAAACTCCTTGACGTCTTAAATAGTTTCTTTGACACCAGTGGAATTGTTTAATGTTGTGTAGCAGGTTGCTTGTAATTTTGTATTAACAGGAATATCTACTCAATATATATATATATAATAATTGTGTATATAATCATACAATTTATAAGTATGTTGGAGCACAGCCAACTACTGGGATGATGTGAAGCCAAAGCATTGGAGCCAGTTAGAATACAGAATTAGATATACCTTGTTAGATGCAGAATTAGATATACCTTGTTAGATGCAGCAATAATTTATAAAACCTACCTTTATAAATATGAGTAGCGGGTATTGTTATAAATTTTGAATGAGAGGCTGCAGGTTGCCAGATATTTAGCAGGGAAATTTTTGTGGTTAACTTCAAAACCTCAAGAATGCGGGGCTGAACGTATGTGGGGCTAACTTCAGTTGAGTCTACTTACACAAAAAGTGGAACTGAGAGTCTAGCTGAACAGTTTATCGTTCTATATATAGCCAACCAGCATAATTCCTGCTATCATCATAATAATTATTCTCATATTATGGTTAACAGTATGAGAATTTATGAATTTGTGAGAGGTACTGAAGTTTCACTTGGATATGATATAGTGTGACATTACTCCACACTTTTAATATGCATACTTTATACAAGTAGCATATGTGCTTGTCTCATGACTTTTCCTCCTCTACGTTAATGGGCAGTACCAATAGACTAGATATGATATGATTAGTATGAAGGAATTGTGACCCAACATATTAAATGCATTTGATTCTGATAGATGTTTACAATACTTCTTCATGTAAATAGTCGTTGCCTTACATCATATGTTGAACATGTTAATGGTTATTAACCCTTAGAGCACTGAGCCTGTTTTTCAAAATTCTTCCCATTTCCAACACTGGCGACTCTATTGCATATAATGTGGCCACCGTTCACTTTCTCTACCCCAAACTTGGCTCCTTTTTCGACATGGAGTACTACTTCCACCAACTTGCTTACCGGGACTCGAAAGTCACCAAGCGCATCGTAGGATCAAGTCAAATGCAGTGCTCTCCCCTTTTTGACTGGAACTGGGGCTAACAAAATGACCCCACTGCATGTTGGCACCAGCTACACCCACGATTTCAGGTTTCACAGCAAGGAAAATGCCTCAGCTACCGACCAGAAGGTGTGGGCGAGGTCAAAAAATGCTAAATTCGTCAGCAGCGAGGGGGCACAGCCCCCTTCCAACCCCCGCATTAACGGGGGGACACCCCCCTTTAAAATTCCCCCCGTAGTCATTATTTAGGCCAAAGGCCAGCCGAAAAAACATCAACTTTTTTAAGCCATGTTCATCAGCTTGTGCTTGACGCCAATTACAAGCATTTGGACAGTTTCGTCAACATTCGTGTAGCCAGAAACAGATGGCGAACCACGTACGGGTGAAATGTCACATATATGTGACATCAGTGCTCTAAGGGTTAATGTATGTGTATGATTAGTAATCCCTTAATTTTTTCCAACGCTATTATCTAATAAACAAGAAAGTTAACGTGCTCTCATTAAGATTTTAGGTTTAGTCCCCAGATGATAAAGAGTGTATATAAACAGCAGAGGAGTATATCATTCCTGATCCCAGATGGAGTCTAATTCATAGTCTAATATAAAATATTGATACTACTATCCCTAGTATTCAAGATAATATATACATGTCATAATTCGGTGGCTATGGCAACAGACTACTAGTTTCTCATCCTTTGGGTGGATTTCCTCAATGAATATCATTATTAGGACGATGAAACTAATTTGTTTATTAAGTTATAGTAATGAATATAATTATATTCAAATGATTATTATGAGGTGGGGATAAGACACTACTATCCAATATACCTGGTATAATATATCTATTGATTTCTATTTTCCTTCATTTAATATATAGTTGTGGTAAATGTATTTTATGAATTACATTTCCCACAACTATTAAAATATACACGTATATAAATGATGATGGAATTACCGGAACTTATAAAGTTTACATATTTGTACTTCTTCATGTAATGTTCAATATACTACATCATATATTATATGACAGTATAGTTGTAAGGATGTGCCATGATGTTATATTTAGAATAGTGAATATTACATGTAGAAACTGTGTCAATGTTCCTGTTAAATACTCCATTACTATCATATACTCCTGATATTATTCAGAAACCTGTGAAATAAATATATAAATTGTTACTATCTCATTATTTACTTACTAATTGTCTAGATATTTGATAATACTGAAATTCAACATATTGGAAAACCACTACAAATGAATATGCGCCGGCAATGGGAATTGGTATGTTAGTATACATGTACATAATACATGTGTCTGTGAAATTTGTTTACATAATAATTATTATTAGTACTGATCACTGGTAATGGATCCTGTTTTAAGTAAGATTATGTGTGGATGGATCCTTTTCTTCACTAGTCTTGTACATTTTAGGAATGTAACTTGATTATATACATGTATAATAATAGAAAGATATTGAAATTAAGCTACTGAATGAAAAGAGCAAATGAGTATTTGAACAATGACCACACTTTTATTGACTATGATTAACTCATAATCATAGAAATTAATTAGTACTTTGTTATATCATGTGACTCATGATATAGGATAATAATTTGATAATATTGTACATTTGTACTATACTTAAAGTCAGGTAATTGAATTCCTCACCAGTACTAAACTAATAATACATTACATATATTCATGTAATAGAGTATACAAATGTACTAACTTGAGATATTTTATTAATTATAACAAGTTTATGATCAGTTTTGTTATTAATCTTTCAGTGAGAATTATAATTTATAATAAAACATATTTTATATTATACTATTTCTAATTACTTTAGAAGCAACAGTTATATGATGCAGCAAGGGGTGGAAATATTCAGAAAATCAAAGATGCGATTACTGATGGAGCAGATGTTAATACTACTAATGAGGTGAGTATACATCAAGATGAATTAAATTATAACATGACTAACAAGTATAATTTGTAGTATTATATGATTTCCAGTATCAATAAAATGAGTGATAGTGTAAGAAATTCATTTTAAAAAATAATAAATTCCATTGCTCATGTGAAAAGGTACAATTCCTCACAGAATACATATTCAGTCATTTTATACAGAAATTCAATGAAATTTGGTATCATTAGGCTTCTTGACTAATGTCTGTTTCCTGTACAAAATGACTGAATAGTGTTTAAATGTACTTGACTTGACAAAACATCCCATGACAAAATCATGAAGGGTTGTTTTTACCTTCGAGTCATATGCTACATAATATATATGTATGGTTTTGTTATGAGATGACTTGTACCTTATTGAATGGATGATCACATAATATATCATTTCACTAGGAAGTTTTATAGCCCACAGGTCCATCTCTACAATTGCTTTCCACGGCATTTAATATAATTATATATATATATATATATATATATATAATATATTCTATACACAGTTAAGGTGGAACTCTAGCTCGGTAATGATATTCATGACTTTTTTTAGTTACTATTGTTTTACAAGAAAATATTACAGCTACATACAAGATAACTATTCCTTTAAACAGATCTTCGGAAGAACTTCTTTCAGCTAAAATTTCGCAGCTGTCCAATACTTATCAGCCAAATCACAAAGAGCTGGAAATTGAACTTTTAGGTACATTTTTCTCGAGCATGATCGATCACATACATCTGAAATTAGACATAAATGCATTAGGGCTACAAAGTGTTCAGGCCACTTTTCTATTTAATTTTGTATTTTCACTGTAGTAACAATGGCTGCTACATGTACAAACAATGGAATTCCCACTCTTTGCGACAACTTCTCAACAAAATAGATTGAACAAATGGTAGACAGACACCTTCACTCCCTTCAAGTGAAATATGGAGGGCAAACGTTGTATTAGAACAGAGCGATGTGTACCTGAATACTCCTATACATTTCAGCTCACTATAAACTGCTTACTTTTTTCATCATGTGCTCCTGCTAACAGAAATCACATTTTTGTGGTTGCTGACAGTCCAACTTCCTTGGTTCAAGCATGGCGAACAGAACAAAGATTCCAATAATCAATTATTTGTGGTGGATAACGTGTAAAGTAATAAATATCATGAATAACAGGAAGTATTGTTAATTATTGAAACCCGTATCCGCTAAAGTTCCACCTTATGGATATTGCATCATTCCCAGGCACGCAGTCAATTAGTGGGTGTGGTGTGTAATGAAATGAGTACTAGAGCAGCAGGAAGAAAGCTGCTTGACTGCTTGTAGCTCATTAGTTCCAGTTTCTATGTATGCTAAGCTTACGTAAAAACTGGAACTAATAGTGGTTCTAGCTGTTGAAATATATTCTTATAATTCAATTACAACCTTTCAAAAAAGCAGAGTAGATAATCAAAATAATAATTGTAAAAAACTGTTTTGTTTGAGGCATAAGAAAGTCAGCCATGACAGATTACTGAATGTCGTACACCACACCATCCTAAAACCAAACATAGAGATACTTTTTCTCCATAATTATATCTTGTTGTGAATAATGCCATTCATGAAAACACAAATCACTAAAGTATTGTAAATGAAGGTTATGTAGGAAAGCATGTGAATACACATGATGTGATTGTATCATTACTTGAATTAAGACAGATTCTGTTCAATGGGAACACAATATTTGAGTGTCCTATCTTCTGCCATTGATTCAGCAACAATTTAATTAGTGAAGTCATTTGTCGATAAATGTGAATCTGTTTGTACTAAGTGATTTAGAGGAATTACAAAAGGCAAAGGTAAACAAATGAAGATATGGTGACCCTTCATACTGCTTTCAAAATGAACTCTATATATTATGTTGACTAAACAACTAAATGTATGATTTTGTTTGCATTGATAGTGGGTAGTATAGTAAGTAGCATTTGTGAATATTTAAAATTGCAAATGCTCAAAAAAGGGCTATTTGCTAATTACAAAACTTAAGTCTTTTCTTATCAGGGTACTTAAATACGAACCTATTATACCGATACAGAGTAAAATAGTAATGTACATACATATAATTTACTTACGTACATGTATATATAATATATATATATACCACAGCGAACAGTCACATCAAAGTTACCGACAGGTGTTTTATACGCGATATACACCCAACCACAAGTGGATATGAAACCACAGGGCTGATATAAGACCTATAATGATATTCATAATAAATTGCATCAGTCTGAGCATGCGCAGTCAAGTTGTAAATTGAAAAGATTTGGAAAAAGGAGCGTAGAACTGTAGATGTCAGGTAACATTGATGTACATGTTAGGTATAGAATCAATAGCAGCCCTCGGCTTCGCCTCGGGCTTCTATCTCGTGGTTCAGGTCTGATATTACTGATACACACCTCGAAGCCATGTTGTATATATTATATATATATATATATATTATTATTATTATATATATATACACGGTATATCTGTCAAGAGCGAGTGTGTAACTAGACTTACATGTAGGTAATATAGGACATATCTCCTAGTCACATCCTCAGCCATCCACTTGCCAAATATCTGAGAAAAGGTGATAGTCAAAGATGATCGTATTAAGGCAAATTTCATACTAATCTCAGAGAATGTCCACATTTGTGATGACATGATAGTATAACGTTTATAAACTATAAACCCTCACCATCATTTCAAACTATTAAGTTGGTTGATTAATTTAATATAATAGTGATAATTCAGTACTCCTCAACTAATACTACAATTAAGTCAACTATATGAAATATCAAGTAAGATATCCTATTCATGTGTAACATGTATGCAGAGTTATGTTTAACTAACTATTATAATTATAATATCACAAATATTTTGTATCACATTGGTTTTTTACTGTACTATTTATTTGACTTTCAATATCAGTTTAGATCGACTCCTCTTCATTATGCTGCAATGTACAATAAAGTTCAGGTGGCTCGTATATTAATTGATGCTAATGCTAACTTAGACTCTCTTCACGAGGTAATGATTAATTTTTTTTACATTAAGCAAACAATGATAATGAACAGTTAACGGTTCATTGAATCATCATGTATATATTGTGAACCACATTTAGTTCACAGTATGGCTTCATATGTATAAATACAGTCATTATCTACATTGTCATGTTCATTTGAACAACATAATTATCCTTTGTACAGTAGACACACAGTTTATAATGTTCTGTAGTTGAGTATTATATGAATGTTAGATAGAGTACAGTCCTAGATTACCATATATCAATCCAAAGCAAAGTAATTTTGTCACTAACTGTTATGTACATATAATTATGTATCATATGTTATCCCATAATGAAACAAAACTAGTACTCACAGACTAGTTGCTATGGCAACATACTGTTATCATGTACGTACAATAAAATTGTCAGGTGACTTCTGGTGTGATGAGATAGGCAGCCATCTAACTGCTTGTAATTTGTCAGTGATCACTAATTCTTATAATGTACATACATGTGTACAAATCTACTATGTGATATCTAATGAGTTGATATACATCTATCCACATAGTATTTACCTTCATAAGAAACATTCTAATGTTTCATAATACATGTACCTAGACTACAATAATTTCTACCATTTCTTGATTTTTTCTAATTTACACACTCTATAAATCCTCATCATCATTTCCAAATAATGCTCTTCCTCAGCTTCAATTAAGTTAGTTAATTAATTCTTCTAATAGTTATAATAACACTTGTTAAGTTTGGTTTATTAATTTATTTGCTGTCTTCTAATAGTGATAATCTATTAATTAATTCTCAACTAATATAATAATACATGAATACTATAAATGAATATACAAATTATATGTAATATCAACCAAGATTTCATATACATGTGGAATTGTACCCAAAGTTATAATTAACTAATTATAGTTAAGATCACAAAGTTTTATGTTATAATCATTAAGTACTATTGTAATTATTATGACTATTTATTTTGTCTTTCTATATCAGTATGGAGATACACCTCTTCATAAAGCAGTAATTGCCAATAATGTTGAAGTGGCTCAAGTGCTGACTAATGCCGGTGCAAAAATAAATATACCTAATAAGGTAATGATTTGTTTCATATTAAACAAACTACAAATGTATATAATAATGTAAATATCTATTGTCTTTGTACAACTCATTGAATCTTCAGGTATATACTGTGAATCATATTTATTTCACAGTATGGTTTGATATGTATAATTATATCTACATTGTCATGTTCACTTGAACAACATATCCTTTATACACTAGACACATGACAACAGCATCATCATATAGTGTTCTGTGGTTGAGCATTATAATATGTATGTTAGAGGATTAGTAAAAGTATAACAATACAAACTCAAGGATATTTTTGCTAACATGTATTCTAACTGAAGTACGTTGTACATGTATGTCTCAGAGGATATCCCATAATGTAACAAAAGTATTCACATAACGAATTATTATACTTAATATATGGCCCTTTAAAATATTTGGTGCTATAATGATTGTTATGATGAATATTTAAAAGGTAGACTTAATAGCCATGAATCTCATTTTTATGTATAAGTAACATCAGTACATGAACTTAAGTATGTGTACATGCATTGGTTAGCCACACCTATCACAAAAATTAATGCACCACATTTTCACTGACTCAGCTTTCCCCCTGTCAATTTTATACAATTTATATATTTAGGATGTACAGTTGTATATGAGCAAGTGTTAGCATTAAGTGAACTACATGTAAAAATTGTCTATACAATATCAGTGAACACTAAATTATGTGTACTTTGTGAGGTATGATGAACAAAATTCATTCACTAATTTAAAGCTGAATGTCAGTTTATTGACTTCATGCTACTCCATTCCTTGACTGTAAAATCATGTGTGAATAATCCATTGGAATATAGTATTCATTAACTAATTCGACTTTATCTTACTCCATTCCTTGACTGTTTTCTAGTTAATCAGATATGAATAATCCATTAGAATATAGTATCCATCAAGATGAATACATCAATATCACTAAACTAACAATGTAAAAGTATAACCAGTACTTCTACCACTGTTAATTTATGGATTATGAACATCACGAAACAGCCAGACTTAACATGTAGTATACTTCATATCTGTACTGACATGTTCACTTGAATGATATAACATTTATATACTAGACACATAACAATACTAACACATATATAGTGTTTTGTGATTGAGTATTCTAAATGTTAATATGACATTGAAAAAATTGAATTGGTTTTATGATTATGAAGTGTAAAACTTACTGAGGAGTAATTAGAAGATCATTATTATTATTATTCTTCACTAGTAATAATTAAAACCTTGTATACATACTGTATATTCTATACTTGTAATTGGTTTTGTAGACATAATAATGAATAGTTGTGTAATTAGTGTAGTTACAGTGTATAGTATTGAATCATAAAAGTGACTACCCCTGTGTAAGGATAACCATAATAAAATGTAAATATTTTGTATAATTAGAATTATGGTATACATAGGCAAACACACACTATTGAAACTAAATTAGAGCAGGCAAAATGGTGTAGCCAAACCCATACTATCCTGGATAATTATTATCATTATTATAAACTGTATAATTGCATAATTAACTATTCTATACTATAGTTTGGTTATACTGCTCGTCAGTATGCAAGTACACCAAAGATGAGAGCAGTATTCATTGAAGCAGGTCAGTTCATTTTAATCATTCATATCATCACATACATACTAAATACATACCTGTATATGAACACAGGAATTGATACAATAGTCAGTACAATCCCAATTGTCACATGAAATATTTTAAATTACTTTTATTCTGTGTAGTTTGTGGATACAACACATTATCCATAGTACATGTACACATGTACATGAAATTGTTATAGTGTCAGATCCAGAGGGTGCATTTGCACCCCCTTCTTTACTCATGACACTCATAGCGACTTGAATGTATAATATTAGCCGACAAATAATTGAAAGGAAGTAACATTGAGAATATGTATAATATTAATCAAGTGCACATTTAGCCACACACTAATGAATAATCTAGGAGCTAAAATATTAGCGCTTTTTAGGATCATCTTTTCAGTCACTCTGGATGCATAGAATTTCAAGAAGCATACATGATCACCTTTAACTAATTAAATGTATCAACCTGCTTCATCTACTTCTGTTTGTGTATTATTCATGAGTATTAATATGTGTCTGAAATCTGAAAGAGGTACTTTGTCCATGATAATAAAAGTATTATAGGGTCATCCCAATTCAAAATAGTACTAATCTCATGGAATATAATTATGTATTCATGTATATACCTAGAGAGTGTAAGGATCCTTATGCTACACGAGATGGGAATAAATGTACCTGAAGATAGTAAAATGAGAGTGAAAATGAGTGCTTTCATTCTCCATTTCAGAGGAAAAAATGAGTCTTCAGTATTAATACTAAAGTGTCTAAACTAATATACATGTATATTATAGCTAAAGCCTTTTGATTATAGCTAAAGCCTTTTGTATTCAATGTAGTCTTAAGGGGTAATATCATTAGTACATATTCATGAAAGTAACATGAGGATTTTGAGATCTTTTCTTGTACAATTTTCACCCACCATTCACAAGTCTTAAGACTGGGCATTGAGTGCTCTATTCCTCTCTAAGCCATTGTAGCTGTTCCTAAATCTTCATTCTAATTTCTAACTCATTACAGCTGTTAACTTTTCTTAGCCATCACATCTGTTAAACTTTATAAGCCACTGTAGCTTTTAAATGTTCTGCAGTTATTTGTAAGTCTTTGTGGATTTTTTAATTATTTTTAAATTATATTTTACAGATATGAATTACATACTATAATTATATGTATATTTTGTGTGTGGTGGTACATGTGTTGTGATGTGTGTTTTTTCCTCTGCACTAGATTAATGATCACATGATTTTCCATGTAGATAGACCGGAATAAATATTAATGTACAACAGATTGCAATATAAGATCAATTAAATCATTCACTTTAAATATCCATTTTATTTCAGAGAACAAAGCAATCTTCTCCCATGCGATGCAAGAAGGATGGATCGATATTAATATCCTGAGGATTGCAATCATGGGTCCTCCTGCAACAGGAAAGACATCGTTCTTACACCTCCTGTTTAATTGGAAACCTCCTAAGCATCACCACAGTACACCAATAGGTAATCGTCCAATACGTGCCATTCAAAGAGTAGCTGCTCATGATGAAGGGAATGTATGGAGTACAATTGGCATTCCAGAGTTGAAGCTAATGATGGCAGAAGCAGCTCGATTGCTTGGTTCCTTTGATAGGGAAGAGATCGCACCAATCTCCAGTCATCAACAAACCAGTATAGCTCAGATTACATCTGTAGTTGGGGATAATCCATCATGTATTGAGGGAGAAGGTGAAATATATAAACGTCAAGCCATCCTTTCACTTTCACCAACAACAGTAGAAGACATTACGTCTACTCCTGCTCATACAGATATGGATAACGAGGATGTTGTTCGTTCCAAATTAATTCCAGATCCTTCGCACTTCCCTGAAGAAGTTCTCCAATCGTTAGCACAAGGTAAAACATCAGGTGCTCTCTATGAATCTACCTGGATCAATGTTTTGGATAGTGGTGGACAACCACAATTTGCTGATATATCACGAGTCTTCATTCATGGCAATGTAATCAATATCATTGTCTTGAAATTAACACAACGTCTCAATGATAAACCCACTTTTGCCTACTCTATCAATGGTAAAGAGTTGACTCAACCTGCAGTATTACAAATGACATATATACAACTCATTCAATCATTTGTACGTTCTGTTGTCTCTTCGAAATACTCATTGAGCAAGAGATTAATAGAAATAAAGCCTTTGTTCCTTCTAATCGGCACATATCATGATCATACACATGGTATCAAGGGCTTCTTAAAATCTATTGAACCACTTGCAGAAAAGAATCGACAGTTGGTTCATGCTCTGAGAGAATACAAAGAGCATCTTGTGTTCTACAATGAACACAACGAGGAACTTATCTTCCCTGTCGATAATATGTGCTGGTGGAGTCGTGAAAAAATATCATCAGAGATTCGTCATCGTATCACTAATAGTAACAAGCCCATTCCTATCAAAATTCCTATACGATGGTACATGTTTGAGGTTAAGGTGAAAGAAGAGTCACTAAAAGTAGCACATGGTATGGTGACATTGGATACCTGTGAACAGATTGGTATCAAACTAGGAATGGGGAAGCAAGAGGTTTACCAGTGTATTGAATATTTGAACTCACTTAGCTTGTTCCTCTATTTCCATGTTCTCCCTCATCTCGTGTTTACTAACCCACAGTATCTTCTGGACATGGTCACTTCACTTGTTAGAGTGTCTTTTGTTGACTATCCACAAGAATTACTCGCCAAAGGTGTCGTCCTTCCACCCGACATGCAGAGAAAGCTGCGTCGTGAAGGACTGTTTTCAGAGGAGTTACTTCAATACCTGTCTCTTGAGTTCATACCCGACCTCTTCACAAATGATCACCTCATTCAACTCCTCCAGTATTTATTCATCATTGCTCCAGTCAAGAAGTCTTCCGCTCCTATTCGTTATTTCCTTCCATCAGCTCTACCCCCTCTTCATCTCTCCGAAGAAGAAAAGAGAGAACTCACTCAAACCTGTGAACCTCTGGTTCTACTCTTTAAGAACAAGATGATACCACAGGTAAAATTGTCTCTTACAATGTACTTCATTATTAAATTCTTCATACCCTTAGGCATGTTTTAATCACATGGGCTATACAGATCTTATTGTATAAGTGGTTCTGATTTATTATAAGATTATAGAGAAAGAGGTTGATTAGGCTTGTGCTACAAACTTTCAGCAGACATATGATGTGATAATACTCTTTTACTAGTTGTATGGTTAATATTGAGGTAGTAAAGAAATGCCAAGATTAAAAGTAACACGACCCTTTAGATTTTTAATGGAATTTTATGAACTACATTGTACATAAAATTATTATTAATTCCTTCCAATGTTTGTTTAACCATTCTCTCTTACACAGGGCCTATTCCTTGCTTTAGCAGTTGCTCTCATGGGGAAAGAAAATGCCCCAAAGATGTTTTTAGACTCTTCAGTACAACAGCTTAGATATGCAATACATCTGGATTGTGATGACATGAATGGATCTGTTGTCCTAGTGGATAGCTACGATTGGCTGGAGCTGTACTACACAGGATTACCTGGAAGTCATTGCAGAAAGTTACTTCAATCAATAAAGGATGTCCTACCTACATGTACTGATACATTACATTATGATAGTTCTGTTGCACACGTTGTTCCCACCCTACGATGTCAGAATAAACATGAAACATCAGTTCCTGTACATCCTGCTAAGTTATCATATGTAGATGGGATAATGGTTGCTACATGTACAGAACAGAAGAAGCTTCCTCCTGTCAAATTGAGTGATGAACGACAGCTTACTTGGTTTCAACAATACACTGATGATCATAGTAAGTTTCACTAATAATTTATATACTATATTTTATTTACTAAACTAAAGTACTATAGGTTAGTCAAATCCATTGTATTTTATGCCAATAATAATTTGGACAGAAGACTGTGTTGCAATGTGACTGTCCTATAGTGAATAATAATGCTTGCACCTATGATGATTAGTCTGTATTTAACACATGCTATCAGTTGGTTTCAACATAATAATTATTATAATTATTAATTTTATTTACCTAAACATTGGCTATTATCATAAATGTTTTTTTTTAATATTCAGGAGCTTCAGGCAAACACATTTCCTCTTTATGTAGAGTATCACTGGATACAGTTGATGATATGATACTAACAGGTATAAAGAGTAATAATCATGACCTTCATGAATGCTTAATACCATTATAATTATATATATATAATTTATATATAATTATATACATATATATATTGCTACAGAGTAGTAAATAGCATTTGTGTGTATATATTTATCCCTACACAATACTTATGCAGTTTTTCTCTTCATTCATATATAACGATTTACGTGAAGTACTTGAGTCTACTATTGATGTTACAGAATGGAAGCTGTTAGGAGATGCTCTTGATGTACCCAATCATATTATCCTTAGAATTGAAATGGACTATCGTAAGGCATTGGATCAACAGAGAGAAATGCTGGTTAGCTGGATTTCATCTGGTAATGCCTCATGGAGAAAACTTGTGGAAGCTCTTTTTAGTCCACTAATCCATAATGACGAGGTTGCAAGTGAAATAGCTTCTAAACATAAGAAATAGTAAGTTGTAGTAATCAGTAATTTGTTTTTTACTTTTGCAGGCTATACATTCGATAGGGTTCCCTTATATGTTGAATGTCTGGGCTGTCAGACCTACTAATTAATTTTATAATCTTTGTATTATATTTCACACATAATTCCACAGATATAGAGAGTTCCTGTGCTCCATTGATTAACAACATCTCCAGACCTGTTACTACTTAATTTATGACTTTAGAATTGGTTTGATTAACTATTGTATTCCTTAATATCCAAAATGTATTGCATTTGGTTATTCTTTTCATTTTCAATTTTGATATAAATTATTTATTTTTTGGTAGATGTGCAGAGTGATAGTTTTGTGCTGTAAAGACTTTTTTTTGAAATAATATCAGTTTTGATACCTTTTTCATCAATTTTTAGCGATGTGTCAGCCACGCGAGTAGCCTTTTGGATTTTGGAAGCTTAGGAAGGAAGTACACACATACCTACTGTTAATAGAATAATAAATTAAACTGCAATTTGCTGGATTTTCAATATACCATATTATGTAATGATCACTTCATTGGCTACATATCAGTCTACTAAGAGCAACAGCTCCAACCATTCTCACTGTGATGGGATCTTATCGGCAAGGACATATAAAAGTGGACAGCCTTCAGTAAGGAAGGGTTAGATTTTTAACAAGTTACATTATAACTTATCGCCTCAGTCCCATCAATTACCTAACTTTCTTGATGATCCAAGCTTTAATCTTTATAATTTATAATATCACTGCTCCATTACCTTTACCAACTAGTCTCACTTACCAGATATTCCCATTTCCACTCTACGAGTGAGGGAGGGTCTGTTAACAAGACTATTAATTTAACTGAGGGCCAAAAGGGGGTTTCAGATAAATGCATCAAAATCCCACACTGCCTATAGGCCTGGTCATACTGAAGAATAATATTTCCATGGGATAGACAATCTCATCAACGTATCACACAAGAAATAACCAAGAGTAGTATATATGACATGTATAATTCATTTGTATATATATAATTTTTTGTATTCCTTTTTAATTTATGTACATGTCACTATGATTAATTATTATGTTCTTGATTTTCATTTAACATGTACTAACTTATGATATCATCTAGTCACTGATGCACATTGCATTGGTGTAGGAAATATTGAGTCGACTACTGATCTATTTTGATCTATTTTCACTATTGTAGTACTGATGACCTGTTTTTCATATAATTTGTAAACATACAGTTCAGTTTCAATTTACTGGATAGTCATTTGATTTATCTGACAAAGTCCTGCATGACTGGTTGTTTCTGCACCACTTGAAGTTGACTGTTCTTATTACCATTGAGATGAACAATAGATATTCAAGATCAAATTATAACACCAAGTGAAACACAAACTCGTCCTAGGGCTGGAGAAGTTAAAATCACATATTTATATGCATGCATGCATGCATGCATCATTTTAGTATAATATTATATTATGTGACATTATCATTTTTAATAATTATGAAAACAATTAACTTTGTACATGTATTTTTCAAATATTTTCACAATCAGTATTATTTCAGAGAAGGAAAATATCCCTTCAATATCCTGTAATTACACAGTTTGATGACTCCGCTATCTTGATATTCTTAGCAATGTGATTTTAAATCATCTTTGTTGTTAACCTAATGATTAAAAAGATAATAACAATAGTTGTATTATAATTTAAACACTCACAATTCAACTGTTTTGTATTATACAGGGTTTCTTATAGTGGGGAAGTATTCTTTAAACAATTTAAATACAAGTAGTTGAGCTTTTGGTTTGCAAACATACTCATAATTATATAGAAAAGTATCTCTATAATCATATACTACTATGAATTAATATTCTTAATCTCTGTCATGTTTAATAACTATGGAAGGGGGGATATCCCTCCCTACATTGAGAAAAGCCCCCGGCCCCTCACTCCTGAAATCAGATCAAATTAAATATGAAAAATTAGAACTCTCCCATTCATTGAGTGCTGGACCAGGGTAAAGGGAGGGGTGGGAAAAAGTGTGTTAATGTTGAGTGCAAAGTACAGTCTGGATAGTATGCGCATGTTCCCCCAGAAATTGTTGATTTAGGACCTCTAAAAAGGGTAATATGGTACAATTGGAAGTAAATTTACTTTTGTGTGTGCATGGTATCATGTAGGATAGAATTTCTCCTCTCCCCCTCACCTGCATAATTTTCTTAAAAATCCCTGCTACTGTATTTATATACATGTACATGATATTCTCAGGAAAGAAAGAAAGAAAGAAAGACAGAAAGAAAGAAAGAAAGACACCTGAGGCAATGGAAAAATGAAAAAATGAGAGTTGCCTCAGGTGGGATTCGAACCCACAACACACTGTACTCCAGACAGATGCGCTACCTGTACGTATGTGGACATAATACTCACTAATGTACATGTATATAATACTCACTAGTGTAGTTAATGTATGTACATGTATATAATACTCACTAGTGTAGTTAATGTATGTACATGTATATAATACTCACTAGTGTAGTTAATGTATGTACATGTATATAATACTCACTAGTGTAGTTAATGTATGTACATGTATATAATACTCACTAGTGTAGTTAAAGTATGTACATGTATATAATACTCACTAGTGTAGTTAATGTATGTACATGTATATAATACTCACTAGTGTAGTTAATGTATGTACATGTATATAATACTCACTCATTTTAGTGAGTAAAATGTAAAATGGCGGACGGATCATGTTGTAGCTGTGGCAGAAATGGTTGCTGTCTGCGATGTAGCTGTGTACGGGCTGGAAGGTCTTGTTCAAACTGCTTTCCTAATCGTCAAGGACAGTTTGAGAATTCTTCTTCGTCTCAACCTTACTCATGTTTCGCCCGACTCCAGGCATTCTCTTAATGTTGGCGTTATGACGAAGTCAACTCCCTCTTTGGACTCCCTAGACACTTCATTGTTCAAAATCTCGAGTGGGGAGGCTCTTCTGGACTTATCTGTGTCTCCATCGGTTAGGATTGGTATTGTTAATTCGCCTGTGTATGATGGGGGTTTGCCACGTGGTCGACTTCTTCATGGTCGCCATCTTATTTTCAATGAGGTGGTTAATCTTCCCGTGTTTGAACCTTCTTTCGCTCCTTTGTTTGTTTGGGGCACTCTCAATGGGCAGAACTGTGTTTCAATCATTGATAAGTGTTACTCTGTTGCTGTTGTTTGGAGACCTAACCTTTTTAAGATATCAAACGGCAAGGTTGGTGAGTCTTTTGTTAAAGAACTATCTAGACTATTTAATGTTTATGCTACTGCTTCAGCACTAGAGTCAATGAAAGCTGCTTTGCTCCTTCCAATGTTGATTCTACAACGACCATCACGCAGGATGAAACCTAAGGAAGTTACTGCGCACATTGAACGACGATTGCTCCTTTGGCTAGAGGGATCCTTTCAGGAATTGTTCTCAGATGGTATGTCTATTCAGGCCCGTCTTAAGTCTGTCTCAAAGAGTGGTGGTGTTGATGATGTTGATGAACAATTGGCTCGTGTGTTTGGGAACTATATAATGGAAGGCAAAATAAAATCAGCCTTAAATTTGCTATCCCACGGATCAAAGGGGAAAGTTTTGTCTCTGGATCGGCAAGTCAATCCACAGTCGCCCTCTTCTGGTCTCATACGAGAGGTCCTTTTGAAGAAACATCCTAATCCAGGGGTAGTTGATCCAGATGCAGTCCTGCTAAAGGCAGAGTTATCACCTAATCATGATCCACACCCAGTCGTCTTTGATTGTATTAATGGAGATCTAATTCGAAGTATGGCTTTGAGATGTCAAGGTGCTGCTGGTCCCTCTGGTGTTGATGCTGCGGGATGGAAACGTTTATGTTCCTCGTTTAAGAAAGCCTCTTCTGACCTTTGTCACTCTCTTGCCCTTGTGGCTCGCCGACTTTGCTCATCATATGTTGATCCGAATGGTATCTCTGCATTCGTAGCCTGTAGGATGATAGCTTTGGATAAGAACCCAGGTGTGAGACCCATAGGTATTGGTGAGACATGTCGACGTATAATTTCTAAAGCTATTCTTGCAGTGGTTGGTCAAGATGTAATTGATGCCGTGGGACCTCTTCAGTTATGTGCAGGTCAAGAGAGTGGATGTGAGGTAGCAGTTCACTGTTTACGTCAGATGTACTCTGAATCAACCACTGAAGCACTATTGCTTGTGGATGCAGAGAATGCCTTCAATTCACTTAATAGGGAGACAGCCCTACGTAATGTTTTACATCTCTGCCCTCCTATAGGTATAATATTAGTAAACACTTTTCGTGAGAAGGTTAGCATGTTCATTGATGGTGAAACTATTCATTCTTTAGAGGGAACCACCCAGGGGGATCCTTTGGCGATAGCCATGTACTCCTTGGGTGTTACCCCTCTTATCACACATATGTCTCAAGTCAACTCTACAAGGCAGGTTTGGTATGCCGATGACTCCACAGCTTGTGGTTCTATCAAAGATCTTCGTGACTGGTGGACTGTATTAGTAGATACTGGACCTCAGTATGGGTATTACCCAAACTCAGCGAAAACATGGCTTTTAGTTAAAAAGGATCAACGCAATCTGGCTGTGGATTTGTTTCATGACACCAATGTTTCCATTACTTCAGAGGGCAGAACCATTCTAGGCTCTCCTATTGGCACAGACTGTTATATCACTGATTAGGTTACTAATAAAGTCCAGGCCTGGACTGATGAGTTGAATACTCTGACCGATATCTGTCGCTCTCAACCTCAAGCAGCTTATTCTGCTCTCACACATGGTGTGATAAATCGCTGGACCTACCTCTCTCGGACATGCCCGGATATAGGTCCTCTCTTTGAACCCCTTGAAAATGTACTTCGTTATAGATTAATACCATCTCTTACATCTCGAGAAACACCAAACGACATTATGAGAGAGCTTTTTGCTCTTCCATGTAGACTCGGTGGTTTGGGTATTTCTAATCTCTTATTTTTGGCATCTACTCAATAATCTAATTCATTGGCTCTCTCAGAACCTTTTATACCCTTACTTTTGTCTCAGAGTGATCAGATCCCTTCTCATGTTTTGGAGCAACAAACTAAAATTAAGTCCTCTATTCACTCACATAATCGTCGAATTTCGAAGGATAACTCTCTCACCGTGTGGGAGAAGCTTTCACCATCTCTACAGAGACTCTTTGATATTGCAAATGAATAAGGGGTTTCCTCCTGGTTGACTGTTATACCAATCAAGGCCCATGGTTTTGACCTTCATAAAGGTGATTTTAGGGACAGTCTTTGTTTGCGTTATGGATGGAACCCTCCATTCTTACCATCAACCTGTTCCTGTGGAACTTCATTTTCCATTGATCATGCATTGAATTGTCCGTTTGGAGGTTTCCCTTCTATTAGACACAATGGCATCCGTGACTTTACAGCAAGACTCATGAGAGAAGTGTTTGGGAATGTAGTTACTGAGCCAATCCTCCAAACACTGTCTGGAGAGACGTTACTTCCTAGGTCAGCCATTCGTTCGGATGACGCCAGACTAGATATAAAGACTGATGGTTTTTGGGACTGTGGTTGGCAAAGTGCCTTTTTTGACGTAAGGATTTTCAATCCAACAGCACATTCCTGCCGGAACAGACCCTTAACTGCCTGTTACAGGCGTCATGAGCTTGAGAAACGATGACTCTATGAGGACAGAGTTTTACAGGTAGAGCATGGAAGTTTCACTCCTCTAGTATTTTCCACTGCCGGTGGTATGGGCCCCTCTGCCACAGTCGTATACAAACATCTAGCAGCTTTATTGGCCATTAAAAAAGACGAACATTATAGTAAGATCTTGTCTTGGATTCGTTGTAAGATCAGTTTTGCCCTGAATCATTCAGCAATCATGTGTCTTCGTGGATCTCGTTCACGATCCACTTTCTCTCAATTAGACTTTTATAACTTTGACCTTGCTCTCATAGAGGGTAGGGTATCTACATATTAAATGATATTCCTTTCCTTTGTGTACTTATAAAATTTTTATTTCTTCTTTATTATTATAAAAAATATAATAAATAAAAAATTTAAAAAATTTAAAAATTTAAAAATTTAAAAAATATAATACTCACTAGTGTAGTTAATGTATGTACATGTATATAATACTCACTAGTGTAGTCATCATTTAGAACCTTGAAGGAGTACCTCAGTCAGTTCATCAGACATCTGTGTATTCAGACTGCAATTAGGCTTACACTTACGTCTTCAGGCCCCAGGAGTACACCTGGCAGAAAGGTAGAGACACTAGTGCCATCTGCAATGCTTAATACATAGTCATCACAAAGCAAATATAGGGATGTTTTTTTCTCTATATAATACTCACTAGTGTAGTTAATGTATGTACATGTACATACATTAACTACACTAGTGAGTATTATATACATGTACATGTACATTAACTACACTAGTGAGTATTATATACATGTACATACATTAACTACACTAGTGAGTATTATATTTTTTAAATTTTAAAATTTTAAAATTTTTAAAATTTTTTATTATGGCCCGTAGGGCCATCCCTATAATTGCTTTCCACGGGGTTTAATGTATATATATATATACATATATATATATTCTTGTGTCACTTGCGCGACTATGCGTTGTATACGTAGTTAAGGAAGTTGCGTCATTCCCGGGGGGGCTCGGTCAATTAATGGGCGTGGCGCGTAAAAGAACGCGCGTTTGAGCTACAGACCAGCCAGGAAGATTCAGAATGGATGTAAAACTGCTAATAACTGTTGTATATAGCAGAGAAACAGTATAGATATTATGCAAGAATCTTTAACAAGTAAGTATGATAAGTTGTTGAGTTTCAGACACGAGGAAGTCATCATTTAGAACCTTGAAGGAGTACCTCAGTCAGTTCATCAGACATCTGTGTATTTAGACTGCAATTAGGCTTACACTTACGTCTTCAGGCCCCAGGAGTACACAGAAAGGTAGAGACACTAGTGCCATCAGCAATGCTTAATACATAGTCATCACAAAGCAAATATAGGGATGTTTTTTTCTCTATATATTTAACAATAGAATGCCGACATGCCGCCACCACATTGGTATACTCTCGTAATCTACAGTAATTTGAGGTGTGGTAACACCAAGACCTAATAAGTAGGTGTGGTACTTCCTCTCTGACAGGAAGTTGTAAAATTACAACCTGAAAGTAATAGGGAACTACATGCCAAGTATGCTAAAAACCGGTGCAAGGGAAGGGGTTGGAGGTTGAACCGAGTGCAGAAATTTAGGTTAGCAGCGTTGACCTGACCTATATGCAGTGATGGTGGCTGAGGAGATGCCTCGAGTAAAGAACATTGAAATAGCCGTATCCAGGTCCGAGAGCCCCAATTGGGTGTCTGTTTCACCAGAAGGTCCACCGGTGAATGTGGGATCCTGGTCTGGGGAGTCTGTGGAAGAAGAGAGGACAAATGAGGTAAGTTATTGCGGGAAATTGCGTCTGCTGCAGTATTGAGAACGCCCGATACATGTTCGGTCAAGTGCTGAAAGTTAAAATGGGCCAAGTAAAGAAGCACCTCATGAGGTGCAGTACTAATGGGTCCCTGCCAGAACACCTACTCAAAATGTCTACCACTGCCATATTGTCTGAATGAAAACGAACGTGCATGCAAGCCCTGCAAGAGTGGCCCCACAGAGCAGCTGATCGGTTACCAGATCAGTTACCAGATCGATCACTAAATCGGTGACTAAATTGGTTACAAGAACGGTTACCAGATCGGTTACCAGATCAGTTACCAGATCGATCACTAAATCAGTTACCAGATCGGTTACCAGATCAGTTACCAGATCGGTTACCAGATCGATCACTAAATCGGTGACTAAATCGGTTGCCAGATCAGTTACCAGATCAGTTACCAGATCGATCACTAAATCGGTTACCAGATCAGTTACCAGATCAGTTACCAGATCGATCACTAAATCGGTTACCAGATCAGTTACCAGATCAGTTACCAGATTGATCACTAAATCGGTTACCAGATCGGTTACCAGATCAGTTACCAGATCGGTTACCAGATCGATCACTAAATCGGTGACTAAATTGGTTACAAGAACGGTTACCAGATCGGTTACCAGATCAGTTACCAGATCGATCACTAAATCAGTTACCAGATCGGTTACCAGATCAGTTACCAGATCGGTTACCAGATCGATCACTAAATCGGTGACTAAATCGGTTACCAGATCAGTTACCAGATCAGTTACCAGATCGATCACTAAATCGGTTACCAGATCAGTTACCAGATCAGTTACCAGATCGATCACTAAATCGGTTACCAGATCAGTTACCAGATCAGTTACCAGATTGATCACTAAATCGGTTACCAGATCGGTTACCAGATCAGTTACCATATCGGTTACCAGATCGATCACTAAATCGGTGACTAAATCGGTTACCAGATCAGTTACCAGATCGATCACTAAATCGGTTACCAGATCAGTTACCAGATCAGTTACCAGATTGATCACTAAATCGGTTACCAGATCGGTTACCAGATCAGTTACCAGATCGGTTACCAGATCGATCACTAAATCGGTGACTAAATCGGTTACCAGATCAGTTACCAGATCAGTTACCAGATCGATCACTAAATCGGTTACCAGATCAGTTACCAGATCAGTTACCAGATCGATCACTAAATCGGTTACCAGATCGGTTGCTAAATCAGTGACTAAATCGGTTACCAGAACAGTTACCAGATCGATCACTAAATCGGTTACTAAATCAGTTACCAGATCAGTTACCAGATCAGTTACCAGATCGATCACTAAATCGGTTACCAGATCGGTTACCAGATCAGTTGCTAAATCGGTTACTAAATTGGTTACCAGAACTATCACCAAATCGGTTACTAAATTGGTTACCAAATCGGTTACTAAATCGGTTTCTAAATCCATTAACAGAACTATCACCAAATCGGTTACCAGAACGGTCATCAGAACGCTCACTAAATCGGTGACTAAATCGGTTACCAGATTGGTACCAGCTGCAGAGCAATCACTAAATCAGTTACCATAACGGTTACTATATCTGTGACTAAATCGGTTGCTAAATTAGTCACCATAACGATCACTAAATCGTATAATATAATTATATATATATTTTGTGAACACCACTTCACCTACCTATCTGGATAAGATTAAACTGGCTATTCGGATTAAGGAGAAGTATGTAGGATAATAGTGTTGTTTTAGTTAATTAATTCTCCTTTCAGTTTATGTAGTCAACTAAAATATTAAGGTCCTGTTGTAATAACTACAAAACAAATGAAATTGTCACATTTTATACCCTTTTAGTAAACTATAACTAGAACTGAGACTAGACACATAACTAAAAGTAGTCATTATTGCCGTACTAAAACAACACTAGATCTAGTATATATACATGTAATATATACACGTATATTATACTGATTACTGATACTGATAATTGATACTGATTACTGATACTGTCAATTCTGAATAATTTTAATTTTGTAGACATCGTGAATGTGAACAGACTTCAGTGTACATGTAGTTACAAGTGGATGTATATAATCCTGACTACTATAGTTACAAGTACATGTACATAATACTCAACAGTGTAGTTTACATGTACATTGTAGACACACCAGTGTATGTACATGTACAATCAATTACAAAAGTAAATTATACAAACACTTAACAGTCAAAACATTAAATACCACATTAAATAGCCTTAAGTAAGGGTTATACACAAACACTTAATAGTTATAACAATAACAAGTGTATATAGAGAAAAAAACATCCCTATGATTGCTTTACAAATTTAAGTGAAGATATGACTGCTTTGTGGTGTGCAGAATTCAGTAATCATGGCTGACTTTATCAAGCATGAAAGACAACAGCTTATTATAGTTATTATTTTGATTATCTACTCTCCTGACCTTTCAAAGGACCTTGTAGAACTTTAGGAATATATTTCAGGCAGAATAGCTAGCTATTAGTTCCAGTTTCTACGTAAGTTCAACAGCTTTCTTTCTGCTGGTGTGTAGAGCTTGATCGCGCGTTCGTTTACGCGCCACGCCCATTAATTGACCGAGCCCCCGGGAATGACGCAACTTCCTTAACTACGTATACAACGCATAGTCGCGCAAGTGACACAAACATATATATATATATATATATATATATACATTAAACCCCGTGGAAAGCAATTATAGGGATGGCCCTACGGGCCATAATAAAAAATTTTAAAAATTTTAAAATTTTAAAATTTAAAAAATATAATACTCACTAGTGTAGTTAATGTATGTACATGTATATAATACTCACTAGTGCAGTTAATGTACATGTACATGTATATAATACTCACTAGTGTAGTTAATGTATGTACATGTATATAATACTTACTAGTGTAGTTAATGTATGTACATGTATATAATACTCACTAGTGTAGTTAATGTATGTACATGTATATAATACTCACTAGTGCAGTTAATGTACATGTACATGTATATAATACTCACTAGTGTAGTTAATGTATGTACATGTATATAATACTTACTAGTGTAGTTAATGTATGTACATGTATATAATACTCACTAGTGTAGTTAATGTACATGTATGTACATGTATATAATACTCACTAGTGTAGTTAATGTATGTACATGTATATAATACTCACTAGTGTAGTTAATGTACATGTACATGTATATAATACTCACTAGTGTAGTTAATGTATGTACATGTATATAATACTCACTAGTGTAGTTAATGTATGTACATGTATATAATACTCACTAGTGTAGTTAATGTATGTACATGTACATGTATATTACTCACTACATAGTATATATAATCACTTGACAATCAGACACTTAAAACTCATAACAGTAAATACCACTTTAAATACACTTAAAGAAATGTTTATATACAAACACTTAACAGTCAAAACGAATAACATAATTTTACAAGTGAGCTAATATTCATAATCATATCTTCTATATAGACAGATAATAGCCATTTCTGAGGATTCATGTACATAATGAATGCACTGAAGTGCAGAACCCTCGCTGTAAAAATTTACATTAATAAACATTTAAAGTTCTTCATTCTTCTCAACTCAGCTTAGATTCATATCACATACACTGAAAACAAACCGATCAGTCACACAAATTTTTTGTCCCCTGCAACCCTAGGATAAAAAATTGCTTGAAATTTGTTATCCTACACGGTAAATTTTTGTCCTTCCGTGGCTATTATACAAAAATTACTACAATAATTATACATTACTATATATAATGACAATAATGTGGTACATTATAATCATATATAAGAGTTGGCGAAGTATACAGTACACATTGACGAAATCCATTATTTTGCATAAATTCTATCAACACAGATTTATAATTTGTCATAACATCTTCATTAAAATCACCTAGTATAATCATTGGGTCATTATCATCAACATTATCAATTACATTGCTCAATGTATTCAACAAATTTCTCGTAGGTACTTGTGGGGGGGGGGGTCTGTATACAAGTGATAGTATCATTGGCAAGTTACACATTACTACAGTTCCATTAATACATTCTATTCCATTATTGCTCAGTTCAATGTCTATTGGATAATATAGTACATTGTTTTTACACACTATCATCAATCCACTACCTCTAGTACTACTACATGTTCTGTCACATCTAATTACAGTACTATCATCAATTAGATTTGGTGTTTGTTGTGAGAGCTATCTTCATATTTCAACACTTTACAAATTTAATCACTTTAGACGAGGCAAAACAGCCTATAGCAGCTATCCACTGGTCTAATGACACCATGCAACAGTAAAAACTCACCAAAAAACGACGTACACAATGTGTCTTCGCAGACTAGTTTCAGCAAGACTGTATACGCATGTGCAGTACAATGAAGGAAAATAGCGACTGACAACTAGTATCGAACGAAAGATTGTTGAAGATCTTGGTTTCAACTATGAACGAAATTATCGCCAACCTTTAAATGTCGGCATTATGGATATATAGCGTCTTCAACCATGTGTGAACAATTAGTATCATCAGGTATTTGCAAAGATTACGTGGTAACACACAGACAGACAGACAGACAGACACACACACACACACACACACACACACGAACCAACTACTATAACCTTCTGCCTACATGCTCGGGTTAATTATTCATATTGGTAGCAAGGTCTACTGGATAATAGAATTTATTTCATTGGACAGGTTGTGATAGTAATGAACATTTTAATACATGTATGAGAAGAAAACAATCAATATTAATATTCACATATTTAAATCATTAAGAAAAGGAGACCAAAAGCACTATTTCTTTCAGCCCTACTGTATATACATGTACATATATACAATACCTATGAACATATTACCCTTTTTAGGGGTATAAAAATGACCCCTTCTACAAACAGTGTGCTATCTGGGGTGGACTTGCGCTCCCTCGCTTAAATTGCTTAACCCAGTTTTTGATCCCAATGAATAACTGATAATTGTGATACATCTCGGCTAGTGTATATGTGTATACATGTATGTGGACATATATAATACTCACTAAAGGTCACTCACATTCACTATGATCTCAGAAAACTGTTCATAACATTAGTTCTGAATGACCAACAATCTTTTACCTGTAACATTTTCATATAATTATCCTTCCCGTTCTTTTTTTGTGTACGTCAAATTTCAATCCATTGCTTCATTATTGAGTTACAGTATAATCATGTATTAATCTTATGACATTAAACTATACACTATATTACATATAAAGTCATCATATCCTAATTTTGTAGACATTGTGAATGTGAACAGACTTCAGTCTACATGTAGTTACAAGTGGATGTATATAATCCTGACTACTATAGTTACAAGTAGATGTACATAATACTCAACAGTGTAGTTTACATGTACATTGTAGACACACCAGTGTATGTACATGTACAAGTACAATCAATTACAAAAGTAAATTATACAAACACTTAACAGTCAAAACATTAAATACCACATTAAATAGCCTTAAGTAAGGGTTATACACAAACACTTAATAGTTATAACAATAAAAATACACTTAAGAAATGTTTATATACAAACACTTGACTGACAAAACAGTAAACAAAATTTATAATTGGGATAATTTACATGAGCTAATTTATACAAGAATAATAAAAAACATTTTCAATAAAAATGAAAGATGTAGGGATGTCAAAACCCAAAAAGCAAGCAAACAAGGTTGGGAAGCTAACTTAGGACCCAAAATTAAACAAACCACTTCCATATAACCCTACATAAGTGCTTACACCTCTGTACAAAGAGCTGTAATTATGTAGGGTTATATGGAAGTGGTTTGTTTAATTTTGGGTCCTAAGTTAGCTTCCCAACCTTGTTTGCTTGCTTTTTGGGTTTTGACATCCCTACATCTTCTTTCATTTTTATTGAAAATGTTTTTTATTATTCTTGTTTTCATTGATTTTTTTCTAAACGATGTGAATGTTTTTTTAGATTGCAGAAATACTATATATCATTATGAAATCATGCAATCAAAAATGCATTAAAATTTGTTCATCAATGAAGGTCAGTCTTTTGTTTATATATTGATTATCATTCTCTTTCACTTACAGATGATGTATATTCTCTATTCACTTACATCACTGTCTGCAGTCCTACAAGAAGTAGTGTCAGTCACTGTGTCAACCATTCAGTATTCCAATGCTTATCATAATATACAATATTATTATACAATTGCTTTAATATTAATAATTATTATATTCATTATTAGTATTTGCTCACAAACTCACAAATGTTATTACAATGCCAAACACTTCCACCTTTTCAGCTTCCATGTTAAGAGTATACAAATGCGCATGCGTAATTAAATTCCACTTAGGAAAATGGCGTCCAATTCCAGATCAAATCTTTGTAGTCGTTGAGACTGTCTTCTTTCATAGTATCTGAAGATATCATCTCGATACTTTACGACCAGAATTTTACTATAAATGCGACGGGAATGGTGCTAGAATCATCGTGATAGGTCAACAAACAAAAAAATGATTTGTCTGGAAAATAATATGATGAAGATTTTGCCAGTTTTGCCACTCGCCGGTTCTCTACCTTAACAATAATCTTCGGCCATCTAGAAGGTATTGGTAGTCATAAAAACACTAGATATAAACAGGCATGTGTGTATAGAAACTTATGTGTATATATTACCAGAGATTTCAGCTCATCACTTGCAATTGAAATGCATGGGCGGCCATTTTTTTTCCGTGCCATCCCTACATAGAGAGTACTACCGTACTCTCTGATTAATCACAGCTTCTGGAGAGATAGTAGTATGATCTAAAGATTCATGTACGTTTACAGCGACTAAAATGGAAAAAAAGATGGTGATATCAAAAATTTGACTCCACTTCTTTAACACCTGATATGAGTACTGATTTATTTGATGATTTGGCGACATACTTGTACAATATATCTCCTCTTTCATCTCCTCTCTACTCAACTACTACTACTAGTTTATAATAATCATATGAGTCTGTAAGTGGAATTTAATTTATATAACAGTTTCAGTTCACTATAGTAACATGAACTATACTCTTTCTTTTCAATTAGTATTTATATTCCTGTTTTTATAGACCCTTTACTGTTGGAGCTAAAACAAAATAATGTTTAAAAATAGAAGAAACCGAACTATTTATATTGAACAAATAAAGTGAAATAGAATCAATCATTTCTTTATCATGCAACATGCACATTATGCTATTGTAACTTCAAAGCAACATTCAAGCCTTTCTCAACATCTATGAAGGCAGGAGAATCTCATGCAACTCAACTGTCTTTAACGGTCACACCCATCTCTGTCAAAACAATTATTTAGCTATTTCCACATAATAATGAACTATGACTGCAGATGACATTTGACAGAGCCTTAAGCTTATGTTATATCAAGTTCTGAATTCTTCTGAAATTAAAATCGTGGCTACTTAGCTCATAGCCATGTATTAATAAATACAATTAAATGGACTACAATAAGAGTACTAAACAGTCTGTTCCACACAATGGTCATGGAATCAACTTTTTTGTTTTTTACTGTACATACATCTGCACAAATACGTATGTCCACTTTCTACCATCATACAAACACCTACTATCATGTCTCTGGCTTTCCTTCTATCATCAGAAAACCTGTACCACAAATCCATCAACTGCCATGCCTCCCTTCTATCATTAGATATAAACCAGGCTAAATTAATGAATAAAGACCTTGTTCTAAACAAGTATACAAGACACAAATGGCCCAGTGAATCTAAAAAGACATATACCAAGGGGACTGCCTACACTGCCAATTGATAACACTTGTACTTTTAAAATGTTTAAAGAATCGATAAATTCCCATTGGGATTGAATCAATATGTAATAAATTAATATCTCTCTGTTATACTCAAGTAATATCACATACATATATATGTACATAATCATTTATGAACTAAGAAGCCTTTAATTCATGTATTCTAGTTCATGTATTATGATATTATATAATACAAGTGTTATTATGTTTAATTAGTGCTGAAATGAATACTGAAATATTGGGATTATCATCAGTTATTTTGGTGTTCAAATGTATTTTTTGATATTCAATTATTTGTTCAATCTTTGCACACAATAACTCTACAAGTTTACAAAATGTCCAGCTCCTGTCGGGATGACCATGATGGAACATGTTAAATGGCCAAAAAGGTAATAAAATATAGTGTTTCCATGCCAGAGTACATTGCATCATACAAGGACACTGATGTAAGTGACAGTTAATAGTAAATTATATAATGAACAGTACATTACAATCTGATTGCAGGCAAATGACCTACTATACTTCTCCTAGGAAGACGCAGTGAGAAACTTCCACTCAGTTTATCCAATCTGTTGATACATTATGACTTATTTACTCCTTGCATTGTATTTGACATATGAGTCACTGTATTTATTCTATACTGTAAATGCTATTGTTATATGCTATATAGCTACATGTCTGTTGGGGATGTCCTAGACTGGTTACCCTAATACATTGTTTAAGGGATGTCACTTGTACTGTCCTAGCACTTCCCTTAACAGATCCTCCAGACACATGGGTATGTTAATACATTAAATGTTCAAGGGAAGTCTTTTTAAAATTCTTTTAAGGATCCTCTGGACATAAGGATAACCTAGCTTTTGGGATCTTCCAAAATACAAGGTTAACCTCTAGTGTATTGGATATAGTACAAGACAGCCCTGAGTTGTCATACGAGTGGTGTAGGTAATACTGGACATAACTCAGCTTAAAGGTATACAGTACAATGCAGGGCATAAAGATATACTTGTATAAGTAGCTTATACATGTACATGTACACAATACATGTATGTACAGTACAGGGTATATACATGTACATGTATACAATATATAACACATACATGTAGTAGTCATGTATAAAAGCGAACATATTAGATCTATAAACAGTGATACTATTGTATATTAACACAATTCTACAGCTATTAGGCATATTAAACTAAACATTATACAATACTGTACTATATTAATACTGTACAGTTTCATCATTATAGTCCATTGTAACCATGGTTACAACAGAAATTTTATCTGACAGATGAAGGAGTATGCAAATTATTATAAGGGGGTGTGGAGGTATGTCCACCATGAAAGTGTTTAAATTTAGGTTCAGTGAGGTTGCTTCTAGAGCATGTACCTACCTGATGATATTCCAGAGGTGAAATAATTCATCACATCCAAAAACCACAATAGTTTAACAGCTACACTAAATTTTGGGAAATCTAGAGGGGAATCCCAGGGCACAACCAACCTGTATGAGAGAGAGAGAGAGATAAATATCAGTCAATTCTGTTGCTCGGATATACACATGTTTATAATTATAGTATTACAATTATTACACATGTACGTGTACATGTACATGTATATATGTGAGCTAGTGCTGAAAAGAATACTGCTTTTTGGTACCACTGGTCAATTAATGCATGGGTCACCCAATTTTCACACTAAAATTTTAACATATTCAAATTGTTATATCATTTTTTCTACAGAAGCTACATGTATGTAGATCTAACTACATCCAATAAAAAGAACATTTCATACACTTTAAAATGATATATACAGTTTAAATAAAGCGTTTCTGTGAATAAGGAAAAGTTGCAAAACATGGCATAGACTTTAGCAACAAAACATTGAAAGGCGGGTAGTTTTAGGCTTTATAAATTGGAGCAGAGAAGAGTTTAATGCTTATCTTTCTGCTGTCCATTGTGTAGAAAGAATTTTAAACGGGTAGTAAAGTTATGCCTAAAAACAGTCATTTTAAGGGCAAAATAGCGTCTATTTTAAGACATAACTTTGTATCAACGTTGTTTTATACTTTACACAATGGACATACTGTTTAAAATGGTATTATAAACGAAATGATCATAACACATACCTTATGAAACAGCGAGAAAGTACCCACTGTAGTAAGAGAGCTAGATCTTGGCTGTTGCTTAAAAATCATCATTGCCACGCCCAATTAATTGAAATTTTTTTGATTAATTTTAATGAGATTCCGTTCGTATTTGTATTATAATTAGACACAGCTATTAAACGTGTGAAATCAAATACATTTACAGAACTGCAGGTAGGTTTTCTATCAGTAGTTCTTTGCTCAAATTACAATGTATAATTATTAACAATAAGGTTAGTGTTAGTAATGAATTATTTTAATTGCAAGCTTAAACATACAATAGAAATTCCATTCTGATAGTAGAGGTGCTAACAGGTGAAGGTCTCACCATTAGCAGGGTCCATGCATTAACTGCCCTGTGATTCAAATACTCTCTTTCTTTAATGAAAAAATATTCACTTGCTTACTCATCATAAATTGTTTGGATTGTCTCTTGCAAAGTATTACAAGTATTAGCTCAAAGTAGTTACAATAGATGTTTATAACAGAAACCACTGTTTTGTTTTATTGTTCATTCTCTGATCTACAAGCCCAAAATCCAGTAACACGAAGCAAGAAACTTCTAAGCAGTAAAGACATTTTATAGGACAGAGGAGGGGAATAACAGAAGATTGTACAAATGTGAATTATCATAGAAGGGTGTGGGGTATGGAACCCCTTCCCAAATTCAAAAATCCCAATGGTTTAACAGCAGCCTTATATATAGTATCGTTTAAACTTTGGGAACCACCAAATATTATTTTTAATTACACTTTGTTGTACAAGTTCATCAGTTCTACATGTAAGTGTAACTAGAACTATAACAAATACTATATCCCTTCAAACCTGTACATGTATATTCATTATAATCTAGTATTCAAACATAATTATGTAAACTAGTCCTCAATTAAAACCACTAGCTCTTACACTAGCTAGTTATTACCAGCAGGTAAGTCAGGACACGCATTCACTTTTTAGAAAGTTGGACATTGACCATTTCCTCTTTTAAATGTGTCTGCTCACAGTTTTTCATGGAAGTAACATGGTAGTTTAAATATGGTAGGTACTTAGTTATAAGGCAGATAATGATGTTTGAAACAGTTCTCAGATAGTTTAAGGGTTGTATGAAGCTGTTGAAAGTTACACGGCAATACATGCATATACATGTGCAGTATATATGTGTGAAGCATTGATGAAGTTACTAAAATAACATATTATATACAGCATATGTCATTACAACAAGCTACTGTAAGTACATACCATGTACATGTACATGTACATGTACAGGTTTAACAATACAACATGAAAGGTTACCTGTACCTACTGTGGCTCTGTCATTCCTCTTCAGATCTTTCTTCCCCCTCCATATAAACTATCATAGCTCCTCCATTAACTGGAATCATCAATACCATCAATTACATTCACTTGAGCTGATAAAATCTTCTGAATCCTCTTTTTAGTAATATCAGCTTCTATGAAAAAAGTAAGATTGGTAATTAGAAAAAATAGTTTACATTTGTGACCATCCACACAAAGATGACCAAAACTATATAACATGTTTAAACAAACACTTATATTTAACTAATGAAGATTGTGAAGCTACAACTAATACACAAGAGAGAATAATCACATTTTACTAAATAATATCCATCATTAATAATAATCCTTTGTCTGGTCTATAACTAGCTGTACCTGTATACTCTTCAGTATTATCAGTATAATTATACACATACATGTATACTTGTTATTATGTACAAGATACAACGAATCAGTAGTTAAGAGATCACATGACCAGGGAATACTCACAACTGGTGGATGTTATTACTCTATGTTAAATGTATAGTCACTATTCATTCAGTCTTTTTGTACAAGAAGTCAACTAACTAAGGTACCTAATGCTACATTTGTAATTTTGTATAAAGAATGAAAAATGACTATTTATATAAAAATGTGTGTGTTTAAGACTGTAATAGTTATGTAACTTATATTATATATATTTACTTACACTGACCCTTTTCACATACATGTACATGTACAAATTATATATACAAGTATATAAAAGTCAATTATCAAAATATGTGAGTTTTACTGCTAAAATTTTATACACTTGTTTTGCTGTTTTCATGCACATATCAAACAATGATTTTTACACTAATGGCATTCATAACAACTCTTATTTCTAGTATAGTATTTTGAAATTTATAATTAAAAGCAACAAAAAATGCTTGTGAACGGCCCACCCACAAACTTCAATAAATTTTGACCTATTTTCACCACTTTTGTCCTGCTCCCCATATACTTTGTATACAATTTAGTTTTAATTTTACCGGACATTCAATAGATTTATTGGACAATGTCCTGCATGACTGGCTGTTTCCACACCACTGTGTACATTCATACATAATTAATTATAATTATTTGTATAGTACAACATTTAATATACATACTGTACAGTACATACATGCATACATACACATGTACATACTCAGAGCAATTACTATTATGTTTAAAGCTGACAAACAACATCTTTCTTATCAACCTTCATCCACGTAGGTGGAGTAGAGGGTTATCATAATCAGGTTTTCTGTCTGTCTGTGTGTCGTTTAGCAAAATTCTGGACAACTGTGACTTCCATCAATCTACCTGAACCTCACCTAGACCAGCTGGCCGAAGACTTCAAAAAGGACGCCGAAAGAGTATTTCAGTTGTCTTTGGCTGACTGGATGAAACTTGAGGCTTTCAGGGATTTCGTCATGCCCAAGTTGGATTACGTGCTCAGGACGACACTTGCTCATAAAAAGTGGGCCAAGTTGTTGGATCGTCACGTAAGGAGTTGCATCAAGCGTTCTTTTGGCTTGCCACAGAGGACGTAATGAGTTCTTCTATACGTCCATGACTTCGGGTGGACTTGGACTGCATTGCATGAAGATGAGCTGGGCTCTCTGATGATAGCGCAAGCAGTCAAGATGCTAACCTCTCCCGATCCGTTGATAAGGGAGATGGCACAGCACTCCCTGAATTTGACTATTATGAAGCGATGTGGGGGTGTGGAAGGTCCGGAGGACAGATGGAGGTATCTATCTGGTCAGCTCTCTAAAAGCAGAGCCAAGTATAGTGATGTTTCAATGATATGGAGCAGAGTCAAAGCATTCTGCTCCGACAGAAATGTTCGCTTGTGTGGTGGGGGTGAAAACTGTCCCCCAAGCTCCATCGCTATAGCAGATCAAGTGCTGGACTCTCATTTGCGTGAGAACCTCCTCAGACACAAGAACACTGTCTGAGTGTCTGCAAGAGGAATATGCCCGCAATGAAATTATAAAAGGATCAAAATAAACTGCAGGCTTTTCCCTAAAACGTTTGGTTATAAAGTTTAGATGCTTGACAGAGAGTACATAGTTGAAGTACTGGCTGTTACAACATAGAGCTGGCTCTAAGCTTTCTGCCATAAAAATCCCTTTCTAGCCCCACCTATTTCATTTCATGCATGTGATTGAAGTCACAAGACTGTTTTCTACTTATTTACTGTACATACTGTATACAGTGTATATATGCTATATATACACGTACACTTATATATACATGAATACGCTCAGATCAATTACTATTATCTTCAAAGCTAACAAACAACCTCCTTATTATTATATACATGTACATGTACAACATTTGGCTCAAAATACTCATTCAAATAGGTGTACACTGTACATGTATCTTCACATACATTGTACTTGATATTCAGTCATTTTATATACAACAAATAGTAGTTTTTGGTATCCTGATATTTGCTTGCTCTCAGAGAAATGTTGTCTTTTGTAGTGAAATATCAAATATTATTTTTTACAAACAATTAACCTTATCAGTAGTAGATTCATTGAAGATACAAATACTCTAACAGCTTTTCCAACTATAACTCTTCTGTGAGAATCTGTGAAGAAAATGGAATAAACATTTGACGTAAACCAGCTTATGGAATAATTATTAATTTTGAGATATGAGTCAAAATAAACAGTTATGGATTACTAGGGTAATCACTATTTTAATGCATAAATATTACATACATAACCTGTTTATATTAGAGTTCAAAAATGTCTTAGACAATGATTACAAAATGGCTGAACAGTAAGCAGTACGCATTCTTACACATTACATTGTATATAGTCCCAAATACATATACATGTATATGTATACATACAATCATCATTTCATATACATGTAATTAACCTTATCAGTAGTAGATTACAGAAGATACTAAAACTCTAATACATGTAGCATTTCCAACTATAGCTCTTCTGTGAGAATCTGTGAATAAAATAAAATAAAAATAATTGAAACAATTAAGATATATAATAATGTTATACTATAAAGAAAAAAGGATCCTTAATGATTGTTTATGGTCACTGTTTACCCCAGAGGGCATCTAGCCATGTCTTGACACATTAGTACTTACCTGAGACACCTAAAGTAGGCAAAAAAAAGGTTCCTGCATGTCTCACTTGTCCCTCCTCTATAATAATTATTATTCTACTGCATACATGTATTTTCTAATTTATGTACGGGTAATTAGATATTAATATGTGTTTTAACGTGTCTATGGCTGGCTCTCCTTATCGTTTGTGGCTAAGATTCAGAAAAGTCTGATGATTATTGTGACAGTGAAGTTGTTGAACCTGTCCCCAAGATGAAGAAGCAAGCAAGGAACTTTCAAGCTCACAAGAAATGCAATTTTCCTTAGCTGGAATAGAACATGGTTGTTAATTGTTATACTTTATATTTCATATTAATGAACTCCTTAGTGTACATGATGTACCTATAGCCTGGTGAGTGCAGCCCTTCCTATATTATAAAAAAGGGGAGCATTGGGAACTGTAGTACAGTGAGTAGTTTTAAGAATCAATATATGATGCTGGTACTGACTGTGGTCCATTTGGTATTGTCAAATACTAAATTGGTAAGAGAATTACTCAACCATACCTTACTGAAGTTTGATTGTCTTTATATACAAAATAACCAAATAGTGTGATGACATTAATTAATGAACTACTAAGATCACATATGTATAGTCAAATAACTAATGACTAACCTCATTGAAGATATGTTCAGTTCAAAATGAGACAACTTTCAACTCCCAACTAGTGGATAAATGAAGACTCTGTAAGAGGATGATGAAAGAAGCACTGTGACCTGTTTGAAATGATAACTAGATTCATCATTATAATATAATAATACAGATAAGATATGACACAGTTACTACCATTATCAAACAAATAATCAAGTTATTGACTCACCTAATTGAGGATCGGACTCAGATTGATTCTTTTAAGTACTGTGACCAATAAATGATTTGGCCAAATATCCAACAACTATATCTCATAAACCGGTTTTTTGAGCCATAGACAGTAATGAGGTAGACTGTATACTTACGAAAGACTACTCGTATTCGAATCAACCATGCTTGAAGGTGGAGCTTATGATATCTGAGCCACACCTTCACCAGGTAGTGTCATGTCGATACGCGATCCCTCGTAACCAGTCCCTCCCACTCTGACGAGGCCGGCCGATCGAGACTATCTCTTTCAGTTTTGCAACAGAGACCTATTCGAAATTTTATAACCACACCCACCTTGATCAAGCATATAATGTGTGAGGTGTGGCTCAGCATCACAAATGCAGCTTCTTTGCAACTTTCTGGACCTCCTGGAGCAATCTAACACTCACCTCAACGCTGCTTACCAATTACTGCAAGCACAGCATCCACTCCAGTCTGCAAGCGAACGGTATTTTTCACTTATTCTCCCAACATCCCTTTCTCTCTCACTACTCACTAGAACCAGCTAGAAAGCAAGTCTATACATCACACATACATCAACATCCCATTCTAATCTCCTTTTACTTTTTTTTACTCTAAGCTAACTTCAAAGTAACATCAAAGGGCGGACACTTGAATCAAAGCACCGCCCGACCACATCCAACAAAGCGTGGGCGTTTTTGACAATAGAATGCCGACATGCCGCCACCACATTGGCATACTCTCGTAATCTACAGTAATTTGGGGCGTGGTACATCCAAGATCCCGTGAATTGCAGTTTGAATTCAGTATTCTATTAAACAGATTAACAGCTAAATTAATTTTTGCTAATTACACTGTAAACGCGGAATTAAATCAACAGGAAGTGGTAAATTCCATACAGGTTTACAAAACCGGTTATAACTGGTTTTCTGTGCTATTTTTGTATTGCAATGATTACATCATCAGAAATAGCTGAGTAGATTGATACCACACATTATAAGATTTGAAGAAAGGGGTGACTAAAACGAAGCACATAAGGTGAGACTTTGTTTACTTTGTTTTTATTTATTAATTACAAATACAAAAAACCAGTTATTCACTTCATGTTGTACTTAATATGTTTCTTGAATCTTTAACAGTAACTATACTGATTAATATATAAAGCTAAGAAATCATTCCTTCCTCTTTGTGGTAATCTAAAAAGCAGTCAGAATTGAGTTCTCCTGTATGACAAAGATGTTTCCCACAATCATAACAGTATCAACATTTCTCCTTTTTTCTTGGACGGTCTCTTCTGTTTCTACATTACCAGCACCTACTTAAACCTTTCTTACTCTCTGTTTTGTTTTTAATAGGATAATGCTTTAATGGGAGACGTTTTGGATCTGTACCATGTAAAAGAGAGATGTTCATCATCAAAATCATCAGATTGGTCCAGAATATCATGGATTTCTTCAGGAGAGAATGTTCTACTTCCAGATGCCATTAAAAGTTGAAAAAAAGAAGAATAGATAGCATAATATTTACTTATTGTTATTACTATATACTACATAATTATGACTATAATAATATTAAATATTCCACGTGGATTTTCGCCGTTTTTTTTATGGAAACCCCCGTTACTCGAGTTGAAGAACAGGTATGGGACTCTATGTTGAAGAATTCCCAGATCCAGACTTGCCTTTCCCAGCGAGTTATAATCGTTTAAAGTGGGCGTTACCAAATCGTCGCCTTGAGGCGACGTTGGCGGTTAAGTTGGATCATAGATTGTATAGACTGCGTATACGGGATTGGAAACTGATGACGTAATGCGGCCAACCTCTGTTATATACAACGCGCTTTAATTAGAAACATTCTAAGACGTGGAGCTGTTCCACTGGCAGAAGAGATTTGAAGTATTATATTTTTGTCTGGTTCCTGTAGTGATTAGCAATTGAAGATATAATTATATATATATATATATATATATATAATATATATATAATGATACAAGTATTGTTATATATTATATAGTATTAAGCTAGTTTTGATTTAAATAGTTTGCAAACACCATTGGAAAAGTACATCGGCATTGTTTAATACTGCCTATAGTAAGCCCTGTTTATCCATAACATGCTTTGCCTTGTGTAGATGGTTACCTTCATACATAGTATTTATTTCAACTTCATAGGTTGTGTACTGGTAAAATGTTGGTGATGGTTTGCATTTGATAGATTTAATTAAGCATGAAGTCATACCATTTAATATAAAATTCAGGTGTACAACGTAACCTATGGTAATGGCCCCACATTAATTCTCTCTCTTTTTGACAGTTTCTTTTAGATGTGAAGCATGATCACAAGTTGGTAACAAGATCAAGGGAGAAATCACAAAAGAGTTGGGGATATGTAGGTGTAGCCCAAGGCAGGTGGATTTTGTAACAAGTGGAGTGGTATTGATACTGTCATGGTTTTTCTCTTCCTTTCTCGGTTTTTTATTCTGTAAAATCTAAGTTTCTGGGGCATTCTTAATTAGTTGGTATACTCTCTATAATTATATTATTTATAATGATAGTTATTATAATTATTCAGAAGTAATTTGTGTGTATTAAAAATGCATGTGATTGTTGATCATTACTGCACAAATCAGCTGCAGCCAATTTGGGTGGAGCTGGTACTAACTGCAGATATCCAATTGTATTGACGAAGAAAGGGTTTATTGTAGTAGACGGTACATTAACCTTGTTATTAATGCACTATACAGGTTAGTAGAGTAGTTACAGGGACAGCTAAAGGTACACAAAACTTACCCAGTTTCACTCCAGGTTATTAGCATGATACAGAGTTTTTAAAATAATTATGTTGGATTTCCTACTACAAAGAGGTATATTCTCATTAAGCATGCTCTTGTCTACCTCTGCATGCAAGTAATACATAGTAAAATCAGTAACATTAGTAGTTATAGGTACACAAACGTTCAGAAGTGTATTGCTGCAACATAAAAGCGGTAGTAGTGTAGCAATGCAATACCAAAAAGGTCACATAAATTAAATGGAATTGACGATAATAGATCTGTGAGTAGCACCAAATACTGTAAACGTACCTATAAACAATAATTCGAGTACAAGGACAGTTTTAGTTGCTGTAGAATACTCTGCTTTTCTCTCCCGCTAACGAGAAAGTATGGGAACGGCTGTTACAGACGTTGTCCGCCGCGTTTTCAATCATTTAGTATTGCTCACGTGATCAGTTTCCAATCCCGTATACGCAGTCTATACAATCTATGGTTGGATACACTGCCTCTCTGACAGGATGTTGTAAAATTACAACATTAAAAAAACTGAAAGGGCTATTCACCTACCCGTAGCGAGCTGCTGAGAAGATACGAGTTTCAGGAAACGTGAGAGTAAGTTCAATAACATAATAAATGAATAATTATTACAGATTAGCAAAGTATGATGATATAGGATTGAGGGTAGTCTTGCTGATTAGCCAAATATAGACTGGTCAGTGAAACTAGATTGATAATTATGAAGACACTTTCAAAAAGTGGCTAAACTTGTAATTGCAGTGTGTGCAAAGTAGTAGTAATTAGGGTTGCACCTATACTAAAATAAGGATTTGACCTATACTGAAGACATAGGCAGAGTATCGGTATAGGTAACTGCATTGCCTTCACAATGCCTATGCAGCTTATACAGTATTTTTCAGGCTTTGTAGATACATCATTGTGAAACTGTACAAGTACATTCTGAAGATATGTCCAACCAACGCTGAATATGCCTGTAACTACATGTACTTTGGGCTGAATGTATAGCACAAACAATAGAACAATTCACACTGTACCATGTGCTAACAGTTGTAAACTATATAAATACCACTATATTATATTTCACACAGACAATATTGCGTTGGATCTGCATATAGGCAATTTGGATTATGAAAATTAATATAGGCATATCAGCAAATACACGGTAAAAATGAACCAGTTATTTTAATCCTTATTTGGTTACAGGAGTTTCAATGCAATATTAATCATAAAATTTAATAATATGCTTCTGAGGAAACAAAGAACAAATAATAAATTAATACATGTAGCAAATAGATTTTAAAAAACATTTGTGTATTTATATATATATATACACAAATGTTTTTTAAAAAATTTGTTATTTGCTCTTTATTATTTGTTATTATAAGTACAAAGTTGTGGAATTTGTCAACAAATAACATTGTTCTTCACAGATAATTGAAAAAGAATTTACAATAATATACATGTACCTCAGAAGCATAATATTTATTGTTAATACAGCATTGAAACTCCTGTAACCAAGTAAGTGTTGAAATATAACCAGTTCATTTATACAGTGTAGGCAAATTGCTGTATATGGGTGCAACACTGGTAGTAATTCTTTCTACTGTCATTTAATTGGGTATACGGTAAATAAACCTCTGATCAAGCATAGTGGTCATATTTATCATAGCACTAAAAATAAGTAATACCTTAATTAAAATCTTTGGTTGGTGTATTATAATTATTATTACAACTGAACTAATTTAACACTACACCCTTTTAATGATCTTGATTATTGATACCTTAGAATATAGTACACTGTAAATGAATGTAGGCTAATGACTCTCCTCTTTCAGTTTAACAATATTTTCATGATTCTGGTTAATGGTTTTTGTTTTTAATTTAACAATGAATATCATTATTGTGATGATGATTAATTATACTAACGATATATAATGTGAAGTAGGAAATAATGGTGGGCGTGCAGAAGAAACTAATAATGAATATCGTGAAATATTACCTTTCTTCAAATATTTGATATAAACATTTGATAATGGATTACATGAACTTATAAAGCAGGAGTTTAGATATATTCATGTATAGTTCACTGTATTACATCATATTATGTGACAGTATAACTATAAGGATTAGGTGAGGTTTTATATATATTTTACGGTAGTGAATGTTACATATAGAAACTGTGAATGTGGAAGTTTCTGGATGTATCTGACAGCAGAATTATGCCATAGTTTATGTATTGTTAGTGTGGTTTTTATTTATATATAGAAGTGATTGTTTTTATTGTGGTTATGGTTGCATCAACAAGCTGCCGTAAAAATTTAAATCATGTGATATACTCCTGGTTATCTATATTATTATAATTTAAGAAACCTGTGAAATAAATTTATAAATTTTTCCTATCGCATTATTTCCTCACTAACAATATAGATATTTGATAATAGTGAAGTTCAACACATTGAGAAACATCTTTTACTGCCACTACAAATGGATTGGTACCAGCAACAGGAATTGGTATGTCAGTATACATGTACATAATACATGTGTCTGTGAAATTTGTTTACATAATAATTATTATTAGTACTGATCACTGGTAATTGATCCTGTTTTAAGTAAGATTATGTGTGGATTGATCCTTTTCTCCACTAGTATTGTACATTTTAGGAATGTAACTTGATAATATACATGTACAAAAATAGAAAGATATTGAAATTAAGCTACTGAACGAAAAGAGCAAATGAGTATTTGAACAATGACCACACTTCTATTGACTATGATTAACTCATAATCATAGAAATTAATTAGTACTTTGTTATATATCATGTGACTCATGATATAGGATAATAATTTGATAATATTGTACATTTGTACTATACTTAAAGTCAGGTAATTGAATTCCTCACCAGTACTAAACTAATAATACATTACATATATTCATGTAATAGAGTATACAAATGTACTAACTTGAGATATTTTATTAATTATAACAAGTTTATGATCAGTTTTGTTATTAATCTTTCAGTGAGAATTATAATTCATAACAAAACATATTTTACATGTATGTTATACTATTTCTAATTACTTTAGAATCAACAGTTACGTGATGCAGTACAGGATGGAAATGTTCAGAAAATCAAAGATGTGATTACTTATGGAGCAGATATTAATAATACAACTGCTAGTTTTGTGAGTATACATCATGATCAATATTATATCGTGACTAACAAGTATATATTGTAATGTTATATGATTTCCAGTATTAATAAAATCATAATAATTTGTGATAGTGTAAAGAAATTCAAAATAAATAATAATATTAAATTTGACTGTTCATGTTAAAAGGTACAATTCATCACAGAATACATATTCAGTCATTTTATACAGAAATCCAATGAAATTTGGTATCATTAGGCTTCTTGACTAATGTATTTTATCTGTTTCCTGTACAAAATGACTGAATAGTGTTTAAATGTACTTGACTTGACAAAATATCACATGACAAAATCATGAAGGGTAGTTTTTATCTTCTAGTCATACGCTACATAATATATATGTATGGTTTTGTTATGAGATGAGTTGTACCTTATTGTATGGATGATCACATAATATATCATTTCACTAGGAAGTTTTATAGCCCACAGGTCCATCTCTACAATTTCTTTCCGCGGCAGTTAATATAATTATATATTATATATACAAAGTTAAGGATATTGCATCATTCCCAGGCACGCAGTCAATTAGTGGGTGTGGTGTGTAATGAAATGTGTGCTAGAGCAGCAGGAAGAAACCTGCTTGACTGCTTGTAGCTCATTAGTTCCAGTTTCTACGTATGCTAAGCTTACGTAAAAACTGGAACTAATAGTGGTTCTAGCTGTTGAAATATATTCTTATAATTCAATTACAACCTTTAAAAGAAGTAGAATAGATAATCAAAATAATAATTGTAATAAACTGTTGTGTTTGAGGCATAAGAAAGTCAGCCAAGCCAGATTACTGAATGTCGTACACCACACCATCCTAAAAGAAAACAGAAATACTTTTTTCTCCATAATTATATCTTTTTGTGAATAATGCCATTCATGAAAACCAAAACCACTAAAGTATTGTAAATGAAGGCATTGTAGGAAAGCATGTGAATACACATGATGTGATTGTATCATTACTTGAATTAAGACAGATTCTGTTCAATGGGAACACAATATTTGAGTGTCCTATCTTCTGCCATTGATTCAGCAAACAATTAAATTAGTGAAGTCATTTGTTGATAAATGTGAATCTGTTTATTTAGAGGAATTAGAAAAGGTAAACAAATGAAGATATGGTGACCCTTCATACTGCTTTCAAAAATGAACTCTATATATTATGTTGACTAAACAACTAAATGCATGATTTTGTTTGGATTGATAGTGGGTGGTATAGTAAGTAGCATTTGGGAATATTTAAAATTGTAAATGCTTAAAAAAGGGCTATTTGCTAATTACGAAACTTAAGTGTTTTTTTATCAGGATACTTAAATACTAACCTATTATACCGATACAGAGTAAAATAGTAATGTGTATACTATATAAGGTGTGTGTGTGGAAGGAGAAGTTATATGGACATATATACATATAATTTACTTATATATATATATATATATATATATATATATATCTATCAAGAGCGATCATGTAACTAGAGTTAGGGAATACAGGACATATCTCCTAGTCTTGAATATCTGAGAAAAATTGACAGTCAAAGATCATAGTATTTGGCAAATTTCATACTAAATGCAGAGTATATCCACATTTGTGATGACATGATAGTATAACATTTATAAACTATAAACCCTCACCATCATTTCAAACTAACGATTGCTTCAGTTTCATTAATTTATTTATTATCATCTAATAGTGATAATTCATGAGGTTAGTACTCCTCATCCAATACTAATAACTCATGAATACAATTAAGTCACCTATTTGAAATACCAACCAAGATGTCCTATTCATGTGTAACATGTACCCAAAATTATATGTAACTAACTATTACAATTATAATATCACAAAAATTTTGTATCACATTGGTTTTTTACTGTACTATTTATTTGTCTTTCAATATCAGTATAGATGGACTCCTCTTCATTATGCTGCATATTGCAATAGGGTTCAGGTGGTTTGTCTACTAATTCACGCTAATGCTGACTTAGACTCTTTTGACGAGTTAATGATTAATTTTGTTTTCATATATTAACAAACTATGTTAATGAACAGTTAACAATCATCATGTATATACTGTGAACCACATTTATTTCACAGTATGGCTTCATACGTATGAATACAGTCATTATTTACGTGGTCATGTTCATTTGAACAACATAATTATCCTTTGTACAGTAGACACACAGTTTATAATGTTCTGTAGTTGAGTATTATATGAATGTTAGATAGAGTACAGTCCTAGTTTACCAGATACATGTATCAATCCAAAGCAGAGTAATTTTGTCACTAACTGTTATGTACATATAATTATGTCTCATATGTTATCCCATAATGAAACAAAACTAGTACTCACAGAGTAGTCGCTATGGCAACATACTGTTATCATGTACGTACAATAAAACTTTCAGGTGACTTCTGGTGTGACGAGAAAGGCAGCCATCTAACTGCTTGTAATTTGTCAGTGATGACTAATTCTTATAATGTACATACATGTGTACAAATCTACTATGTGATATCTAATGAGTTAATATACATCTGTCCACATAGTATTTACCTTCATAAGAAACATTGTGATGTTTCATAATGCATGTACCTAGACTACTATAATTTTTTCTCATTTACACACTATATAAATCCTCACCATCATTTCAAAATAATGCTCTTCCTCAGCTTCAATTAAGTTAGTTAATTAATTCTTCTAATAGTTATAATAACACTTGTTAAGTTTGGTTTATTAATTTATTTGTTGTCTTCTAATACTGATAATCCATTAATTAATTCTCAACTAATATAATAATACATGAATACTATAAATGAATATACAAATTATATGTAATATCAACCAAGATTTCATATACATGTGGAAATTGTACCCAAAGTTATAATTAACTAATTATAGTTAAGATCACAAAGTTTTATGTTATAATCATTAAGTACTATTGTAATTATTATGACTATTTATTTTGTCTTTCTATATCAGTATGGAGATACACCTCTTCATGAAGCAGTAGTTAACAATAATGTTGAAGTGGCTCAAGTGCTAATCAGTGCCGGTGCAAAGATCAATATTCCTAATAAGGTACTGATTTTTTGTTTCATATTAAACAAACTACAAATGTGTATAATAATGTAAATATTTATTGTTTTTGTACAACTCATTGAATCTTCAGGTATATACTGTGAATCATATTTATTTCACAGCATGGTTTGATATGTATAATTATATCTACATTGTCATGTTCACTTGAACAACATATCCTTTATACACTAGACACATGACAACAGTATCATCATATAGTGTTCTGTGGTTGAGCATTATAATATATGTGTTAGAGGATTAGTATAATTATAACAATACAAGCTCAAGGATATTTTTGCTAACATGTATTCTATGTTGTACATGTATGTCTCAGAGGATATCCCATAATGAAATAAAAGTATTCACAGTTTTATGATTATGAAGTGTAAAACTTACTGAGGAGTAATTAGAAGATCATTATTATTATTATTCTTCACTAGTAATAATGTAAACCTTGTATACATACTGTATATTCTATACTTGTAATTGGTTTTGTAGATATAATAATGAATACATGTGTAATTAGTGTAGTTACACTGTATAGTATTGAATCATAAAAGTGACTACCCCTGTGTAAGGATAACCATAATAAAATGTAAATATTTTGTATAATTAGAATTATGGTATACATAGCCAAACACACACTATTGAAGTTAAATTAGAGCAGGCAAAATTGTGTAGCCAAACCCATACTATCCTGGATAATTATTATCATTATTATAAACTGTATAATTGCATAATTAACTATTCTATACTATAGTATGGTAATACTCCTCGTCAGTATACATGGTCATCAGAGATGAGAGAATTATTTATTGAAGCAGGTCAGTTCATTTTAATCATTCATATCATCACATACATACTAAATACATACCTGTATATGAACACAGGAATTGATACAATAGGTAGTACAATCCCAATTGTCACATGAAATATTTTAAATTACTTTTATTCTGTGTAGTTTGTGGATACAACACATTATCCATAGTATATGTACACATGTACATGAAATTGTTATAGTGTCAGATCCAGGGGGTGCATTTGCACCCCCTTCTTTACTCATGACACTCATAGCGACTTGAATGTATAATATTAGCCGACAAATAATTGAAAGGAAGTAACATTGAGAATATGTATAATATTAAACAAGTACACATTTAGCCACACCCTAATAATCTAGGAGCTAAAATATTAGCGCTTTTTCGGATCATCTTTTCAGTCACTCTGGATGCATAGAATTTCAAGAAGCATACATGATCACCTTTAACTAATTAAATGTATCAACCTGCTTCATCTACTTCTGTTTGTGTATTATTCATGTGTATTAATATGGGTCTGAAATCTGAAAGAGGTACTTTGTCCATGATAATAAAAGTATTATAGGGTCATTCCAATTCAAAATAGTACTATCTCATGGGATATATGTATTCATGTATATACCTAGAGAGTGTAAGGATCCTTATGCTACATGAGATGGGAATAAATGTACCTGAAGATAGTAAAATGAGAGTGAAAATGAGTGTTTTCATTCTCCATTTCAGAGGAATAGTCTTCAGTATTAATACTAATGTGTCTAAACTAATATACATGTATATTATAGCTAAAGCCTTTTGATTATAGCTAAAGCCTTTTGTATTCAATGTAGTCTTAAGGGGGTAATATCATCAGTACATATTCATGAAAGTAACATGAGGATTTTGAGATCTTTTCTTGTACAATTTTCACCCACCATTCACAAGTCTTAAGACTGGGCATTGAGTGCTCTATTCCTCTCTAAGCCATTGTAGCTGTTCCTAAATCTTCATTCTAATTTCTAACTCATTACAGCTGTTAACTTTTCTTAGCCATCACATCTGTTAAACTTTATAAGCCACTGTAGCTTTTAAATGTTCTGCAGTTATTTGTAAGTCTTTGTGGATTTTTAAATTATTTTTAAATTATATTTTACAGATAATTATGAATTACATACTATAATTATATGTATATTTTGTGTGTGGTGGTACATGTGTTGTGATGTGTGTTTTTTCCTCTGTACTAGCTTAATGATCACATGATTTTCCATGTAGATAGACAGGAAGAAATATTAATGTACAACAGATTGCAATATAAGAGTAATTAAATCATTCACTTTAAATATCCATTTCTTTTCCAGACAAAAACATTTTCACCCGTGCAATGCAAGAAGGCTGGGTCAATATTAATATCCTGAGGATTGCAATCATGGGTCCTCCTGCAACAGGAAAGACATCGTTCTTACACCTCCTGTTTAATTGGAAACCTCCTAAGCATCACCACAGTACACCAATAGGTAATCGTCCAATACGTGCCATTCAAAGGGTAGCTGCTCATGATGAAGGGAATGTATGGAGTACAATTGGCATTCCAGAGTTGAAGCTAATGATGGCAGAAGCAGCTCGATTGGTTGGTTCCTTTGATAGGGAAGAGATCGCACCAATCTCCAGTCATCAACAAACCAGTATAGCTCAGATTACATCTGTAGTTGGGGATAATCCATCATGTATTGAGCGAGAAGGTGAAATATATAAACGTGAAGCCATCCTTTCACTTTCACCAACAACAGTAGAAGACATTACGTCTACTGCTGCTCATACAGATATGGATAATGAGGATGTTGTTCGTTCCAAATTAATTCCAGACCCTTCGCACTTCCCTCAAGAAGTTCTCCAATTGTTAGCACAAGGTAAAACATCAGGTGCTCTCTATCAATCTACCTGGATCAATGTTTTGGATAGTGGTGGACAACCACAATTTGCTGATACATCACGAGTCTTCATTCATGGCAATGTAATCAATATCATTGTCTTGAAATTAACACAACGTCTCAATGATAAACCCACTTTTGCCTACTCTATCAATGGTAAAGAGTTGACTCAACCTGCAGTACTACAAATGACATATATACAACTCATTCAATCATTTGTACGTTCTATTGTCTCCTCAAAATACACATTGAGCAAGAGATTAATAGAAATAAAGCCTTTGTTCCTTCTAATCGGCACATACCATGATCATACACATGGTATCAAGGGCTTCTTAAAATCTATTGAACCACTTGCAGAGAAGAATCGACAGTTGGTTCATGCTTTGAGAGAATACAAAGAGCATCTTGTGTTCTACAATGAACACAATGAGGAACTTATCTTCCCTGTCAATAATATGTGCTGGTGGAGTCGTGAAAAAATATCATCAGAGATTCGTCATCGTATCACTAATAGTAACAAGCCCATTCCTATCAAAATTCCTATACGATGGTACATGTTTGAAGTTAAGGTGAAAGAAGAGTCACTAAAAGTAGCACATGGTATGGTGACATTGGATACCTGTGAACAGATTGGTATCAAACTAGGAATGGAGAAGCAAGAGGTTTCCCAGTGTATTGAATATTTGAACTCACTTAGCTTGTTCCTCTATTTCCATGTTCTCCCTCATCTCGTGTTTACTAACCCACAGTATCTTCTGGACATGGTCACTTCACTTGTTAGAGTGTCTTTTGTTGACTATCCACAAGAATTACTCGCCAAAGGTGTCGTCCTTCCACCCGACATGCAGAGAAAGCTGCGTCGTGAAGGACTGTTTTCAGAGGAGTTACTTCAATACCTGTCTCTTGAGTTCATACCCGACCTCTTCACAAATGATCACCTCATTCAACTCCTCCAGTATTTATTCATCATTGCTCCAGTCAAGAAGTCTTCCGCTCCTATTCGTTATTTCCTTCCATCAGCTCTACCCCCTCTTCATCTCTCCGAAGAAGAAAAGAGAGAACTCACTCAAACCTGTGAACCTCTGGTTCTACTCTTTAAGAACAAGATGATACCACAGGTAAAATTGTCTCTTACAATGTACTTCATTATTCAATTCTTCATACCCTTAGGCATGTTTTAATCACATGGGCTATACAGATCTTATTGTATAAGTGGTTCTGATTTATTATAAGATTATAGAGAAAGAGGTTTGATTAGGCTTGTGCTACAAACTTTCAGCAGACATATGATGTGATAATACTCTTTTACTAGTTGTATGGTTATATTGAGGTAGTAAAGAAATGCCAAGATTAAAAGTAACACGACCCTTTAGATTTTTAATGGAATTTTATGAACTACATTGTACATAAAATTATTATTAATTCCTTCCAATGTTTGTTTAACCATTCTCTCATACACAGGGCCTATTCCTTGCTTTAGCAGTTGCTCTCATGGGGAAAGAAAATGCCCCAAAGATGTTTTTAGACTCTTCAGTACAACAGCTTAGATATGCAATACATCTGGATTGTGATGACATGAATGGATCTGTTGTCCTAGTGGATAGCTATGATTGGCTGGAGCTGTACTACACTGGATTACCTGGAAGTCATTGCAGAAAGTTACTTCAATCAATAAAGCATGTCCTACCTACATGTGCTGATACATTACATTATGATAGTTCTGTTGCAGACGTTGTTCCCACTCTACGATGTCAGAATAAACATGAGAAATCAGTTCCTGTACATCCTGCTAAGCTATCATATGTAGATGGGATAATGGTTGCTACATGTACAGAACAGAAGAAGCTTCCTCCTGTCAAATTGACTGATGAGCGACACCTTGCCTGGTTTTCACCATACACTGATGATCATGGTAAGTTTCACTAATAATGTGTTAGTAATAATTATGCCATGTGGTTAATGAATAGCATAATAAATTATAAATTATCCAATTATAAGTTATGGTCTATTACATCTACGTTAGACAGAAGAGCATACAAGGATAAAATGATGTTTATTTTCTTTATTCTTGTAGAAAAGGATCATATATAGTGAACACTTCTTGAGATTATTATCTTCATAGGAAAGAATAATCATATGACAAAGCATTATATGTGATGATACCACTAGCTTATGCAAGACTCATGATTAGTATATAATCTTGCATGTCGTTCTTTGAGGTTGTAATAGTAAGACCAGTTAACTGGGAATTAGTTTGGACTTTCAGCTAGTGTATGTACATGTACGTGTATATTACTATATGACTTTCTTCAACTCTCTTAGTGTAATATATGTGATAGTAACAATGCATTTTATATGTACTAAATCAATATCATTGTTAATTATACTTAGAATACTACAATATTTACTATCATGTAGTGTTAATTGTGTATTTGTATAACTAGGAACACATGATCCTATCCAAAGAGACAGAGGAACAAACTCTCCCCATTTAATATCGTCCCATACAACAGAACACATTACAGGTACTATACTGGTAATTCATAATTAAACATAATTATAGCATTCAACTTTCTTTATGCAGTTCCTGTGTTAACCACACCACTCAAAGTCACTACCACTTCTGACACCAACTCGTTACCTAAAAAAGACATATCTCCTCATATTATACTCAAGAAGCATACCTCAGAATTACTAGGTATTATTTCTGATACCAGCAAGTTAGCCAATGACTTGTGGGCAGCTGATCTTATTCCTTATCCAGTCAAAGATAACGTACTAACCACTTTAAGCCTATCTCGACTAGAGAAAGCCAGCAAGCTAGTAGATGAAGTTTACAGATCTCTGAAAGTCTTCAACACACCAAATATATTGGTAAAGTTTTGTGAGGTATTAAAGATACAGCAAAATGCAGGATTAACAAGAATTGCTGATGACATGTTGAAACAATTATCAGGTGAGTATTATTATGGTGTATATGTATGTGTACATGTTATGTTAGTTTAAAACACCAAATATGTATTATTATATAATAATCTTTTCTCTTATACAGGACTATGAAGTGATTGATGTGATCAATAATCAACAAAATAATATTGAAACTGAATGAAGAGTATATTTACATACTGTTAGTAGAATTAATATTAGCAATCGTGAAACATTTTTAGAATAATTATTTCATAATTTTATATTTATTTTATTAAATTTATGATTTGTATTTTGTTTTATCAAAAAACAATTTCTTTAACTAGTACGTATGGTCACTGGGTGTGGAGAGAAGATGTGCGATATATATAGCTATAGGGGAGTATGAAAAAGGGAGTATATATATATATATATATATATACGATTAAACTAGTATTAGTGGAATGAAAATGATAATTCGGGGTTAACCCACTTTACGTCTGCAGCTGAGCCCTTCAACTAATCACTAATGCACACTGCAGGCATGTGGGAAATATTGAGTTGACTGCTATATACATTTTGATGTACATGTATTTGCACTACTGGTACTGTTGACCTGCTTCTCATAATGTCTATACATACAGTTGAGTTTCAATTTACTGGATATTCATTTGGTTTATCAGACAATATCCTGCATGACTGGCTGTTTCCACACCACAGGCAAATTGACTGTTCTTCATTTGTGAACACTCCTACACTGATGAGAATTACCTATTCAAAACCACACACACCTTCGTTGACTTTCAAGAAATATATCATTTCAGTACAAGTGACATATAACTTACAATTATCATATAAAAGCATACTCTCGATAATTAAATTATGAAAACCTTTAATTTTGTATTTTTCAAAATAGTTTCAGAATCAGTTTTAAATGATATTGGTTACAAAAAATTAAAAAAATAATATTCATTTATTGTTTTGTATTTACATAGTTTGATGAGTCCACCATCTTGCTATTCTCAATGTGATTTTAAATCATCTTTGTTGTTAATCTATGATTAAAAAGAATTAATTGTTAATTTAGTTGTATTATAAAAAGTAAATTACTTCCAAAGTATACTACATTACCCTTTTTAAGGGTCCTAAATCATCATTTTCCATGCTATCCAGACTGTTTGCCAACCACCTATAATTATTTCACCTACCTTTCATAAATTCATTAAAAATCCCTTTTAGTATATTTGTACAATGTATGCAATTCTGACTAGTGTATATGTAGTAACATGTACATGTATATAATAATAGTTAATGTATGTACATGTATATAATACTAGTTAATGTATGTACATGTATATAATACTCACTAGTGTAGTTAATGTATGTACATGTATATAATACTCACTAGTGTAGTTAATGTATGTACATATATATAATACTCACTAGTGTAGTTAATGTATGTACATGTATATAATACTCACTAGTGTAGTTAATGTATGTACATGTACACATGTATATAATACTCACTAGTGTAGTTAATGTATGTACATGTATATAATACTCACTAGTGTAGTTAATGTATGTACATGTATATAATACTCACTAGTGTAGTTAATGTATGTACATGTATATAATACTCACTAGTATAGTTAATGTATGTACATGTATATAATACTCACTAGTGTAGTTAATGTATGTACATGTATATAATACTCACTAGTATAGTTAATGTATGGACATGTATATAATACTCACTAGTGTAGTTAATGTATGTACATGTATATAATACTCACTAGTGTAGTTAATGTATGTACATATATATAATACTCACTAGTGTAGTTAATGTATGTACATGTATATAATACTCACTAGTGTAGTTAATGTATGTACATGTACACATGTATATAATACTCACTAGTGTAGTTAATGTATGTACATGTATATAATACTCACTAGTGTAGTTAATGTATGTACATGTACACATGTATATAATACTCACTAGTGTAGTTAATGTATGTACATGTATATAATACTCACTAGTGTAGTTAATGTACATGTACATGTATATAATACTCACTATATAGTATATATAATCACTTGACAATCAGACACTCATAACAGTAAATACCACTTTAAATACACTTAAGAAATGTTTATATACAAACACTTAACAGTCAAAACGATAAACATAATTTTACAAGTGACATATATGAGCTAATATTCATAACCATATCTTCTATATAGACAGATAATAGCCATTTCTGAGGATTCATGTACATAATGAATGCACTGAAGTGCAGAACCCTCGCTGTAAACATTTACAATAATAAACATTTAAAGTTCTTCATTCTTCTCAACTCAGCTTAGATTCATATCACATACACGGAATACAAACCGATCTGTCACACAATTTTTTGTCCCCTGCAATATTTTGTCCTAGGATAAAAAATTGCTTGAAATTTGTTATCCTACACGGTAAATTTTTGTCCTACCGTGGCTATTATACAAAAATTACTACAATAATTATACATTACTGTATAATTATAATGACAATAATGTGGTACATTGTAATTATATATAAGAGTTGGCAAAGCATACAGTACACATTGACAAAATCCATTATTTTGCATAAACACAGATTTATAATTTGTCATAACATCTTCATTAAAATCACCTAGTATAATCATTGGGTCATTATCGTCAACATTATCAATTACATTGCTCAATGTAATCAACAAATTTCTCGTAGGTACTTGTGGGGGTCTGTATACAAGTGATAGTATCATTGGCAAGTTACACATTACTACAGTTCCATTAATACATTCTATTCTATTATTGCTCAGTTCAATGTCTATTGGATAATATAGTACATTGTTTTTACACACTATCATCAATCCACTACCTCTAGTACTACTACATGTTCTGTCACATCTAATTACAGTACTATCATCAATTAGATTTGGTGTTTGTTGTGAGAGCCATCTTCATATTTCAACACTCTACAAATTTAATCACTTTAGACGAGGCAAAGCAGCCTATAGCAGCTCTCCACGGGTCTAATGACACCATGCAACAGTAAAACCTCACAGAAAAACAAAGTTTCAAAGTGAACGACATACACAACGTGTCTTCGCAGACTAGTTTCAGTAAGACTGTATATGCATGCGCAGTACAATGAAGGAAAATGGCGACTGACAACTAGTATCGAACGAAAGATTGTTGAAGATCTTGGTTTCAACTATGAACGAAATTATCGCCAACCTTTAAATGTCGGCATTATGGATATATAGCGTCTTCAACCGTGTGTCAACTAATTAGTATCATCAGGTATTAGCAAAGATTACGTGGTAACACACAGACAGACAGACAGACACACACACACGATCCAACTACTATAACCCTCCGCCTACATGCTCAGGTTAATTATTCATATTGGTAGCAAGGTCTACTGGATAATAGAATTTATTTCATTGGACGGGTTGTGATAGTAATGAACATTTTAATACATGTATGAGAAGAAAACAATCAATATTAATATTCACATATTTAAATCGTTAAGAAAAGGATACCAAAAGCAATATTTCTTTCAGCCCTACTGTATATACATGTACATATATACAATACCTATCAACATATTGCCCTTTTTAGGGATCTAAAAATGACCCCTTCTACAAACAGTGTGCTATCTGGGGTGTACTTGCGCTCCCTCGCTTAAATTGCTTAACCCAGTTTTCGATCCCAATGAATAACTGATAATTGTGATACATCTCGGGTAGTGTATATGTGTATACATGTATGTGGACACATATAATACTCAATAAAGGTCATTCACATTCACTATGATCTCAGAAAACTGTTCATAACATTAGTTTTGAATGACCAACAATCTTTTTACCTGTAACATTTTCCATTTTCATATAATTATCCTTTCCATTCTTTTTTTGTGTACGTCAAATTTCAATCCATTGCTTCATTATTGAGTTACAGTATAATCATGTATTAATCTTATGACATTAAACTATACACTATATTACATATAAAGTCATCATATCCTAATTTTGTAGACATTGTGAATGTGAACAGACTTCAGTCTACATGTAGTTACAAGTGGATGTATATAATCCTGACTACTATAGTTACAAGTAGATGTACATAATACTCAACAGTGTAGTTTACATGTACATTGTAGACACACCAGTGTATGTACATGTACAAGTACAATCAATTACAAAAGTAAATTATACAAACACTTAACAGTCAAAACATTAAATACCACATTAAATAGCCTTAAGTAAGGGTTATACACAAACACTTAATAGTTATAACAATAAAAATACACTTAAGAAATGTTTATATACAAACACTTGACTGACAAAACAGTAAACAAAATTTATAATTGGGATAATTTACATGAGCTAATTTATATTAATCACAGCTTCTGGAGAGATAGTAGTATATATTATCTAAAGATTCATGTACGTTTACAGCGACTAAAATGGAAAAAAAGATGGTGATATCAAAAATTTGACTCCACTTCTTTAACACCTGATATGAGTACTGATTTATTTGATACTACTACTAGTTTATAATAATCATATGAGTCTGTAAGTGGAATTTAATTTATATAAAAATTTCAGTTCACTATAGTAACATGAACTATACTCATTCTTTTTCAATTAGTATTTATATTCCTGTTTTTATAGACCCTTTACTGTTGGAGCTAAAACAAAATAATGATTAAAAATAGAAGAAACCGAACTATTTATATTGAACAAATAAAGTGAAATAGAATCAATCATTTCTTTATCATGCAACACGTACATTATGCTACTGTAACTTCGAATCAACCTTCAAGCCTTTCTCAACATCTATGAAGGCAGGAGAATCTCATGCAACTCAACTGTCTTTAACGGTCACGCCCATCTCTGTCAAGACAATTATTTAGCTATTTCCACATAACAATGAACTATGACTGCAGATGACATTTGACAGAGCCTTAAGCTTATGTTATATCAAGTTCTGAACTCTTCTGGCCACTTTGCTCATAGCCATGCATTAATAAATACAATTAAATGGTTTTAACACTACAATAAGAGTACTAAACAGTCTATTCCACACAATGGTCATGGGAGAACTTTTTTGTTTTTTACTGTACGTACATCTGCACTAATATGTCCACTTTCTACCATTATACAAACACCTACTATCATGTCTCTGGCTTTCCTTCTATCATCAAAAAACCTGTACCACAAATCCATCAACTGCCGTGCCTCCCTTCTATCATTAGATATAAACCAGGCTAAATTACTGAATAAAGACCTTGTTCTAAACAAGTATACAAGACACAAATGGCCCAGTGAATCTAAACAGACATATACCAAGGGGACTGCCTACACTACCAATTGATAGCACTTGCACTATTAAAACGTTTAAAGAATCGATAAATTCCCATTGAGTTTGAATCAATATGTAATAAATGTTCTCTCTATTATACTCCAGTAATATCACATACATGTATAATGTACATAATCATTTGAAGCCTTTAGTTCATGTATTCTAGTTCCTGTATTATGTTATTATGTAATACAAGTGTTATTATGTTTAATTAGTGCTGACATGAATACTGAAATATTGGGATTATCATCAGTTATTTTGGTGTTCAAATGTATAGTTTGATATTCAATTATTTGTTCAATCTTTGCACACAATAACTCTACAAGTTTACAAAATGTCAAGCTCCTGCCGGGATGACCATGATGGAACATGTTAAATGGCCAAAAAGCTAATAAAATATAGTGTTTCCATGCCAGAGTACATTACATCATACAAGGACACTGATGTAAGTGACAGTTAATAGTAAATTATATAATGAACTGTACATTAAATCTGATTGCAGGCAAATGACGTACTGTACTTCTCCTAGGAAGAAGCAGTGAAAAACTTCCACTCAGTTCATCCAATCTGTTGATACATTATGACTTATTTACTCCTTGCATTGTATTTGACATATGAGTCACTGTATTTATTCTATAATGTAAATGCTATTGTTATATGCTATACAGCTACATGTCTGTTGGGGATGTCCTAGACTGGTTACCCTAATACATTGTTTAAGGGATGTCACTTGCACTGTCCTAGTACTTCCCTTAACAGATTCTCCAGACACATGGGTATGTTAATACATTAAATGTTCAAGGGAAGTCTTTTTAAAATTCTTTTAAGGATCCTCTGGACATAAGGATAACCTAGCTTTGGGATCTTCCAAAATACAAGGTTACCTCTAGTGTATTGGATATAGTACAAGACAGCCCTGAGTTGTCATATGAGTGGTGTAGGTAATACTGGACATAACTCAGCTTAAAAGTATACAGTACAATGCAGGGCATAAAGATATATGTAGCTTATACATGTACATGTACACAATACATGTATGTACAGTACAGGGTATATCCATGTACATGTATACAATATACAACACATACATGTATACCAGTTTAGTTAGCCTGTTCACACAGGTGTATGAGTGAGATGTTTGATTTGGACCCTGCCAGCTGAGCTGCCTTCTTGGTAGCTCAGTTGGTAAGAGCATCTGTCTGGAGTCTGGAGTGTATTATCATGTAGTAGTCATGTATAAAAGTGAACACATTAGATCTATAAACAGTGATACTAATGTATATTAACACAATTCTACAGCTAAACATTATACAATATTGTACTCAATGTACTATACTAATACTGTACTGTTTCATCATTATAGTCTGTTGTAACCATGGTTACAACAGAAATTTTATCTGACAGAAGAAGGAGTATTGTATGGATGCAAATTATCATAGGGGGTGTGGAGGTATGCCCACCATGAAAGTGTTTAAATCTAGGTTCAGTGAGGTTGCTTCTAGAGCATGTACCTACCTGATGATATTCCAGAGGTGAAATTATTCATCATATCCAAAAACCGCAATAGTTTAACAGCTACATGTACCTCAATTTTGGGAACTCTTTTTGAATGCCAGGGCACAACCAACCTGTATGAGAGAGAGAGAGAGAGAGAGAGAGAGAGAGAGAGAGAGAGAGAGAGAGAGAGAGAGAGAGAGAGAGAGAGAGAGAGAGGGAGGGAGAGAGAGAGGGAGAGAGGGAGAGAGAGATAAATATTTGTCACTCCTGTTGCTCGGATATATATAAGTTTATAATTATAGTATAACAATTATTTAGAAAATTATGTAATTATGATAATATTGTCATAATTATAATTATATGGTACACACATGTACATGTACATGTATATATGTGAGCTAGCGCTGAAACGAATACTGCTTTTTGGTATTCAAATACTCTCTTTCTTTAATGAAAAAATATTCACTTGCTTACTCATCATAAATTGTTTGGATTGTCTCTTGCAAAGTATTAGATGTAAGTATTAGCTCAAAGTAGTTACAATAGATGTTTATAACAGCAACCTCTGCCTTGTTTTATTGTTCATTCGCTGATCTGCAAGCTCAAAATCCAGTAACATGAAGCAAGAAACTTCTAAGCAGTAGAGACATTTTATATGACAGAGGAGGGGGAATAAAAGAGATTGTGCAAATGTGAAATATCAGAGAGGGGTGTGGGGTATGGAACCCCCTCCCAAATTCAAAAATCCCAATGATGTAACAGCAGCCTTATATATAATATCATTTAAACTTTGGGAGCCACCCAATATTATTATTAATTACTCATTGTTGTACAAGTTCATCAGTTCAACATGTAAGTATAACTAGAACTATAAGAAATACTATATCCCTTCAAACATGTATATTCATTATAATCTAATATTCAAACATAATTATGTAAACTAGTCCACACTAGCTCTTACACTAGCTAGTTATTACCAGCAGGTAAGTCAGGACACACATTCACTGTTTAAAAAGTTGGACGTCAACCATCTGCTCTGTTGAGTATGTCTGCTCACAGTCTTTCATGGTAGTAACATGGTAGTTTAAATATGGTAGCTACTTAGTTATCAGCCCGCTAACGATGTTTGGAACAGTTCTAAGATAGTTTAAGGGTGTATGAAGTTGTTGAAAGTTAGACACATAGACATGTACAGTATAACAAATATTAAAAAAAAAAAACATTTAAAAAAAATGGAATAGTACATGTCTGTAGGGATATCAAAACTGAAAAATCACAGGAACAAGATTGGGATGGTAACTTAGCATCTAACCACTTCCACATAACAACCCCACATAAGTATCACTTCTTTGTGTTTTACTTTTGCTCTGGCTATGAATACACACATACTTATGTAGGGTTGTTATGTGGAAGTGGTTAGTTTAATTTAATCCAATCTTGTTCCTGTGCTTTTTCGGTTTTGATCCTGATTGAAACAGTTCTAAGATATATAGTTTAAGGGTTGTTTGAAGTTGAAAGTTAATTGCATATACATGTATATATGCATGTAACATTGATGACAATAACACACATGTGTATCATATACAGCACATGTCATTACAACAAGCGAATGTAAGTATATACGTACATGTACATGTACAGGTATAGCAATACAACATGAAAGGTTCACTGTACCTACTGCGGCTCTGTCATTCTCTCTTCCACCTCCTTATAAACTATCATAGCTCCTGCATTAACAGGTATCATCAATACCATTAATTACATTCACTTGAGCTGATAAAATATCAGCTTCTATGAAAAAAGTAAGATTGGTAATTAGAAAAAATAGTTTACAATTGTGACCATCCACACAAAGATGACCAAAACTGTATAACATGTTTAAACAAACACTTATATTTAACTAATGAAGATTGTGAAGCTACAACTAATACACAAGAGAGAATAATCACATTTTACTAAATAATATCCATCATTAATAATAATCCTTTGTCTGGTATATAACTAGCTGTACCTGTATACTCTTCAGTATTATCAGTATAATTATACACTAGGGATGGGCGATTTTCAAAATCTAGCAGACGATTACTGTCATTTACAAATATTGCGATTATTGACATATATAAATCTTAAATATAATACTGTTACAAAAAATACATGTATACATGAATTAACTGATATATGAATGTTTACAAAATAGAAAATTAAGACAAGTGTTTTTAATCAATATTTCGAGCTAGAAAGACCAATTTATTTACGTTTTGTGGAAGTAAACGATTACGAGTATGACTGGCAATATATCCAGCAGTGCTGAACATTCTTTCAGATGGTACGCTTGTTCCACAGATGCACAAATATTTTTTCGCTAAGTAAGCAAGATCTGGAAATCGACCATGTTCTACCTTCCACCAGATGAGGGGGTCTGCATCTGGTTCCACAGCTGGAAAATCTAGGTAAGACTTGATCTCCTTATCTAATTGCTGAGGAAGTGTTAGTGTGTTTGAGGGGCAAGGGCATCCATCCTCTTGTTCTATGTGTTTCAAAACTGCTGCTAGACCTTTCAATTTTTTTGCAGGAGGAATAACAACATCCTCTTGACTACCTGCAGATGATGTTGCATCAGTGAACTCACTATGAACAGATGAGTAGTTTTCCATGCATTGTTCAGTAATCAATTCTATTATTTCTTCTTTATTCTGTAGGTGATTGTCTTTAAACCGTGGATCCAAAAACGAAGCTATACTGAGAGCTACAGATACCTCAAAATTAGTGTACCTGTTTTCCAAGTCAGACCACATTAATTGTTTCATTTCCTTTGCTAATCTATTTTCTGTTTCAATTGGTGTCAAAATACTTTTCACGTGTTTCAAAACAGGAAAAATTGCAGATGCTGTTACTTGCTTTTCACAAGCAAGAGCATCTGTTAAATAAGATAGGGGCTTGAGAACATCAGTCAGTGTTTCTAGAACAGCGAATTCAGCATCTGTCGGCATTTTACACCAGTACTTCCTGTCCTCTGCCAACACAGCACTTATAGCCTGTTGCTGTTCATTTATGCGTGAAACCATCTCATAAGTTGATCTCCAACGTGTAGCAACATCACCCATGATCTTATGCTGTGGAAGGTCGAGTTGGTCTTGCTTATGCCTTAAATCACGAGTTTTCTTCCAACTACGGTGAAACGTCTCCACTAAAGAATGACACCTTGACAATGCACGTTGTACTCGGTTAATGTTTAGACCTTTTTTAATGGCTAGATCTAAATTGTGACCAAAACAGCTAATGCGGAGAATTTCAACTATCCTAAATGCTGCAACAATATTTGCTCCACTGTCAGTAGTCATTGCAACCAAGTTTTCCTTGGTAAGTTTCCAGTTGTCTAATATATCGGTTGTAGCATCTGCTATGTTCTGACCCGTATGATCATCATATAAAGGGATAGTATCTAAGCAAAATGATCGTAGTTCCCAATTACTGTCAATAAAGTGAATAGTAAATGTTATGTATGGATCACATGTACCACTTGTCCACATATCAGTTGTACCAGCAAAAACTTTTGCCTGTTGAAGTGTTGGTACAACTACATTGTCTCTAACATGCGAGTATAATTGAGGAATCTCATAATCTGAAAAGTGCTTTCTGCTAGGAAGTTCATACCAATGAAATCACTGCGTTCTCTATACAATTAACTATATATGATATTGTAATAGTATATATATATTCAGTTATTAGTTGAGTATCATTAAATAATCTATTTATTATTTTAAGCTCCCCACTTAAATATACATACATACATACATACATACATACATACATACATACGTACATACATACATATATACGTACATACATGCATATATACATACATACATGCATACATACATACATACATATATACATACATACATACATACATACATACATATATACGTACATACATATATATATATAATTATATATATATATAAATTTAATAATTAATTGGAAACCTGTTTTTGACTGAAAGCCAGTAACTTTGGTATCCAGGAAGAATAGTCATTACACTTCCTGGATACCAAGTATCATTGGCTTTATTTACTATCAAAATAATTTCGCTATATTTACATATCATGTCCCCTTAGAATCACGCAAAGATTCATGACAAGGGAATCTAAAGCTATTTAGTTTTGAAACCATCAATCTGAAACCAGGTTTATCAACTGTTGAAATCGGTACAGCATCTTTAGCAATATAGTAAGTGACTGCTCTATTCAATTCCTTAGCTAGTGTACTATGTGATCCATACTTAGCTGATTTAGCTATAGTATCAACTAGTGTCATTTGGCTCGTACTATTACTTGATTCACCTTTTTTGCTTGCTAGCTTAGGTGCTGTTTCAGCATAGATCAATGGGTGATGTTCACGTAAGTGTTGATATAAATTAGTAGTGTTGCTTCCCTTAGCTTGCACGCCCCTGCCACATAACCTGCAAATAGGCCTATCCTGCTCGTTCTCCAACACTTTTCCATCTTCGGTAGCTGAAAGAGCAAATCTTTCCCAAACAATACTTTTTGTATTTTTCTTTTTGACAACGAGCTGTCCATGAACTGTTTCAGCCATTTTAAAACTAAAGCCACATGAGCACGTGAGCATGATAATTAATAATCATTAATAATTACTAGTAATAACCGCTTGCTAACGATAATTGCGTGCGCACATTTTTAGTCCATTCTGTTATCGTGCTGATTGAATATCGCTAAAAATCGCCAAAATCGGTTAATCGCCCATCCCTATTATACACATACATGTATACTTGTTATTATGTACAAGATACAATGAATCAGTAGTTAAGAGATCACATGACCAGGGAATACTCACAACTGGTGTATGTTTTACTCTACGTTAAATGTATAGTCACTATTCAGTCATTTTATACAAGAAGTCAACTAACTAACTAAGGTACCTAATGCTACATTTGTATAATGAACTATTTCTATAAAAATGTGTGTTCAAGATTGTTTTGTGGTAGTTAGTACATTTGTGTATGGATGCTTTCAATATCGATTGATTAATTGATTCAGCGATTAATCAGCCCAGCCTTAAGTTTTACATTAATGACTCTTATTTCCAGCAAAGCAAAATCAGAATTTCAATTCTGCAAACTTTGAGAATAATAAAGTAAACAAATGTTGCTTGTGAACACCCTACCAGCAAAGAAACATAAATTGTGGGTATATTTATTTAAAATCACGTACGTACTAATCATGTATTACAACAATGCTATAGGAACATTTTATTGAGGATTAATTTATTATTGGTAAAAGAGAGTATGGAAGAGTAACTACAGAAATGACTTAATATTAATTGATAATGTCTGATGTGCAAAACCAAAACCAAACAGGCTGACTATTCAAATTCTGTTTATACTGATGTGTTAGAATGGAAGCTTATGGGTGTGGCTTGGTATCATTTATAATTATGTTGCAGTATTAACATTATGTATAAATGCAAATATTACAGTGTAGTGTGTGCATGTAATGCCATGTACTTGTATTTGTGTGCATATTTATTATGTGTGATTGTACATGTATATACATGTAATTTATGGACAACTACAACATTGAGACTTCAAGTCTAAGTTGTAGCACACACATAATTTATAAATATTATAATCTCAGTGTAATAATTATAATAATTATTATTACTGTCCAGTATTGTCTGCAATTACTATTTTCTTGTCAGTAATAGTTACCCTATCACAAGTAGTGGTTAGGCTTATCTTTTAACAGCATAGACACTTTAATTATGGCTAAAACGTAATGTATTGTTTAAAGTTCAGTTGGTTACAGGAGTTTCAATGCAAATTAAGGTTTTCCTCAATACTCGTTTGCTTTTCTTATTATTTACAAGTTTCCTCTCCTTCCCTATCATTAATTTCATTTTCATGCACTCCTGTATGTATGTATATATATATAATTAATTCATTTCATCTTGATCTATACTGACTAGTATATATAAAGTACATGTATATGTCACAATAAAGCATACAGTACTACAAACTATATTATATAGTATAGGTATAACCTGTAGTGTATTATTATCTTTACTATTCTAATATCTGTGAAAACAACATATGATACTTCCTCATTCCAGAGTAATTAGTATAACTATGTACATGTACATGAATTTGTAAAAGTAAGGTTGTACTTGCAGATAATTGAGTTAGTACTTGTTGTATATGTGATTTGCACACTACATACCGTATAGTCTGGTTTTTAAGCGCACCCTGGGTTACAAGCGTACGTATATTATTAAGCTCATACTTCACTACTGGTATTAAACATTGTTTATTAAGCGCATGTGATTTTGCGCATGCGCAAATAACACGTTTGCTTTAAAACACGTGGATCGTAATTAAAACAGATTTTATCATAATTATACATTTTGAAACAACTATTATTTCATAACTGAGTTATTAGTGTTTTACAATAAAATTTTATTTGAAATAATAAAACAGTATTCAGTTAGGTCGACGTCAATAAATCCTGTAATTTATCAACAATCTTCTGTTTTACATAAAATGTGCAAGTACAAGGCACCTCTAGGCAGACTCCATGCTTTCTTTAGCCTGTAATTTCACAAATGACTATCCCATTATGATTTAGAAAGTACCATGCTGTCCTTGATATACCTCGTGGAACATGACCAACTATTTTACCGTCTTTCTTTATACAAACAGCATGTTTGTCATGCAAATTTCCAACCCCGGTTACTACTGGTAATTTTTCTCCAACACTAGGTGTCCAAATACATTTGTATACATGATGTCCTCTAACTACGCTGTTAGGAACAAAAGAATGGCAGTCTTTCTCTACAGCTGTCATTGTCAACTACTATACTGCATGTGGATGCTTGACCGTGACCACACACACTATTAATATTTACTCTTATAGGCGTATAGTTTAGTCATAAGCGCATATTTCCTTACCATTGACAGTTACAAGCGTATGCGCTTTACAATGTAAATCCAGACTTTACGGTATATACATATACATATACATGTACATGTATATGTATATGTATATATTTGAAACACATGTATATTGTATTGTTCTTTTCATGTACATGTGTACATGTAACATTCTTTATTATTGCATGTACATGAACATGTACTTTACAAACTAGTCACTATGGACAAAATAAATAAATTACTACATGTACTTGTAAATATTACCTTGCAATTAAGAAAAGAAATCAGTATTGATTTTCATTAACCCTTATAACCCATTGACATCTATAGACATCAAAATTAATTAAGGTTTAAAGACGTCATGCATTTCAACGGTTAAAGTCCTTTGATATTTCTCAACCACATTTTTACACAACACACCGCATTAAATGTGATTTAACCATTACTAAAAAGGAGTAACCAATCCAATGTTATATGCGATCGAATTGACAAAGATGCTAAGTGCGGGTATTGGCACTGACCACTGGACTTTTAAACACTGGCCTTGCTGCTTTCCTAACACTAACGAAGCATACATTAGGCTGTTTGAGGCTTGTTTGTGCAAGCATTGTAATACAATGTATGTGTTGAACTTTTGATCTAATTTGTGGTTTTTCACTATTGTATCTTGTCTAGGCCTGTTTAATCCAATTTAGTGTGCACATGTTTCTTAGTTCTAGAACCTTCTATTGATTTTTGTATATAAGTAAGCTGTATTTGTGCTATATTTGTGAGTCATAAAAAAAGAAGTTTGAAAGTAGTTTGGTATCAAGTTGGGATTTGAAGATTAGCTCGTACATAGGTATCTTGACTTTGTTAGAAGCTCGTCTGTCTAACTAAGTACGTTGGAAGACTGTGTTGTGTAAAATGTGGAAGTTATATAGGTAAGTAAAGGTATACATGTAAGTGTTGCCCTTTGGACTACTAAACATTCAAGCACTTGACTTGCTATCTTCCTGCTTGTAGTGAAACATAAATTTTACATCTATAGCTTAATGAATGCACATCACAAGTTGATGTATAGTCTTTTACCAGACCCATCCCCTCACTTGAGATGAGTCTGGTTATGTGATACTAGTAAATGTGGTATTCATGAAGAGATAGATACTACTGATCCTCTTGAATAACTAGTTACGTATATAATATAAAATGGAGGAATAGTGAGCTTTTGTATTTCATTATACATGTACAAACATGTTAATTTTATATAATTATGTTTACATTAACTTACATTTATATTCAGTGAGTCAATATGGTCTTTAGATCATCAGAAGAAACATCTTATCCTCCATAGTCTCCTCCTTCCTCATCAGTATCATCAATTATATGATAATATAATTCTCCATTATATACATGTATAGTACGTCATCTTGAATATTGAGTATAGATAAAAGGGAGGAGACTCATAATATAGTACATATTCGACTGTCACTAGTAGATGTGGAATCAGAATGAGGATCAATGGAACCTGATTCAGTCTGAGTAAAAAAAAAAATCTTTGTTAGTGATGTTTTAATTATAATGATTATATCACTTAATTAATGAGTGATATTATAAACCACTTGTACATGTATAAGTAACTTTTATATACACAGGACTTATACATGTACTACTACATACAAACTAACCTGTATATATACATTGTATATATATAGTGGTAACTACATGTACATAAGTACTATTATCATCAAAGAAATGAATTCACTTAATGGTAAGTACTATTATCATTAGTGAATGGGAATTTGTTTATACATTAGTAACCCCTCATGACAAAGTGTTGTGTATAATAAGAGATGTATCACCTATTATAATTACTAATTACTGTATCACTTTTAATTACTAATTACTGTATCACTTTTAATTACTAATTACTGTATCACTTTTAATTACTAATTACTGTATCACTTATAATTACGTATCACTTATAATTACTAATTACTGTATCACTTATAATTACTAATTACTGTATCACTTTTAATTACTAATTACTGTATCACTTTTAATTACTAATTACTGTATCATTTTTAATTACTAATTACTGTATCACTTTTAATTACTAATTACTGTATCACTTACAATTACTAATTACTGTATCACTTTTAATTACTAATTACTGTATCACTTATAATTAATTCACTTCTACATGTGTATTACTATACGATGTAAATCAAGATATGAGTGTGTCTTTCATATAACACTCCTTTCTTATAAAGGGTTTATATATTAAATTAATAGTATAATGTATTTTAATATATAATAATCAACTACTAGATAATGTTGATTACTATCACACAATACATCATAATAAATAGCATATGGACTACATGAAGATTCACAAGACATTTTGTTATGAAACCACATCACATAGGAATATATGAAATATACAATACAATAGTGTATTGACATGATGTCAACAAGGAGTATAATTATACAATGTAATAGTAGTTTATGTAAATTCCATTCCCATTTGGAGGTCATAACAAGCATACATGTACATGTATATAGTCTGGTATAACCAGATACTTAATTGTAAAGATGTACCGATTATCGGTCTAATAATCGGATCGGTACCGATATCATGTTTATTGGTAAATATCTGTATCGAATTTTACCCTCTCTCCACCCTCCTCGACCAAGATGACTGATTTTCAGACTCTCATCTTAATTGTTTCTTTCCTGACAATAAAAAAAGCTATCTACACATAAAAACATGTCAAACTTGTTTTGGTTATTAAAGGGTTAATTAATTAATGTTGTCCATTAACATAACTCTTGTATACATATAGGAGTGTCCTCATGTAGACCTATACTTTTTATACCACAAGGGCTGGCTAACATATACATGTAATTGTATACATTGTATATCAAGATATACATAATATGGTTTAGAAAACAAATATCATGATAACAAAATGTATGGGCTGTTGCAGACCTAGTATACAGCACTGTCACCATGTTTGATATACATGTACATGTATACCAACATATCCCGTTACAAACATGTATGTACATGTACATACATGTATGTCATACACACATAATTATATACATGTACACTAGCTTAATAATGCTTTCAGCAGTTTAAGCCACATGTAGGAATGTGTAGTACCTTCTACAGTACAGTAGTACACTACAGACTCATTCGCTCTATGTCTATCTCTCTATTGGATGTTAGCTGGGCTTCTCTCAGTTAGTATTGTCTGTGTTTGTTTGTCTATCTCTATTTAGTCTTGTGCACAGGAAACATCTACATGCACGAGAATCTCTATCAGATGTTAGTTGAGTTTATTGAAATAAAATTATTATATTTGCACATGTGCAGTAACGGGAGCCACGTGGGTTTTTTTCTACAACTGTTAAAGTTCATCAAGACGTTATCAATTCCTCATAATGGCTAAGCGTTCACCAATATGGGAGTATTTTGAAGTTGCTAGTGATGAAAGGTTTGCCATTTGTAAATTATGCAACAAATCTGTTGCCTGTGGTGGGAAAGACAAAAAGAGCTACACAACTACTAATGTTGTAAAGCACCTGGAATCGTGTAATCGTAGTAAGTATTCAGAATATCTGAAGAATAAGGAGGATGAAGACGCTAAAAGGAAAGAGATACATGTAAGTTGTTGGAGATAAATACACATACTGAACCCCTTAGATTTAATATCAGTCAACAATAAAAATAATAGTACTTCATATATTTATTGATTATAATTATTATTATCTTGAGTTATTCCAATCATTTATTTCTTTTTTGAAATGGTCTGAAGATGATAAAACATGAAGAGTGAGTTATGTGACTCTTATACATGTATTAGATGGCAATTATCGGATCAGTTTATATTGGTATCGGTAAAACAACATGCTATTATATCTGTTATTGGAATATCGGTACATCTTTACTTAATTGTGATAAAAGATGGAAGATCTGAGTACATAACTATATAATAGTTGTATCAGAGTCAGATAAACAGCTCTACCAATCAGATTGATTCATTTCATTCAATGAAATTCGTCATCATAATAATTATACATGTACTGTATTTTTATTAATTGAGACATATTTATTCTAATCATATTTAATTGTTTGTCAATAAGCACATTATGATAACCAGCTTGTACGTCACCCCATCAAAGTTTTTCAAATTCACAATCCCCCCCTCTCCCCTCTCTCCACTCTCCTCGACCAAGATGACTGATTTTCAGACTCTCATCTTAATTGTTTCTTTCCTGACAATAAAAAAAGCTATCTACACATAAAAACATGTCAAACTTGTTTTGGTTATTAAAGGGTTAATTAATTAATGTTGTCCATTAACACAACTCTTGTATACATATAGGAGTGTCCTCATGTAGACCTATACTTTTTATACCACAAGGGCTGGCTAACATATACATGTAATTGTATATTATGTATATCAAGATATACATAATATGGTTTAGGAAACAAATATCATGATAACAAAATGTATGGGCTGTTGCAGACCTAGTATACAGCACTGTCACCATGTTTGATATACATGTACATGTACATGTATACCAACATATCCCGTTACAAACATGTATGTACATACATGTATGTCATACACACATAATTATATACATGTACACTAGCTTAATAATGCCTTCAGCAGTTTAAGCCACATGTAGGAATGTGTAGTACCTTCTACAGTACAGTAGTACACTACAGACTCATTCGCTCTATGTCTATCTCTCTATTGGATGTTAGCTGGGCTTCTCTCAGTTAGTATTGTCTGTGTTTGTTTGTCTATCTCTATTTAGTCTTGTGCACAGGAAACATCTACATGCATGAGAATCTCTATCAGATGTTAGTTCAGTTTCTCAGTTAATGTTGTCCGTGTTTGTCTACATGTACATGTATGTCTCTCTCTACGCTAAGATCTCCCGAACTCTCTGCTCTTCTCTCTCTTTGTCTAATTTTGTTGGTGATTATTTGTCTACATATTCTCCAATCTTCTTTATAATGCTAAAATCTCAAATTTACTGTTAACGCCTTCTTTTATTACGTCACACCAAAGTGTCTGGTCAATGTCTAATTTTCTGGGTCTTTGTTGCTGGTGAGTTTGACAGACAGACAATGGCATTATTATATAAATGTATATAAACACTTTAATTGTAATATACACATACATGTACATACTCATATTTGCAGGGGTGTGGAAACAGCCAGTCATGCAGGACATTGTCCGATAAATCTAGTGAAGGTCTGGTAAATTAAAACTGAACTGTATACAAAGTATATGGGGAGCAGGACAAGAGTAGTGAAAACAAGCCAGAATGTCTGGCAATTAGCTCACTATTTCCACACCCCTGCATATTTGCTGTAACATATTGTATATAATGTGAAAATTAATGTTGTATGGAATGTTTGTATATACAAAATGTATAATGTACACTATGTACCAGACCAGTGTCACATATATCAGTATTAGTATTTAGTCACATTTAAATACACAGACAGGTAGATGAATGAATTGATTGATGAAATGAATTACTGGAGATAGATATATGAATAGATACATAATTATGATAAATATACATGCACATGAGAATGTGTATGTATGGTTCTGAGATGAAGGATATTCATTATCATATCCTTATCAGTAGATAAACTGTTACTAGTAACACTATTATAACACAACTGATAACTACCTTTGCACCTATACACGTACATGCATACAAATACATTTACATGTATATACTTGCAATTACATACACACACAGACAGACATACACACACGCATTCACACGCACACAACCGTATACATGTGTATACACATGTACATTCATACATACTTAAATATAATCACATGTACAGCTGTACATGTATATACAATCATAATACTACCACATTTATTATACATGTATATGTATACACACGTACAGGCATAATAAATGTACGTGTCGATGTATGGTTTGCACATATACATGTACATGTAATTATATGTGCACACATGCAGAGATACTAATAATGTACATGTACATGTATATACATACACATACACATACATACATGTGTATATTGTACATAAATATATACAATGTACATACATATATATGTACACAGTACATACATACATGTATATGTACATGTACACATATACATTTATGTAGTTAGATCCATCTACATGTACATACAGACATACATACAGCACATGCATGCATGCATGCATACATACACACACACATGTACATGTACAGATCAATTACTATTATCTTTAAAGCTGACCAACAACCTCTTTCTTATCAACCTTCATCCACGTAGGTGGAGTAGAGGGTACCACAATTAGGTTTTCTGTATGTCTATGTGTCGTTTAGCAAAATTCTGGACAACTGAGAATTCGATCAATCTACCAACAGCCTTCAAATTATACAAGGATCAAACTAAAATACAAGCTTTTCCTAAAACAATTTAAGACAATTTCACTACTCACATTTGCCATTTCACCCCTTTCAAAAGATAACATAAGAGTACATGGAAACACGACTCAACTTGTTGGAAGGCTATCAATGTCGAACCACACGTACATGTACATCTTGACAGTGAGTACAATTGAAGAAGTGGCTATTACAACATCGAGCTGGCTCTAAGCTTTCTGCCATAAAGATCACTTTCTAGCTCCACCTATTTCATTGATGATTAAAGACACAAGACTGTTTTCTACTTATTTTGTCACTACATACATGTGCAATTTGTGCATGTACCTACTGTATATTCATACTGTATATACATACTGTATATACATACTGTATATTCATACTGTATATACATACTGTATATACATACTGTATATACAATGTATATTCATACTGTATATACATACTGTATATACATACTGTATATACATACTGTATATACATACTGTATATACATACTGTATATTCATACTGTATATACATACTGTATATTCATACTGTATATACATACTGTATATACATACTGTATATACATACTGTATATTCATATTGTATACACATACTATATATACATACTGTATATACATACTGTATAAACATGTACATACTGTATATACATACTGTATATACATACTGTATATACATACATACTGTATATACATACTGTATATACACATGTACTATATATACACATGTACACGTACACTCGTACACGAATACACTCAGATCAATTACTATTATTTTTAAAGCTAACAAACAACCTCCTTATTATTATATAGGTAATTATACATGTACACACATACTTTCATTTAGTACTCTACAGATATAGAAAGTCGGTAGCAAGGAATGTCTTTTGCAGCCATTTTTTTGCAATTATAATTTCACTTGTTGAATTTCTGCAATTTTAAAGAATAGTCAAATGCTAAAAATACATTTGAATACCATAGTAACAAACAAATATTCGAAGAGATCCAATAATTGTTACAGCCCTAAGTAAAAGTGTCTTCAAATCAAGTGATTATGGGTAAGTACTAGCATAACTAATGATCAAATGTGTCCTTTATCATAGAAAAATGATTCATTGTATGAAATTAAACAGAACTACAAGTACATGTACATGTACATGTACATGTATACATAACCTAGAGTTCAAAATTCCAGTTTTAAACTAGCTGATTTGCTTCTTTTATATGGGTGAACAAAAAGCAGTTTCATTTGTAAAAGTATACACTCTTACACATTTCATTGTACATGTACATATATAGTCGTAGTCACACAAACACTTGTACATGCAATCATGATTTCATACATGTATATGTACATGTAGAGGATCTGAGATTTCACATATCCTATGTCCTCCACATTTTGAAGTCAAAGATGAATTTGACTAAAATTAATGCATTCTGAGAGTACATTAAATTCCTGAGGGAATATGTCTTATGATTTATTTTGGCAAACAGATAATTTGATGATATCCCACTTCATGATATGAAACCAAATAATGTGATGTTTTGTAATTAACCTTATCAGTAGTAGATTTCATTAAAGATACTACAATGAGCGAAAATAAACAGCTATGGATTACTAGGGTAATCACTATTTTAATGCATAAACATTACATACATAACTTGTTTATATTAGACTTCAATAATGTATTAGACAATGATTACAAAATGGCTGAACAGTAAGCTTATAAAACTACACATTCTTACACATCACATTGTATACAGTCCCAGTCACATACATGTATACATGTACAAGTACAAGTATACATATTAGGGCTGGGAAAAGGTTCAAATGTTCGAATCTTCGTTTGTTTGCTGTCCATTCGAAGCTATATTTCTCCTTTTGAATCTTTCCTGCCACCCCCACTTGTGCAATCTAAACATGTGGTCAATAATGTGGATGTGTTCCAGAAACGTTGAGACTGTGTTGTTGGCTGCTTCTGTCTCATTTTTCAGTCCACCGATGCTAAGTAGAATCAGTGAGAGGAACAACACTAGTACTCATTATAAAGCAATAATCCAGTTTTAGAGACATTCTTTAGCCAGTCAAGGTAAAAGCAACATTGATAAAAACACATGCGAACGTTCGAATATTCATTCGTTTTTGGTGACAAAGCTTTGAATGTTATTTTGCAACCTTTATCCCAGCCCTAATACATACGTAAATTTACACTCATCATTTCATATATATGTAATTAACCTCATCAGTAGTAGATTTCATTAAAGATACTAAAACTCTAATAGCATTTTCAACTATAACTCTTCTCTGAGAATCTGTGAAGAAAATAAAACATAAATAATTGAAACAAGATATGTATTATATATTATTTCAAGGAAAAAAAGTTTCCTAATGATTGCTATGGTGATTATCAATTAATTTATTATGACTTTCTCATGTCTTAATACCCAACAATTAACCTACATGTTGTCTGGAATATCTGTTTTATGTGTGAAAATAAGTGGAAAGCATTTTCACCATTCACAAACACAGTTTTTTTATGGCCCGCAGGGGGATCCCTGTGATTGCTTTCCCAAGGGTTCGAACTATATATATATATATATACATATATATGATTGTGTCACTTATGCCGTGTATGCATTGTATATGTGATGAAGGAAGTTACGTCATTCCTGGGGGTACAGACAATTAATGGGTGTGGCGTGTAAATGAAACGCATGCTCAAGCTCTACAAACGACCAGAAAGAAAGCTGTGTAGCTTACGTAGAAACTGGAACTAATAGCTAGCTATTCTACCTGAAATATATTCATAAATTTCTACAAGGTTCTTTAAAAGGTAAACGGAGTAAATAATCAAAATAATAACTATAATAGGCTGATGTGTTTCGGGCTTGATCAAGTTAGCCAAGATTACTGAATTCTGGACACCACAAAGCAGTCATAGGATACATTTATCTTCACTTAAATTAGTAAAGCAATCATAGGGATGTTTTTTTCTCTATACACACTTGTTTCATTGCTAACATCATCTTCAATAGCTATGAATTTCGTGATTGCATTAACACCAAATGTACATGCAAGAGGTTCACTCCAGTACACACAGATGACAAATAGGTGATCCTTCATTGAATGCAGTTACAAGCAAGAGAAACATTTTCTTTTTATTAATGCTATCTCCAGGTATCTTTGAAGTTTCAACACATTCTGGCGATTCTGCATGTATATATCATATTATGTATGCATTTTTCATTGTAGATGTTATACCTATAGCCTCGTGATTGCTGTCCCTCCTACATGTATATTACAAAAGGGACGGTATTGGGAATTGAAAGCAGTGTTAAGAATCAGTATATGATGCTGGTACTGACTGTGGTCCATTTGTTATTATCAAACATTAAATTGGTAACCGAATTACTCCACCATACCTTACTGAAGTTTTATTGTCTTTATATACAAAATAACCAAATAGTGTGATGACATTAACCCTTAGAAGACTGATGTCACATATGTGACATTTCACCCCTACATGGCTCGCCGTCTGTTCCGAGCTACACGAAGCTGTCCAAATGCTTGTAATTGGCGTCAGACACAAGCTGATGAACGAGGCTTAAAAAGTTGATGTTTTTTTGGCCGCCCTTTAGCCTAAATAATATTCACGGGGGGGATTTTAAAGGGGGGTGTCCCCCCGTTAATGCGGGGGTTCGAAGGGGACGCAGCCCCCTCGCTGCTGATGAATTTTGCATTTTTGTGACCCCACCCACGCACTCTGGTGGGTACCTGATGCATTTTCCTTGCTGTGAAACCTGAAATCGTGGGTGTAGCTGGTGCCAACATGCAGTAGGGTCATTTTGTTAGCCCTAGTTCTAGTCAAAAGAGGGAGAGCACTACATAGTACTCCATGTCGGAAAAGGAGCCAAGTTTGGGGTAGAGAAAGTGAGCGGTGGCCACATTATATGCAATAGAGTCACCAGTGTTGGAAATGGGAAGAATTTTGAAAAACAGGCTCAGTCCTCTAAGGGTTAATTAATGAACTACTAAGATCACATATGTATAGTGAAATAACTA